>CM034010.1:847441-1092396 GCA_019603395.1 Cyrtorhinus lividipennis | reverse complement strand
TTTAACTGATTGAGATTTTTCCCAATAAATCGTAATTTTAATATTTTTTGTTAACTTCGTAACTACTACCCCTGCAAAGATCGTGGTCTCAAATCATAGAAAATTTTGTCTACTTAAAAATTATGTAACATGTTTTACGAAAAACGCATACATTAGGAGGTTCAGTAAACATGCAGAAAACTGTCGCGGGTTTTCGATTGCTACGAGGTTAACACAGGTCTTTCGAAGCTGCAAACTCACTACTTGTAGTGGGTCTAGATGATCCTGGATGTAGAAAATACAGAAAAACGAAACTTCAGGGAACAATTTATCGAGACTTACCACCACGAACATGAAAACTTGAATTCCTCTTGCTGTAAATCGCCTTCAGACCCCATTTTTGACTAATTTCATTCAAATGGTTTGTCATAGACAAAGTTGGGATAGAGTTGATACACTTATTAAAGCGATACTGTTTCTTGGAGTGATCAGATGAAAGAAAAAAATATTATCCGTCGAGTGATCTGTCGTGAGTTTGTTGGTACTAGTCGTCGAAATGTACTTAAAATAGAAATTTTCATAGGAACTGTTGTCTTCACGTGTTTGTTTGTCGCTTATGAGTTCGTTCATCCCAGAGGTGTTCGTTTAGGGCTTATCACATTTTAGGCCCGTTCAGTGTCGTGAAAGGCGTGGTATTGATATTTGATTGGCGCCGAAAAAGGCCAATTAATTTGATCCAAAATATGTTTGCACTTAGTTTCCTAGTTGTAGCGTAGCCTACACTAAGGCCATGGGTGAAAATGGGGTTTTGAGGTGAGGTTTCATTTTTCGCTCATTTTTGAGTGCTGAATCGATCCGATTGCCACGCACCTATTTATGGAACATGATGGGCTTTTTAGAAATAAATACTTGAAGAAAATCGTAGGGGTTGATTATTTTTTGGACCAGTTGCTTGAAGATTCATTTCAATCAATTGAGCGTCCCAAATTTAGTTTGAAATGATACCCTACACGCCTATGTACCACAAATATCGACCAAATTTGTACCGATGGGGTAGGTAGGGGTCAAATAAGTATTTCGAAAAATGGATTTTTGAGATATTTGACGATCTAGGCGCGTGGGATATCAATTTCAACTAAATTTTGGACGCTGAATCCAATGAGACGGGTACCAGAACGATTGGCGCCCACCGGAAGAGGTTATGGGTCAAAATGGGTATCTATCTACCTATTTCGAATGTGTTTTTGAGATTTCTGGTACCTATGCGTGTGGGGTACCGTTTTCCAGTAAATTTTGGAGGCTGAATAGATTGGAAAAACTCTCCGTGCTGCTGGTCCGAGGAATAACCTACCTCTATGAAAGAATTTTACTTTATATTATTTGCCTTACTACTTGGAGACCCCCATTTTAGGGTTCTGGGGTTAATCACTCACTGATTTAAACAATTTTTGGTCTACTGTTCTCCCCATTTCCCTCATGTTTGATATTTTCGGCGATTTAGGCGTGTGGGGTATCGTTTTCCACTAATTTTTGAACGCTGAATCGATTGGAATGGGTCTCCATGCTCCTGGTCCGAGGAATAACTAACCCCCGTGAAAGAATTCGCAGTGTTTTTTGTTTGATTATTTTTCATGTGCAAGTAGAGTAGACGATTTTCCTCATAAAAATACTGAATGGGTACCTTCCTCTGTGAAAGGTTGCTGCGTTTTTTTTTTTTTTTCCCTATCTGGTAGTTCACCAGAGACCTATAAGAGTAACGCACCCTTCCATACCAGATAGATCCAACTACAATTCGAGATACTGCGTTTCGGTACCTTTTTCTCCTGTAAAGACTTTCTGACTGCTATTCAGCAACGATATTTGAGGCATTCTGGTGCCCTTATCTTGTAGCCAGGATTGTGGACGTTTCAATCTGATGTATGGGTCAATTTCTATTGAAATTAGACTTGATATTCTGATAATGCCTGAAAGATCGTATACAAATGCTTGATAAACTTGACGTCGAATGCGCTCGTCCATTATACAAAATGTGTTAGGTGGGACTGTCCTCTCTGGTGTCATATGTCTTGGTCATATTCCAGTTTGTATTTTGGATTGCGATGATGGTCCCAGAGTTGAATCATATGATGAACGTAATATTATAAAACGTCTAATAGCGGAATTTTGGACTTCACAGAACGTGATGGAGTTGACTTACATGACCAGCCAGAACAACAACTGTTCCTCTGACGGGCGGAGCGACCTGGAGGACGAGCGTCACGAATTGGACCACTCAAAAAGGCGGAGTTGGCGGGGGCCCCGACACTCGCGGACGGGGGAAAACTACGTATAGCGGTGTGCCCCGGGCGTCCGTGAAGACCGGGTCCCGTTTTCCGCGTGCGCACCGACGCTCAACGACGACGACGTCAACGGCGACTACATGGAGATTTTGGTGTCAGTGTACGTGTAACGTGACGTACGCAGTGGCGCCAGTGACTCCCAAATCAGAGAAAATGTCGGCCGTTGTTACGAGTTGACGCCACCAGATGTCAGTTCAGGCAGATTATTTATCATTCGAGAAATATGAATACAAATCAAATGAATACATTTTTTGAAGATGTGAATATCACGTGCGCAAAAATGTTTAAATTCGTATTTGTTCATAAATATTTAAAAATATCACTAAATTTCTTGTGAAGGTTTCATAGAACTTTTCTATTTCCACTAAAAATCAATTCACTCCCTCGTAAAAATCTTACAATATTGTTGCGAGCTTGCACCGGCGCCAGCCAAATGGGCTGCCGGCATCGCAAGGTCAACGACCTGTGGAAGGCTAAGGGACAGTTCTCCAACATTTGAGAACCTCCCCGTTCGTCCCCGAACGTTCTCGACCGGGCATCAGGTATAAAAACAGACCCACGAGCACCGCCCAGTTCAGTTCAATTCGGAGTCCGGATATAGACGCTTTGAGTTATAAATTGTGCCGTGCCGCGTTATAAATCGTGCGACAATCGCGTTACAACCGTGTATTATGATTCTGTCATTGTGTAAGTGCGCGAATGTGAACAGTGTATGTACTCAAACGTGAACGATTGTTAATAAATTATTTACTAAGAACATAAATCGTTACAATTGGTGTCAGAAGTGGGATTACAAATTAGTGTTATAGTGTTGGACAATAGTTAGTGTTAAAGTGTTACAGTGTTTTACAGTAGTTATAAAGTGTTATAGTGACTTTAGTGTGTTACTGCGCGTTTGAACTCTTAAAAACAAACAAAATGAAGTTGACGGATTTGAAAGTTAAACAGCTGAAGGAAGAGCTGGAAGAGCGCGGCTTACCTACCGGTGGAACAAAAGCAGATCTACGCCTACGACTTAAGGAGAACTTGGTTGAGGAAGGCCATGACCCAGACAACTTTGACTTTGTGGATGATCTCACCAGTCTCACCAGAAAAATGGAAGAGAATTCTAAAAGAATCGAAGAGAATTCTAGACAACTGTTTGAAGAAAACTCTAAAAGAATTGAAGAGAATTCCAGACAACTGTTTGAGGAAAACTCACGAAAAATGGAAGAGAATTCTAGACAGATGTTTGAAGAAATTGTGGTGAGTCATATGGATAAAATAGTAAGTGATGTTGCCAACATAAAAACAGATGTAGACAGGCTGGAGGACAATTTGAAATCATTGTCCGACACAGTGGATGATAAAATCTCTCAAGTTAGAGACGAAATTGAAAGCAAAATTCGAGATGGAGTCAAGAATGAGATTCTAGCACTAGAGAGAAGCAATCAAGTAAAGTTGAGGCACATGGATATACCAGCAGAAGCCAGCTTCAACAGTGGCAAGGAAGAACAGGTTACAGGAACCAGAGGAAATAAAATTAAACCGCCTACATTTGATGGAAAGGTACCATGGTCAACATACAAGAGACAATTTGAAGCTGCAGCTGTTGCAAATGGATGGCTCGAACATGACAAAGCAACAGCTCTAATAGTTGCATTGCGTGGAGAAGCCTTGAACATTCTCCAGACAATACCGGCTGGCCATCAGAACAATTATGAATTGCTGACAGCAAGGTTGGATATGAGATACGGAGATGCTCATCTACAACAAGTCTACCGTGTGCAGATAAACGACAGGAACCAGAGGGCCACCGAGACGCTACAGGAATTTGAAGCGGACATTGCAAGACTGGTGAGACTGGCTTACCCTACAGCGCCTGATGACTTTTTGGAGCAGCTCGCTGTCCAGACTTTCGTAGATGGAATCAGGGACAGTGAAACTCAGCAAGCATTGAGACTCGCACGCCCAAAGACCTTGTGCGATGCCCTGGCGCATGCTTTGGAATTTGAGGCTGCAAAGCTAGCCTCTCACCGGAGCGGAGCACGTCTGAGACAGGTAGTGGAAGAAGAAGAGGACATCGTTGAGAGGGTACTAAGGCGTTTGAAGCAAGAGCCCGATTGGGAGGACCTCAAACGACAACTCAGATGCTGGCAATTGGGGGAGTCCTCTCACAGTTACAAGACGGGCAAGAAGAGGAGACCTATTCTGGACAACTGCGGCCACAGCTCAAGACCGGACCAGCAAGAAGAACACCTACGGAGGACCAGAATTATCCTGGGTGAGTGGCAGCCAGAGCACTTGCAGGAGCGGCAAGCAGAAGACCAGGAGCTAAAGGATCTTCTGGATTGGAAGAGAACCAACAGGAGACCCAGTTGGCCAGAAATTAGATATCGTAGTCCAACTATAAAAACCTATTGGGCGCAGTGGAACTCTATCATTCTGGAAGGAGGAATCCTGAAACGTCGCCTGGAGAGCAATGATGGTACTGAGACAAGGACGCAGATCATTGTGCCACAAAAGTTGGTTCCCTTGGTTTTGGAGCATCTCCATGATCGAACATCAGGAGGACATTTTGGCATCACAAAAACGCTACAGAAGGTTAGAGAGCGTTTTTACTGGGTAGATAGCAAACAATCTGTCAAAGATTGGTGTAAGAAGTGTTTGCTATGTAATGCCGGGCAGGGACCAACTGTGAAACCGAGGGCAAAGATGCTGCAGTACAATGTGGGAAGCCCAATGGACCAAATAGCCAGTGACCGGATGAAGACTCGATACGACATAAAGGCAACTGAGGTGGGTTTCCAAGCAGGCGATCTTGTCTGGTTCTACAATCCGCGTCGGAAGCGAGGACTATCACCGAAACTCCAGAAGGATTGGGAAGGACCCTACGAAATCATGAAAAGAATCAACGATGTCATCTACAGGATTCGAAGAACTCCAAGAGGGAAACCGCGAGTGGTACATCATAATCGGCTGGCAGCATTTGTGGACAGTTCGACGCAGGAAGACCTATCGAGGACAGTGACTACACCATCATGTATAGAAGACCCGGCAACCCTGGAGTTCAACATGTTCATGAAGAACTATGGAGGGACTAGCAAAGCGAGATTTGGAGTCACCAACGAAGTGCGCGAGAACCTTTTTGACGTTGGAAAAGATTATGCGCTAGCACACTGTGTAGCTGCCGACCTCAAAATGTCGAGAGGAATTGCCGAAATATTCAAGAAGAAATATGGTAATGTCGACCAGTTGCAGCGGCAAAATCCACGCATTGGAAAAACATTGTCACTGAGGATAGCCAACCAGCTGATAGTCTATCTAGTGACAAAACAGTCTTCCCACCAGAAGCCAATCTACAGGACTCTTTGGGATGCGCTACTTGCCCTGAAGAAGCTGCTCATTAAGCAGGGAATGAAGAAGTTGGCAATACCCAAGATTGGTTGTGGCTTGGACCAATTGGATTGGAGGATAGTCCGTAACATGTTGGAGTTCATTTTCCAAGGGACCCAGATTGAGGTGCGGGTGTGTACCTGGAATCCTCATGGAAGAACTGATGTGAAGACTGTGGACTGCTATTTCTACCGCCAAGGCAGCTGCAAGAATGGTGATAAATGCCGCTATCGACATGAGCCCTGTGATGAACAGATGCCCAAGATTGTTCTGGGACAGAACAATTCTAAGGAGGGGGCAGTGTTGCGAGCTCGCACCGGCGCCGGCCAAATGGGCTGCCGGCATCGCAAGGTCAACGACCTGTGGAAGGCTAAGGGACAGTTCTCCAACATTCGAGAACCTCCCCGTTCGTCCCCGAACGTTCTCGACCGGGCATCAGGTATAAAAACAGACCCACGAGCACCGCCCAGTTCAGTTCAATTCGGAGTCCGGATATAGACGCTTTGAGTTATAAATTGTGCCGTGCCGCGTTATAAATCGTGCGACAATCGCGTTACAACCGTGTATTGTGATTCTGTCATTGTGTAAGTGCGCGAATGTGAACAGTGTATGTACTCAAACGTGAACGATTGTTAATAAATTATTTACTAAGAACATAAATCGTTACAATATTTTTCTTTTAATTAAAAAACAACTACTTACCTATATATTTTTTTATTATTTTTCAAATTTGCCAATTCAAGATTGAAACTGAAACTCCTTATAAAAATCCAATTTTCATCTCATTCAAAAAAATAAACAAAGATGATTTTCTCGTATGATTTACGTTTGAATGATTTGAATTTCTCCCGTACAATAAGCAAAATACGAACATGAGAATAATAAATACCTGTATAATTATAAAATATGTTTTTTATGTTTTGAAAAATTAATGTAAAAAATTCACATACCTATTCAAAAAACGTACCAATTTGTAAATCAGAAATTGAGTGAAATTTGTACGTGGATGTCATATTACTATTATTCTTATTCACAACTATTGTTGTATTTAAATCATATTTTCAAATTTATGATTTTTATTCGTATTCCTAATAATACTTTTTTCAACCACCTTTTGGTTTGTTCTAGTTCAGTTTTCAAACAACGAAAAATTATTTGTTGGGTATGTTGAAAATTGATAATTTGGAGTTGGATTATTGATGAATCCATAGCCAATCATGGATTTGAGGAATGATTAACTTACTAGAAACAAGAAAAACATATTAATTCACCTTATTCCTCCATTTTGGCTTCAGATTTCATTAAATTATGGATTAAATTAGTTTTTTGAGCGGAAAATTCACGAAGATGTCAACAATTATTCGATATTTTAATCTGCCTCCCAAAATCGACCTTTACAGCGAGTCACTGGCGCCAAATTCCTACGATGTGGTAAAATTCCACGGTAACATTATGTGATCTACTCAAATGTGATCTTTTCCCCTCGTACCTCCAATATTTTTTTCTTTAATTTTTCGTAGAGCCAAACGTTCGCGCGTGAATGTCCGGTTGCGTCCAATTTTTTTCTTGAGTGAGCTCAACGTTCGGACAAATTTGTGACCTCCGATCGTTTGTGATGTCACGGCGTCTGATCCGTTCTAGTTATTAGATTGTAGGTATAGTAATTTATTATCCGACTCGGTGTGAACTTTCTGTTAATTCCGTCGACGGAATGTCAGTAAAAATGGCGCTCGTGCGTTTTTTGTGTATTTACGTGTACATACTATTCCAAAATCGATAATTGTACATAATTTATACAGTTTTTTACGGGTCAAATCTGAAAACGAGAAGACGATCGTGGAATAAGCGACACGATTGGAAAATTTCTTGTTAAATCGGCCTTTGTCTCCTTTCATTTGTAGATACAATTATGTACTTAATGACGTGAAATAAATGACATTTGCATTTTGAGGACCACACATTTTAATTTTGATTTCAAAAACCTCTTACACGAGGAACGTTGTATAAAACTTGTGATCTTAGATTGTAAATATTATGTTAGGAGCCTCAAATTTGACAGTGCAATTTTTTATTAAAAATGTGAACAGTGCTGCGCATACTATTGTTTGTAATCTACTAATGCAGAACTTTTACTTCCTATTGTAAAGAGACTGTTTTTATATTGTATTTAATTTATTTGTTACTTTTAGCGTACACTTAGTTGGTACTCTATTTTGTAATGTGTAGATAAACGGCATCCCAAGAAGGTTGTTGGTAGATTAAATACATGCCTAAAATCGAATTTGTTTTTGTTTCTTAATACACTCATTTTTCTACAACAAAAGAAATCAATTACTTAAATAACGTCCATCAACGAAATTACGATTTGGTATTTTCAAAACGCCCTGAAATTTTCTTGACAAACAACTAGTGAAATTTGAAAATCCCAAAAATGTTACATTTGAGAGGTTACAGGACACAAGTAGGTTCTTTAGACTGTTTTTAGCAATTAAAATTTTATTTAAGATGGCAGATGGTGCCAGGTTGGTGAAAGCCTTTTGACCTCAGATTGCCCTTCAGTTGTTACCTGAAGAAGATACAACAAAGGAAGAGATTGTTTTCACAAGATCAGGAGTGGGTAGGTGGGGGGTGTTTGTGAGAGTCCCTTGTGAGAGGTAACTTTCTCTTTGGAGTCGCTGCCTGTTGAACAGGTAAGGAAGAAGATCACCACACATTAAAATAATGAGACAAGCAATCCTCCTGTCCATACTCCAAGGTTTTTTTCCTGTGACATGGCACCCTTATAGCAGAATGCGTAACCCTACCCAATTATGCTGAATAATGGTTGTGGCAGGTACTGTTGCAGGGCTACTTCCTAGTTAACCTCACCCTGACATGCCACCAATATCCACTAGACATTTGTCTTTCCATACTGGTTCTGCAAGGGGTGGGGGTGGACATGCAGCAACCCTTTGGCAAAGCCTCAACACATAGCACCCTCAGGATAGTGTAACAATTTATGTTCTTCGTAACTAATTTATTAACAATTGTTCACTTGAATACACTGTTCACATTCGCGCATTTACACAATTGCACAGAATCACAATACACGGTTGTAACGCGGTTGTCGCACTATTTATAACGCGGCACGGCACGGTTTATAACCCAAAGCGTCTATATCCGGACTCCAAATTGAACTGAACTGGGCGGTGCTCGTGGGTCTGTTTTATACCTGCTGCCTCTTGGTCGAGTACCTTCCAGAATGTTCCCTGGTTCTGGGAACTCGACGTGTTGTCTGGGGCAAACGGGGAGGTTCCCGAATGTTCGAGGCCCTTAATCCTCCACAGGTCGTTGACCTTGCAACGCCAGCAGCCCATTTGGCCGGCGCCGGTGCGAGCTTGCAACACCAGATCACCACACATTAAAATAATGAGACAAGCAATCCTCCTGTCCATACTCCAAGGTTTTTTTCCTGTGACATGGCACCCTTATAGCAGAATGCGTAACCGTACCCTATTATGCTGAATAATGGTTGTGGCAGGTACTGTTGCAGGGCTACTTCCTAGTTAACCTCACCCTGACATGCCACCAATATCTGTAAGGGGGCGGCAGAGTCCAAGCGCCCCGTCAAGAAACTTCGGCGGCGGGGTACGGGTCGAGCCCTCTCCCCTCCAAGCGCCTGAACCAGCTGGGCGAAAGGCGTGACCTCATCGGATTGGTTGGGCAGTGGGGTGGCGGGAGGCAACCGGGTAGTAGGAGGAGGGGAAGGCGACTGGACGAGCAGACTGGGGAAAGGCTGCGGAGTCAGTCGTGTACAAACTCAAGTGGAAGAAAGTTGTGCTCTCCGTTCGCCATAATCTCGTGAGGACGAGGCGGGACAGAAGCGAAGCAAAGGGAAACAACCGAAGCGAAACAACCGAAGTGAAACAACCGAAGCGAAACAACCAAAGCGAAGCAACCGGATCAAAGCAAATCGGCCCCCTTGTGAAGCCAGTGTTGTGGACGTGACCTGAGGGAACAAGTGTCTTGTCGTTCCTTCAGGGTGAGAACTTGGGAATTGGGAGATCAGCCAATTCCTCTCCCGTAACAGTGGGCCCTTATACGAACTGAAAATCCCCCGTCGGACCCGAGTGTTGATTCGTTCGCGCCCAACCGACGGCAAATAGACCAGGTTCCCCACGCACCGCCAGTCGTTGGACCTCCGTTGGAAAGAGCCTCGCCTCCTCCGGCCTGGACGGCGTTCCCCTGACCGAAGCCGAGCAGCGAAGAGAACGTCACCCTGTTGTCTCCACCCTAAGAAGTTGGTACACGTAAGTGGTGAAATATCTCTGTCTCGTACCCTCGCAACGCGAAAGTCTAACTCTCTAAATCTGGCCCAAGCCCTGACATTTAGTCACCAGAAAGCTGATCATAGAGTTGTATATTGTAACCGTATTATTTAGCATTTTGTCTGTCGTACGTTAGGAAAAGAGAAAGGGATTAGGGGAGGACACTAACAAATCACTTTCATTTTACCGTTCTGTTAAATTCAACATTCTTGAGCCTTCAGCTACCCCGTAAATTCATTTGGCCTTCAGCCCTTCACCTTTGCCTACCCAATAATTAGGTCACGTATAAGTCAATATCCTTCTCGACCGAGACATTCCGTATTTTATATTTCTGTCAATTTGCGTTTATTATAAGTCATTATTGAATCCTTGTCCTTTTGATCACGAAACCCCATTCCTCAGAGCTTGGTAAATTCTGGTGTACATCTTTGGACGACCTAGAATACTCTTCAGGTGTACTTGACGTCCTCGACCTACCGTTTGTAGACAGTCCTGACGGTAAGTAAAAGCCTTTAAATTCCCACTAATTATTCGCCTAGGTCAATTTTAGGATCCCTAGCCCGTTAAGTGAAAACGACGAGTTACATCTTTTGGTGGCAAGCGGTGGGATTTTTCAGAAATCTCGATTTCTGTTGTATCCACAACAAGTGATCTTGACCAGGTGAATATTGGTGAGAAAAAGCTCTGAAGGAATTGGGTCGCGTTCCATAATCTTGAAATTCAAACTGTGCTAGTTGTAGATTCCGAAATTTAAAATTGTAAGAAACAAACAAATCGGCCCGAGTGTGAGGAAGCGAGTGAGGAACCAATTGACTTCAAATCCTGTGTCTAGGATTTTTTCTTTCCAAAAATTGAAATTTAGATACTGGCTCATTCATTCAGTAGCGTCACTCTCACTGTGGCCTTCTGCTCCAAAACTGTTCCGGAGCCCTCTGCTTCAAAGCTGTTCCAGGGCCCTCTGCTTCAAAACTTGTTCCGGAGCCCTCTGCTTTGAAAAGTGTTCCGGAGCCTTTGGCTCCGAAACTTGTCCCGGAGCCTTCTGCTCCAAAAATTGTTCCGGAGCCTTCAGCTCCGATTGACATCCTGATTCCAGACCCGTCATAGCTCTTACCAACTGGGAAGTCCTTTCTCGATTCGTGGGGAAATTATTGGTCCTTTGTGCGCAAGAAAGTGATCTATCGGTTCTATAATTTTTTTTTTATTTAACAAGTGAATTCGCGACCATGCACCAAAACAGCAGCCCATCAGACGAGGGCGAAGCCATGATGAACGCCGTGACGGAGGCAATGAACAAACTGGGCGCCTTTTTCCGTGAGCCTGCTGCCTCTGGCATTCTGCGGTCGTTGTTCATGGAAGTCGACACATGGAACCCTGATGAGCCGGATGCTATCATGGCATCCGTGTTCTTCCAGGAGGTGGAGCAAGCAACCCAAGAGTTTGACGAACACAAGAGACTACGATTCCTTCGTACCCGCCTGAAAGGTGGAGCCAAGCGATTCCTCCAGGATGGTCTTGGCAAAACCCCATACACGACAGTGAAGAACGCCATACTGGCATGGTATGGCAAGGAAAGTCCCGAGAAGGCAACCATACGACTCTGGACAGCCCAGAGAAACCCCGACGAGTCCATCCGACGGTTCGCAGAACGACTTCTGGCCACGGCACGATTGGCTGTCCAAACTGAACCCAACCTGAACGATGCTCAACGTCGGGAATGGACAAGACAAAAGGCACTTAGTGCTTTTGTCCGCGGACAACCGAGAGAACTCCATCTCTACTTGCAGGGTAACCCTCCTGACACCTTGGAGGATGCAGTGGAGCGGGCTGAGGGATGGGAGGACGTAACGAGAGCGAAGCAGGACGACGACGCTCGATGGGACATATCTGCTGTCAGCGGATCAAGACCTTTGGAGCCCAAGAAATGCTACTCCTGCGGAGAACCAGGGCATTTTGCAACGAACTGCCCGCAAAAAGCCAGAAGCCCACCTTGTTACCCAAACACCCCTGCCACGTTCAGCGATCACCAGCGGATACCGGTGCCGACGAAGTTACCACCAACCGTCCCGGTGCTGCCCTGCATGTACTGTGGTGATCTTTCTCACTTTCCAGTGAGTTGTCCCCATGGACTCTACGCAGCCTTGTTCTGCAATTTCTGTGGGTCACGTGACCATCTGGAGGCTGAGTGTTTTTAGAAAAAGAAGACCCTGCCTATCTCAAATCCACGAACGCACCAGGTCAGAAACATCAACACGACCCAGGAAACCAGAGCCAATCTCGCGACAAATAATGAGGACGAGCCAACCATTGAAGTCCGCGGAGACGAGCTGGTGGCCTACCAGACCGCTGTGAATTGTGTCATGAGGCCCATGATACTGATCACCGCCGGCTTGGGGAAGGAATCCCGGCGAATGGTCGTGGATACTGGTGCTGCAGTGTCTGTCCTATCAAGACCTGTGCCTGGCATTGACATCCGCCCAACAACGTTGGAGCTATGGGGTGCCGACGGACAACCACTGCCCGTGCTGGGGATCCAGGAGGTACGTACCACCATTGGTCTGGTTACGATTACGCACGCATTCTATGTCTTCCGACGACCTGACTCCGGCTTGGATCTGATCGGACTGGACCTCCTGAGGAAATTACCCCTTGGCATACGCCCGGATATTGGCGTAGTGGAGATGAAGGAACCCGCCACTGGGAAGATGATCTCCATCGGCGTGGTCGCCACTGACCCGGACCTCCTCAGGCACATCCGTCAACTGAAGGGCGACGGGATGGCGCGAAAAGCCCAGAAAACCGCTCAAGCCACGAAACCCAACACCGACAACAACTGCCAGGGTGGGCCAACAGTCGCTTCAACATCTGCCAAAGCCTCTGAACCTAGCGTCGACGACAACCACCAAGGCCAACTGACCACCGAACCAACACCACCCAGAAAGCAGCCGGTGGTACACCCTCCCCCTCCGATGTCCGATGTAGCAGAGTTCCCAATTGAGATCTGGGACAATCCCCCTTCAACCTCTGAATTGGAGCACCAGGTGCATCAGCATCTGACTCATCTGGCAGGACCCGACTACCAATTGGTCAAAGACGGCCTGAGCCATGTTCCTGTTGGCGCCATCATATTAAGTATGCCAAAGGAACTTCTGATGGCGGCCCAATCCTTGGACCCCTGGATCTCCACTCTGACTGCTGACCCAGAGAAGCATCAACTAAAGAAGGAGGAAGGGGTCTGGAGGAAGGAGGTCGATGTGGAAGGCCAGCGGATCATGGTGCCACTGATTCCATCCACCATGCGGCGCTGGTTCCTGACCAATTGTCATCAACATCAGTGGGCCGGGCACCCTGGCATAGAAACAACCACCCAAGTCGCAAGACGGTACGGGTACTGGAAGAAGATGGTACGTGACGTCCGAGAGTTCGTCCAGAAATGCCAGGAGTGCCAGGAGAGGAACACTCCCCTGAATTTGACACCACCAATCCAAAAACCCGACATACCGACCCAAATCGGTCAAATTGTCGGTATTGACTTTGTTGGGCCTCTACCTGGTCAAGGAGGTACCAAATACATCCTGACGGTAATCGATCAGTTCTCCAAGTACGCAGAGGCTTATGTCACCACGGATTGCACAGCAGTAACAACCGCTCGCGTATTGACCACAAGGTACCTACCAACCCATGGTGCACCTGAGAGGCTCGTCTCTGACCAAGGCGCCGCCTTCATCTCCGGGGTCGTCAAGGAGCTCTGCGACACCTGGGAGATACGCCACGTCTACACCTCCGCTTACCACCCACAGGCCAACGGAGTATGTGAGCGATTCCATCGCACCCTGGCAAACCTGGTGGCAAAACTGAGACGCAAAACCCGGGACTGGGAAGCCGCCTTGCCTTTGGCACTAGCTGCCTACCGCAGCCTCCCCCACTGTAGTACGGGCTATTCGCCAAATCACCTGGTTTTTGGACGAGAGCTGAGAATGCCGCACCTAACCGAAATCAGCATAAAACGGGAAGCAACATTGCCCTTGAAGGATCAACACCAAGAAATGGTGCGGGTCCGCTTGGAAGCCGAGCGACAGTTGAGGCGCGCCTGGCACACCCGTGAGCAGGCAATCAACAAGCAACGCCACTCTTGGGAGTTCCAGATAGGCCAACAAGTATATGCCCAGCA
Source organism: Cyrtorhinus lividipennis (assembly GCA_019603395.1). Classification (NCBI taxonomy): domain Eukaryota; kingdom Metazoa; phylum Arthropoda; class Insecta; order Hemiptera; family Miridae; genus Cyrtorhinus; species Cyrtorhinus lividipennis. The sequence continues at coordinate 1,078,228 of CM034010.1, read as the reverse complement.
GCTCGTCGCCCCACCAGGCACAGTGAAGAAGTTCTGGAGCCCCTGGAAAGGACCGCTCCGTGTGACCCGCAAACTGACCGATGTCAACTACGAGGTCCAGGATGTCCTGGGGAAGACCACGCGTTACCACCTCAGCAGGCCAATAGCGTGCCAGACGACGCCGTCACCCCCGACGTAGCGGAGGAATTGCGCCCACCCAAGAGCCCTGCCCCTCCACCTAGCGAAGATAGCGGAGAGACATGGTTGTTGGACCCCCTTGAATGGCCGGAACCAGTACTGACCGAAGAAAATCCCGAACCTAGGGCCCAGGGCCCTGGAAGATCTTCCAGTCGAATCCCAATTCCGACTAGGACTGCGTCCAGCCCATAGGGATTAAGACCAAGGCGCCGGACGATCGACTACGCGCAGCTCCACGCGGGGAAGATGTCAACACCTAGAACGGGAGGAAGTAGTTATGGATAAAAGTTTGTCAAGTTTTGTTGTATACTCGTATTTTGTGAAATAAAATAGGGAATGTCTTACCTGTAGAACAACCCCAATCTGGAAATAAAATGCACAACACAAGTACTTACCTTGTTTTACTAATGACCGTACCTCATGAGTCGGGACAGGACTCCCTTGGTCCCCCCCCCCCTTTTTCTTTTTCCCTTTGTAATGGCAGCAAAATCTAGGGTTCGTTGTTCAGTGTCTGGCTTTGTGCAGGGAAAGAAGTTGTCTACATGATGAATGAGCCGTCGATTGATGTAAAATGTGTGAGTTGGAGTGTGAGAGGAGACTAAAGAAAGGGCCGGTTTGTATGTTTCACAGCATAGTAGGGAAGTAGAAGATAAGACCAGCGGAAGACACATCTCGCCCATTGCACCACCTTGGAACATCAGCGCCATCATGCTCTCGACGGGTGGGGACGTCCTGTGCTCCGTCTGCACCAAGCAACGACACCCGCCGACAACGTACCGCTGCGAGAGGAAATGCCGGAACCTGCGGCCCACGGACCCTGCCTACCCGAAGCCCTGCTCCCGCGCCAAACACAAGAAGGACCACCCACCAACCTGTACCGCTTGTAAGCGATGGCGGTACGAACAAGCATGGATAGCGGCCAAACAACCAGACGCAATGCCCATCGAACCAGTCACCCCCGCCGGAAGAAAGATTGCCGAGGTAGACCTTGGCCTCCAAAGATCGGAGGAGTGTAAGGGGGCGGCAGAATCCAAGCGCCCCGTCAAGAAACTTCGGCGGCGGGGTACGGGTCGAGCCCTATCCCCTCCAAGCGCCTGAACCAGCTGGGCAAAAGGCGTGACCTCATCGGATTGGTCGGGCAGTGGGGTGGCGGGAGGCAACCGGGTAGTAGGAGGAGGGGAAGGCAACTGGACGAGCGGACTGGGGAAAGGCTGCGGAGTCAGTCGTGTACGAACTCAAGTGGAAGAAAGTTGTGCTCTCTGTTCGCCATAATCTCGTGAGGACGAGGCGGGACGGAAGCGAAGCGAAACGAAACAACCAAAGCAAAACAACTGAAGCGAAACAACCAAAGCGAAGCAACCGGAGCGAAGCAAATTGGCCCCCTTGTGAAGCCAGTGTTGTGGACGTGACCTGAGGGAACAAGTGTCTTGTCGTTCCTTCAGGGTGAGAACTCGGGAATTGGGAGATCAGCCAATTCCTCTCCCGTAACAGTGGGCCCTTATACGAACTGAAAATCCCCCGTCGGACCCGAGTGTTGATTCGTTCGCGCCCAACCGACGGCAAATAGACCAGGTTCCCCACGCACCGCCAGTCGTCGGACCTCCGTCGGAAAGAGCCTCGCCTCCTCCGGCCTGGACGGTGTTCCCCTGACCGAAGCCGAGCAGCGAAGAGAACGTCACCCTGTTGTCTCCACCCTAAGAAGTTGGTACACGTAAGTGGTGAAATATCTCTGTCTCGTACCCTCGCAACGCGAAAGTCTAACTCTCTAAATCTGGCCCAAGCCCTGACATTTAGTCACCAGAAAGCTGATCATAGAGTTGTATATTGTAACCGTATTATTTAGCATTTTGTCTGTCGTACGTTAGGAAAAGAGAAAGGGATTAGGGGAGGACACTAACAAATCACTTTCATTTTACCGTTCTGTTAAATCAAACATTCTTGAGCCTTCAGCTACCCCGTAAATTCATTTGGCCCTCAGCCCTTCACCTTTGCCTACCCAATAATTAGGTTACGTATAAGTCAATATCCTTCTCGACCGAGACATTCCGTATTTTATATTTCTGTCAATTTGCGTTTATTATAAGTCAATATTGAATCCTTGTCCTTTCGATCACAAAACCCCATTCCTCAGAGCTTGGTAAATTCTGGTGTACATCTTTGGACGACCTAGAATACTCTTCAGGTGTACTTGACGTCCTCGACCTACCGTTTGCAGACAGTCCTGACGGTAAGTAAAAGCCTTTAAATTCCCACTAATTATTCGCCTAGGTCAATTTTAGGATCCCTAGCCCGTTAAGTGAAAACGACGGGTTACATATCCACTAGACATTTGTCTTTCTATACTGGTTCTGCAAGGGGTGGGGGTGGACATGCAGCAACCCTTTGGCAAAGCCTCAACACATAGCACCCTCAAGATAGAAAACTAGTCAAAAACGCTGCAAATTCCTTCACACATGTTGATTATTCCTCAGACCAGGCGCATGGAAACAGTGGCGGGTCCCGGACCCAATCCAATCAATTCAAAAATTTCGTGGAAAATGGTACCTCACACGCCTAGATTGCCAAAAATCTTGAAAATCCATTTTTCGAAAAACACATTTTGACCCCTACCCCACCCAAATTTGGTCCAAACGGGCTGAAAAGTTTCGAGGACCAACTAGAGCCGGGAACAGACCCCTGACCCGAATTTCAGATTTTTAGAAAATTGTCCATTACCAAAAACGGCGCGGACGACAGACGGACATTTGACTTTTTTTTATCTCACCTTGAAACGTTCAGCATTGCCTCACTCTGGGAGAGAAACTACTCAATTAGGGCATAGTAGAGTTGAAGCACAATGCAGAACCTCCAGCAGCAGACCATGATGTCCACTGCAAGCGGGTTTTGCATTTGAGAAGCTACAGGACTTAACACAGGAGCAAGAAGGACAGGAAGTTACAGGACAGGACAGGAAGTAGGTAGCTTAGACTGTTTTCAGCAATTACGATATATTGGTTCAAATGTACGCCAATGTTTTTAATTGGTCCTGGAACTGTTCAATACGTCGGAGGAGTCGGGTCATTTTGAGGGTTGTCGTTGACTCGGATTGGTTCACTGAAGACGGCCTGTAGATGGCACCAGGTTGGTGGAAACCTTTTGACGACAGTTGGTCCTTTAGTTCTGTTACCTGTAAAAATTACAACAAAAGTTGAGATTGTTTGTACAAGATCAGGAGTGGGCGGGAGAGGACCTCAACCAAAGGACCACAAAGAATGTGAAATGTAAGTACAAACTACCCCTTGTATAATACTTCAAGGTATTTTATCCTGTTGCATGCCACCACCATGCAGCTGAGGATTGGGCGAACTCCTGGTATTCTATAAAACAGTTGTTAAAGGTACAATGCCAGCAGGGGTACTACCCAGTTGGCCCATAGATGGATGGGTAGTAGTCCCAACTCAAAATATTCGCCATACTCCTGCTCCAGGAAGTAACCAACGATTGCGGATGAGTTAGCAGAGAACAGGGCAATCCAACACTAAATATGTAAGGAAGAGTCCGTCTTCCCTAGCATGTTTGGTGTGGAGGGCGAGCGCTTTTGACTTGAAGACGTCATTGTCAAGCCAATAACTACTCAGTAATGACGTCTTCACGTCGAAAGCGCTAGTCCACCACACCAAACTTGCTAGGTAAGACGGACTCTCTTCCTTACATATCAACATTACCTAACGCCATACTGCTTATTCCTTGGACCAGGCGCATAAAGACTCATTTCTTCAACATAGGGAACATGGAAACAGTGGTGTGGTGGGCCCTGGACCAATTCCTATCGATTCAGCGTCCAAAACATGCAAGGAGAATGATACCCCACACGCCCAGGTACCAGAAATCTTTAAAACACACAAACAAAATGGGTAGATAGATACCCATTTTGACCCATGACTTCTTCCATTTGGGTGCAAATATTGTGTAATAGTACTTTCCACAGCAGTGGGGGTGAAAGGGGAGTGGCCTCAGGGGCCAGGTGGGCCCTTTCCCCACCAGGTCAAACTCTCATAACGGTACTCCCTCTATAAAACAGCCCGCACCAGTGAAGGGTCCCTCACAAATCAGTTGCCCATGAAAGTTTCTAGTGGTGACGCCCTGACGAGCTGACAACTAACACTATCTTCATTGGACTCTCCTATGAAACCTAATTCTAGAGGTAATGTATCTTGAGGTAGTTTGGAAATTAAATTAGTTTTTAGCATGTTTAGTGTTGAGTAATGTGGAATATGAGAAGGTTAAATAATAGGCAAAAATACATGTGACCAGTGCAATTGCAGAGCTGCACAGACAGGGCACATAAGAACTCGCTCAGACACCAAACAATTATGATTATGATCAGAGTGACTACAGAGCAGCACATGCAGGGACCCTGAAAATACACCTGAGTGCTCACACGGGCGCCAAACCATATGTCTGTGATCAGTGTGACTACACAACTGCAACAAGCCATATATATGCTTGTGTAGTTGTGTAGTCACACAGATTGCAGGCAAGGAACCATCAAAGCCACAGCGCCGGCCTTTGGGGGTGGCAAGTGGTGCGACGGCACCGGGCCCCGCGGGTGTCGAATAAAAATATATAATATGTATATTACAAATAACGGCCACGTGAGTGATTACATTATAATTTTACTTTTAGAGCACAAAAGGTGAAATGAATAGAAAACTAACTGTTAAATTAAGATTTAAAACTGCAGCTTGGAAGCGTTTTTAGGAGCGTAATATATATTAACTTTTGATAACGCAAATGTCGCGGCGCAAACTCCAGCGCGAAAAATAACTTATAAAAGATAGAAGGCCTGCTTCGTCGTTGCGCATCCAGTTATTATTTGCCGTCTTGTCGAAACCACAATGTTCCCGGAATCACATTGTTACCGCTCCCGCTAAATTATTATCGCTCCAGTTACATTTGTACATTATGACCACAACGTCAGGCCCCGCTCAGTGATGGCTGCACAAGGCCCCGCTCACCAGTAAGGCCGCCTCTGCAAAGCCACCTGAGAACCCTTTGTCAATGACTTTTCGAACACATGTCTATTTGTTCATGTAACTTTGTCTTGTCTTGTAGGTTGGTAGACCCCTTTGTAATGTGTCCTTGTTATTTAATAATAATTAATCTTGTTTCCTTGTACTTTATTCTAATTCTTGGGTATCCATAATTCAAGCTCAGCAGTAAGTCTTGTACTTACACCCTGTTTTTCCCCTCGCTAGGTCCTTTTTTCACATTTTTACAAATTCTCCGAATAAACCCGAATTTAATTATATTCAATTCTAAGGCTGGGTACACACGTTGAGGATTCCGGAGAGGATTCTTCGTTGATCGATTCCTCTCCGGCCGACGGACCGTGTGGACGGGTCGAGGCCTTTAGTTGAGGCGGACTGAACAGGCCGCCAGGCCTTTCCAATTTTTGGAAAGGCCACCCGAGGCCGGGGTTCCGGTTCCCGGAATTGAACCCCTTCCTTCACGTGTGGATGAGGTGATCGGTTGTAGGTATCGCTCGAGTATCGTCACAGTGGTCGTTCCTCGTTAATTTTTTCACAGTTTTCCTCGAAAGGCCTCTCGCGTGTCGAAACCTCTGGCCGAAGCCTCCTGGTTTTCCCGTAAGTGTGGATGCTCCGTCCGGCTCCAGCCGCCTCAGAGGTTTTCCTCAGAGGAATCCCTCTTCGGAATCCTCAACATGTGTACCCGGCCTAATACATTTAAATTCGAGTGAGGCTTACAAAAATGGTGGGATCTGATTGAACTTTCTATTCCATCCATGTGTAGGACGCCACACACCACCCCACGTGTTACTGAGCTAGGGATTCCAAGAACTTGTGGAAGGACTCCCAACTGACGGCAAATTCCATGGAAAGAGAGTTGTTGGCTGGTTCAAGGGAAGCCATCAGTTTATTTTCTCACCGTGAACTTCTTGTATTTATTTCTAATCTTGGAATCTAGGTACCAACCAATAATTCACCATGAGAAAATTATTGTTAGTAGAGGGACTGGCGACAAATGCGGAATTCTTCGGAGAGAGGGTTGTTGTTCAGCTCAAGGGAAGCCATATTATGTTTATTTTCCCAGGGTGAACTTCTCATATTAATTTCAAATCTTGGAAACTTTGTACCAACATAGTTTGGAAGGTTTTTCCTTTGTTGTCCTTGTACGTTGAGACCCTACATTGTCTCTTTAATTCTTTACAATTGTACTATGACTTTACCTACCCCTTGTAGTAGGAAACATTCAATTCCTCCTGTTGTTAACAATGTAACTTTTAACTTAATTCAACTTAAATTAAACTTTGAAAATTTAAATGTAACAATTTGATTTGTAAAAATGATTGGTTAGGAAATTTTGTAAAAGGGAACCACTGAAGCCACCTGAGGACCCAAAGAGGCACCAAACCATGTCTGTGAACAGTGTGACTCGAGATTGCAGGCAAGGAACCACTGAAGACTTTCAAATAATCACTATGCGAAATATTATTAGTATATAAATCAGCTGACAATTAGCCAATTTTGACAGCTTGGATTTGCCCTTTTCTCATTCCTGTTCTATGGCTGCTCATGCTCAAGTGTACTGAATAAATGCTGTCTGTGCGCTTCCACATCTTATGACGTGACAGAGTAGCCCGCCTATTTTTCCACAACAGAGAAGGTTATATTATCTGTCTGTAAAATTAATAGGTAATAGTAGTTAAAACAAATAAGTTATAAACAAATTGTGCGAATTCTGTATAACCAGCGCTGTACAGCAGTGTCACGTTTTTACAAAGGAGCGATATTATCAAGCAGACAGTTGATTCTGTTTCAATTGTTATTTTAGTTTTGTGAGCAGTGATTGTATTTAACTTACCTTCTTTTGAATAACATACTTAAAACCACAGCGACCAGGTAATAATTCCTATTACATTAAAAATCAATTTTTTACGATATACACGTATACAATACAAAAAATATTTTTTTTTAATATCTCTTATTTTCAGTATGAGTGGAAAAAAAAGGAAATTAGTGGACGAAAATAGAAGGTATAGCGAAGAGTGGGAAGAAAAGTTCTTTTTTGTGGTTCAAAATACAAAATTATTGTGTTTAATTTGCCGAGAGGTCGTTGCTGTATGTAAGGAATATAATGTTAGAAGGCATTACGAGACAAAACATAAGGATTATTTGAAGATGAAGAAGTGAAAAAATCGAAACTCAAGGAGTTTAAGTCTCATTTAAAGGCTCAACAAACAATGTTTAGTGCAGCATTACAGCAACCTTCCAATATTGTTAAAGCAAGTTATTCTGTTTCATATGTGATTGCAAAAAAAAAATGAAACCTTTTGCGGATGGTGAATTTGTGAAAGAATGTTTGGACGCTGTTGTAAAGGATATTTTGCCAGATAAAAGAAAACTGTTTTCGAACCTAAGCCTATCCCGGCAAACAGTGTGTCGTCGAATTAATGACATTTCAAATGAAATTATTGTAACACTTCGTGAAAAAATTCAAGATTTCAAGTATTTTTCCTTGGCACTTGACGAAAGCACTGACATTTCAGACTCAGCTCAGCTTGTTGTGTTCCTTCGTGGAGTAAATGAATCGTTTCAAGTAACTGAAGAAATGTTAAATGTAATAAGTATAAAAGGAACAACAACGGGAAAAGATATTTTTCACGCCGTTGAAAACTGTTTATGCGAAAACAACTTGGATTTGGAAAAGCTTTCTGGAATATCAACTGATGGAGCACCCGCTATGATAGGTAAAGAAAAGGGAGCTATAAAATTACTAATTGATAAAATGGAATCCAACTGCCAAATTAGCAATTGCTTCAAAAGAGAGGAATGTGCCCAAGTATTATCGATGGATCATGTTATGCAAGTAGTTATAAAAACTGTGAATTACATTCGATCGCATGCACTTTCGCATCGGCAATTTAAGGAGTTCTTAAAAGAATTAGATTCTGAATATGGTGACGTAGTATACTTCACTTAAAGATGGTTAAGTCGTGGAAGATGTTTGAAACGATTTTATGAGTTACGAGATGAAATTGACTTGTTTATGAATGACAAGCAAAGATCTGTACCAGAATTAAAAAATGAAGAGTGGTTATTGGATTTGTGCTTTTTAGTGGATATTGTCGAAAAACTTAACCAATTAAATATGTCACTGCAAGGAAAAAACAACCTTATATAATCGATACATTTAATCACATCAAAGCATTTCAGAAGAAACTATTGATATTTGAAACGCAATTGGAAAATAATAATGCTTGCCACTTTCCATTGTTGAGCGAATTTAAGAAATCAAAATGTATTAGTTACATCAAATATTCTAAAGAAATAAGAAAACTTGGTGAAAAGCAGGTGCTTTTGAAAGCCGATTCGGTAATTTAGAGTTGGAGAAATATAAGAAAATTTTTGAAATATATTCATCTCCATTTCATGTTGAAATAGAGTCGGCCCCAGAATATCTTCAAATGGAACTCGTGGACTTACAGTGCAATATTGAATTAAAACACATTTTTGAGACATCAGCATCAAAAATTGATTTTTACAACACTTTCGCCACAAAAGAGAAATTTTCAAATTTGAGAAATATGGCACAAAAAATTGTTAGCGCTTTTGGTTCTACTTACACATGCGAATCGTTCTTTTCGAAAATGAAATTAACCAAAAATAAAACACGCTCAAGCTTAACGGACGCTAACCTGGAACACCAATTACGAATTGCAAATACCCAAATTGAGATCGATTTGCAAAAGCTAAGTGAAAAAATGGAGAAACAAATATCGCACTAATAAAATATATTTTTCAACTGATTTCACTTGGTTCTTTTTTTCATTTTTGTTTATATATTACTTAGATTTACGTATATATTTCTTTACAATGTTCGTAAAGTATCATTATTATTATATTATCTATTTATCCTTGTAAAACAGTAGTAAACGCTTCAATAAAAACTCATTAATGTTTTAATATTTCACTCAAAAAAAATCCCTATACTCTATAGTCTATATCTAAAGTCTATATAGTGTATCTAAATCTTATATAGGGATGTGGCCCGAGGAGTTGTGATGCATTTCCAAAGTGGCCCTCAAGATCGTTTGGGTTGGCCACCCCTGCCCTACACTGTCTCTTCAATTCTTTACTATGACTTTCCCTACCCCTTATAGTAGGAAACATTCAATTCCTCCTGTTGTGAACAATGTAACTTTTAACTTAATTCAACTTTGAATTAAACTTTGAAAATTTAAATGTAACAATTTGATTTGTCAATGATAGGTTAGGAAATTTTGTAAAAGGGAACCACTGAAGCCACCTGAGAACCCACACAGGCAACCATGTCTGTGAACAGTGTGACTACAAAGCAGCACCATGCCATATATAGGCTTTATAGCCACACTGATCACAGGCAGGGAACCACCAATGCAACCTGAGAACTCACACAGGCGCCAAATGATTTGCTTGTGATCGCAGGCAAGGAACCACTGAAGCCACCTGAGGACCCAAACAAGCACCAAACCATATTATGTCTGTGAACAGTGTGACTACAAAGCTGCGCCAAGCCATATATATGCTTGCACAACTTTGTGATCACTCTGATCTCAGGCAAGGAACCACTGAAGCCACCTGAGGACCCAAACAGGCACCAAACACCATGTCTGTGAACCGTGTGACTACAAAGCTACAACAAGCTATATATATAAATATGCTTTTGAAGCTTTGTAGTCACACTGGTTGCAGGCAGGGAACCACCAATGCAACCTGAGAACTCACACAGACGCCAAATGATTTGCTTGTGATCATTATGACTACAGAGCTTCTAGAAAAGGCCCTTGGAATAATGATAATTCATTTTATAGAATTGTTTACTTTTTAATAAAACTCATTCTACATTTTTGTATTTTGGGAATAAAATGTTACTTGAAGGGTGATACATGGGTGGCTGATGGAATAATCATTCTTAGTTTAATGTTGACTTTTGCCTTTCACTCCCAGTTTTGATCTACACATCAACAAGAAGATTCAAAGCCCATAAAGTCCATCCGCCAAACTGCCCAAAAAAGTTCTTTAAAAAAAAAAATTTGGTTTCGTACCTTGGCTCCATTCAGACATTAGTTGTATCTAACTATTTGGAGGTGGAGTATAAGTAGAAGTGGGTTTTTTGAAAATGGGGGCATGATTAGGTGCAGATAGGTTGATTATTCAAGAAATAATTCACCAAAACCTCTGGAAGCCAATCCATTCCGGTTTCTTTCCACTTACCTCGTTATAAAGGTTCATGAAAGCGTTGATTTCAATTTCTTTCGCGTTCAATTCATCTTCTAAACTTTGAAGTTGTTGAGCAATTTGAGGGTCGTCTTTCTCCGCAAGTGAGGCCTTCATTGTCTCGTAGTTCCTGAGAATTGAACTATTTGAGTGTATCTGTCCAACGAACTACCTAATCTATCTCTTTGTAGGGTTACGGAGACATTTTTGTGTTGGAAATTGTGTCCACTTTTATGTTGGAAACTGGCTCAACTCCACATCAATTATTGCATTTAATCATCCTACAGATGCGAATTTCCGGGAATGTTTTTTGATCTTTTTTTTTTTTTTTTTTGAAAAGATGAAAAATATACATACTCTGTCATTTTCGAGAATTCGTCGTGCAAATTCATCAAAACCGTACGGAGTTGATAATTCTTATAATCGGTCGTCGCTCCTACCGTCATTGGGCTCCGCTGTTTAACTTGACCGCTTCTTGCCGCATGCCTCGAGCTGAAACGTGGTATTTATTAGTGCAAAACCTATTATTATGTACCACATTTTCACTTTGTTTTCATCTTAGTTGTTCTAGTTACGGGATTCCATGCACTAATTAATAAGGACATTCAGCAGCTGTCTCTAGAATGGTGCTTGACAGCACCTGTGTGAGCCACGATTCAAGCCCTAGAAGTATTGGTGCTGAGACCAGAGCTAGGTTACTGCGCAGGCGTCAGGTGTAAACTGATTCGTTGTCACTAGCTTTGACTCATTGGTCCCCAGCGTATCCTATATTGGAGCTAACACAGCTCAGACAAGGAAAATGAGAAAAAAGGTGAGTACAGAGTCTGAGACCACTCCAATCGATTCAAAGTTTAATTTTTAGTGAAAAATTATATCCCACATGCCTATTACCCGAAAAATCGCAAAAATTGAATTCCATAGAATACATTTTGACACATGCACTCTCCAAATGATGACCAATCGGGCTGAAAAGTTTGGAGACTAACTTGAGCCAAGAAGGAATCTTTTACAAAAATGTGAAATTTTGAAAACATTTTCTACTACGGCCCAAATTTGGGGAGGGTAGGAGCCAAATTTGTTGAATACTTGATTTTCAGGACTTTCTGGGTACTAGGCATGTGAGAACTGGGGGTGGGTTTTACATCAAAGTGGGATGTTGGTGAACACAGCGTGACACAGGAATTGTTTTTAACGCTGATACACGTGATGCTATCCGGACCAGGAGACTCATTTCAATCAATTCAACGTCCAACATTTAGTCGAAAATGATACCCCACACGCCTAAATCGCAAAAATCCATTGATCTAATTACACTTTTATGTTAAATCATGACAATTTGACTACTCGATTTTTTTTTTCTTAAAGAAACCTCATTTTACTAACCTTCGCTCAGCAGCAGAAACTGATTGCTCTTCTGACGCCCCCAAATTTATCAATTTGGTGAATTCATCCTTCTTGCCAAGGTTCCCTGACTGTGGACCTTTTCTGGACAATTTGATGAGCGACAAAGTCTGTTGGATTTTTGTGCCAATATTGTGCGACTTATTTGTCGACTTTCCCAAGACAAATGGAATTCGTTGGAAACTGAATTCCCTTCGGTAGCTTTTGGGGACGCATTTCATCCGGTGTGAAAGCGTTGGGATCAGATAAGTTGAGCTGGTGGCGTTAGGCACTCCTTGGGAGTTGCTGCTGAATTTTCGAGCGTGTTGGCCAGCACAAACGTTTTCAGGCTTCTTGGGAGGTTCTTTGGTGGGCAAAACTCCCAGTTGATTTCTAGGGCTTGCTGTTAGTCTTCTTATGTGCTTTCTCTTAACATTTTTCGCAGATTTTTTTTACTCCAGACTTGCAGAGCCCATCGATTTATTCGACTTCTTATCAGCAGCCACTTTTTGAACGAGTAATTTATTGACAGGGAGCTTCTTGGGCAATTTCTTAGCCCTAGGGCCCATGAAATGATCCTTTCTAATAATTTTGGTCTCCTTACTCCTCGAACCTGACAACAACCCTTCCATAGTGTTTGAATGAATCTTGACTGAACCTAAAAATGGTGGTTCGTATAAAATTGGTTTCGCTCCAAGTTCAATGAAACAACACCTGCTACAGTGAGCAACAGGTCAGCTAATTTCTCATAATTTCTACAAAATGCTGTTTATTCGTTTGAACTCACCTTCAACTGCATTTACTGACTGAGTGTTTTCATTGACTATCTGTTGCATAGCTTCTTTGGGATCATTGGCACTTGTCCCAATGAATGGTTGAATAGCCATATTTGCAGGGGCGCCTGACAAAAACCATACGCTGCCATAGTCAACTTCATACACTCTTATCAACCAATGTTCGTTGCATCACCATACTTCCACTCACTTGTATTATGGTTTTTTGGCCAATATGTAACAACGTTAGCGCTGGACAACTTTTCTTCCACATTCTAAAAACATACATTAAATAGAAGAAGGTTTACTGGTTTACACTTGCCCACCACGGACATAACATAAAGAAATAATATATATTAATAATAATTTGTATTCGTGGCGTAGTAAAGTACTCGTATTTTAGTTCGTCTGTTTTCCTGTCCTGTGTAATCTCAAGGACGCTATCGAAAAATGTATTTTTTTTTTTTTTTGCCTTTAAACGGAAGCTTTATTTAATCACAATCTAGCTATCTTTACAAAGCTAATGAGTGATATTATTCTGTTTACATGAGCACATGCTTGAATAATTCTACACAAATCATGCAAACGTGAGCATGTCTTGTTAAGTTTAGTCACTTGGGGCTCATTTGCTTATTTTTCACATTCACTTCACTAGCTCGTGCGGCTTGGTCCTTTTGAGTCTTCTCGTTCGGCTGGAAACATCGAGTAGATGGACGGCTTCGTTGTTAACATGCCTTTGTAGCCTTTCTTGATGGGCTGCAGCAATTCGGTGTATTTCGGGTTGAACGTTTTCTAACCATCTCTAACCATCCCCAAGGTCTTGATGGATGTTGTCGTTCCTGATGTACCAAGGAGAAAGATGGCGGAGCATACTTTTTTTTCCTCAAGGGCTTGTTCAATTGTATTGACAAGCCTGTGAACTTGATCAATTGTCGAATGCTGCGTGCAAAATCCAAATTGATGGTCCGGTATCAACTTATCTTTCTCTACTACCGATATAAGTCTCTTGTAGAGAAGTTTCTCGAATAATTTAGACATTACTGGGAGCAGTGATATTGGCCTGTAGGAAGTTCGCTCTTCGGCATTTTTACCAGGTTTTGGTATCATGATTACCTCAGCCATTTTCCAAATCTGAGGTACATACCTTAGTTTAAAGGCTGCATTTTAAATTTGAGTAAGTTTCACAACAGCTTTCCGTGGCAGGTTTTTTAGTACTTGCCCAGTGATGAGGTCGTAGCCAGGAGCTTTTTTCGTATTAATTTCGTTCTTTATTACTCTCTGTACTTCGCGAATAGTCACTGGAATAATGCTCTCTTCTTCACGTTGATAGGACACAAGTTCCAGGTCTTGACTACCCTGCTCAGCTGGGTTGGGTAAGAAGATGTCCGCTAGATAATCAGCAAATACGTCGGCTTTACGTTGGCTGTCTTTAGCCCATGCTCCAGATTCATCTCGGATAGCTGGGCATTGAATAATTAGTCGTTTCATTGATTTAGTTGCTTTCCAAAGAGAATAATCGGTATCTCTCGTGTAGCTTAGTTCAGAAAGGTATGCATTGAATGATTCAGATTGCAGCTGCTTAATTTGCTACTGAGCTCCGAATTCAGGCGGTTCCACTTTTTCTTATCAGTTGGGGCTCTTGTTCTATGCCATTTATCTCGTGATCGCCGCTTTTCTCTGACGAGTTTCACTATTTCCTGTGGGTAGTTTATTCATTTTAGTTTCTGCTTTATTTCTGGGGTGTTCCTCCATGCTGCTGCTTGCAAGCTTACAACTAACTGTTGCACCTCCTGGTCAATGCTGCCTGGAGTAACCAATATTGGCCTAAGTTGTATACGTCGAGCAAGGTCGACTTTAAAGCCTTCCCAATCAGTTTTCTTGTTGACAAGAAAAGGATTGGGAGATTTTCAAATTATGTGTTCGCTAAGGGTCATTTTTATTGGAGTGTGGTCTGAACTCAGCTCATTAAACTCTTCCACAATGGCATAGTTAGCTGAGATATTTCTTGTTATGAAAAAGTCAATGAGATCCGGAGTTTTATCTCTGTCTGTTGGCCAATATGTTGGTTTCCCAGTAGACATAGCATCGCAGTTTTTAGTCATAACGGCTTCGTACAGTTCTTTACCTTTGCTTGAAATAAGCCTGGATCCCCAGTGAGTATGCTTCGCATTAAAATCCCCACCTAGGGTGAAGCAATTAATTTTTAGCAATTTATTAATTTTAAGCATTAATGCGAAGCATACTCACTGGGGATCCAGGCTTATTTCAAGCAAAGGAAAAATGTATGAACAGGAACCAATCTTCACCAATGGAGGGTATCAGCCTTGATGCAAAATGGTTCGTGTCAAGGGAAACGTTCCCATAAAAAATGGTAACAACGCCAACAATTTATAGTATTCTTCACAAAACAAGTTTTATGGAAAAGAGCTTTGGACAAATAGATTTCAACTTTATGCGTAGCTAAGAAAAAGAACGAATTCTGAAAACCAATTTCAATGAAGTGGGCGTCCAGCTGATGTGAATGATTGCAGATGCATGCAGAAGAGATTCAAATCCCCCGCCTGATGGCACAGCGAAGGTTTACCTACGCAATCAACGTAAGTAGCTCAAATAGCAAGACCGCAGCCCTAAAATAGCTAATATGTATAAATAGCTGACATCTATTAGTCGAAAATTGAATTCTGTTTGTTAAACGATTACATTTATACGTCAATAGTTAAAATCTGTTAGTCAAAAGTTGAAATCTATTTGTCAAAGGTTTAGTTTTATCTGTTGAAACTTTAAAAATGTACATTTGTCAAAAGTTTCACTTAATGTATCAATAATCCTGTATAAATGTCTGTCTAAGGAGCGAGTTGTGCAATACTAAATAAAACTCATAATTACATATGTTCTGTATGATGTATGTGAAGTACAGAGGTTTCATCACCCCAAACAAATACATTTTGTAGAAAGGAACAAATTGACTACAAGTATAGACAAATAGATTTCAACTTCAAGCGGAACGAAGAAAGAAACCTGAAAATCAACCAATTAATGACACAACCATAAACAAATTACAAAGGGCGCTCGGTGGTCTAGTGGAATAGACGAAGGATTGGTGTGGTACTCCGAGCGGCCAGGGTTCGAATCCTGGCTAGAGCAACTTGTTTGTCTTGACCCTCATATTCGTCCTCTTCACTTAAGGGGGTGAGGCAATAAGTAGCCACGAGCGAAATCGTCAGATCAATTTACGATCCTCTTTGGAGGACGGCTGACGACGTCCGCGACACCTGAGCAAGGTAGTCGGACGAAAATCCAAGGTGAAAGTCCTTGTTTACTTTACTTTACTTTACTTTACTTACTAAACAAATTACAATAAAGTGGACGTCCAGCTGCTATGGATGATTATGCCACCCATGCAGAAGAGATTCTAAACCCCCCCGCCTACAGGCCCAGCGCTACTTTACCTACGCAGTGAACGTGGATGCCTCAAATAGCAAGAATGCAGCCCTAAAATCGCTAATATGTATAAATAGTTAGTAAATAGCAGTCCATTTGTCAAAAAGTTAAATTTATCTGACAATAGTTGAAATCTGTTAGTCAAAAGTTGAAATATATTTTTCAAAGGTTCAAATTTTTCTGTTGAAAGTTGTATTTATGGCTGTCTAAGGAGCAAGTTATGCAACACTCAAAGTTATATTATTTGAATGATGTATGAAGTGCGTGAATGTGAGTGAAGTCCAGGGAGAGGTTCCATCGACTATTCAGTTTGAATCACTTTATTTTACCACTGAAATCTCTAGCGCTGAACGGCTTCTTAATGGCAAACTTCAGACATGTGACACAAACACATTGTTGGCAGGCAGTATCACTAACTTGAGGTCACTTTACAAAATGCCTTAAAAAAGTAATACGTCCATTGTACCTTCAAGTCGGTGCCAGTTGGGCAGCTTGTGGTCAAGTTTACCATTGGTACAGCACCCCCTTTCCCCACCATAACCAAAGATTCCTACTGAACATTAGCTAGTAACCACAAATCCCTTTGCAAATAGCCAGTATGCAAGACTAGCCAGCTGTGATGCGACCTGTCCCCGGACTGACTACCTATTCTAAGAATTAAAAAAATAAAATTAAGAGCTGATTACACCCTTTTAGATTAATTACACAGGGGTAGAGGGGGCGTCCATCATCGTGCCCGCCCCCGCACCTAGACCTAGTGGCCCATTGTGCTAACCCCCGGAGCTCATCTAGGCCGGAGCTCCGTGTTCCCGACTAGGTCCAGCAGAGCTCCGACCAGGTTCTCCTGGTTGAGGAAGTCCCCTCGGTCCAAAGTCCCGAAGGTTCTGAAACGCCTGTGTTCCAGGGCAGGACAATTGAAGACGATATGAGACGCTGTCTCCTCGTCCTCGCCACAGAGTCTGCAGTCAGGGGTACCATTGCGCACCCCAATTCTGCAGAGATGCCTCCTGAAGTCCCCGTGTCCTGTAAATAAGCCAACGGTGAGTCTCAGGGAAGCTCTATTAAGGTTTAGGCATCTCGTAGCCCTACCTTTGTTAGGACCAGTCATCATAATATGACCGTGCTCTTGCCGCGGCGTTCGCTCCCAGCGCTTCTGGTGCTGGGAGCGAACCCAGTTTGCCACCCATTCCGATAGCAGGGTGCGGGAGATTCCTAGGCATGGTTCAGGTCCCTCAAAGGCAGTCCCCGAACCACGCCTAGCCAGAGCGTCAGCTTGGTCGTTACCCTCAACCCCTGAGTGGCCCGGGACCCATGCAAGGACAACCTTATTCGTTCCACTCAGCAGTTGGAGGGTTTCCCAGCACTCAAGCACCAGTCTCGAGTCAGAGCTCGATCCCATTAAGGCCTTGAGTGCTGCTTGGCTGTCAGAGAAGATGTGGATCCGCCTACCTCGATAGGCCCTCCTCATGTTCTCCTCAGCACATTCCTTTATTGCGAGCAGCTCAGCCTGGTATACTGTGACCCAGCTACCAAGGGAGAGCGAGAGCTCCCATTCTGGCGCCGGGCCGTACACCCCCGGGCCGGATCCGTTTCCCATCTTGGACCCGTCCGTGTACCATACCAGATCCCCTGGCAGCACCCCGGGGGGTCCCTGGGTCCAGACTCCTCTCCCTGGGATGACCACGTTGAATCTCCTTCCAGTTAGAGGTTTCCTCTTGACAGAGTCAGAGGGCATGTGCACCAAAGGGCACTCCCTTACCCTGTCCAAAACCGTTGCGTGCCCCTTCCCCTTGGAGGGGCGCCAGTCCCGGTAACATTGGAGGCGGTATGCGGTCCCAACCGCCACCGAGGTCACCCAGATGTCCAGCGGGGGGAGATCGAGGAGTGTCTCCATCCCAGCTGTAGGTGCTGTCCCAATGGCCCCCGTGATTGCCAAACAGGCCATCCTTTGGATGGTTTCCAGGGCCTTGGTTGCAGTCACCTGCTCCGTTTTATTCCACCAGACAACAGCGCCATGTGTGATTCCAGGGCGAACTATTGTCGTGTATAGCCAGGAAACTGTTTTGGGGGTCAGCCCCCATGTTTTCCCGCATGCCCTTCGCACAAGTACAAACGTCTTTTTTGCCTTCTCGCATGTCTTCTTAAGGTGGGTGTTCCAGGTAAGCTTGGAGTCCAACGTTACCCCCAAGTACTTGACCACCCTCACTGTCTCCAGTTCCTTCCCGAAGAGTGTGACTTTCCAGAAATTGTCTGGAATTCTCCTCCTGGTGAAGGGTATTAGGGTGGTCTTTGAGGGGTTCACACTGAGTCCCACCTCTCTGCACCACCCTTCTACCACCCCCATGGCCGTCTGCATGAGGTCTCTGATTGTATCCTGAAACCTGCCCGACACTACGAGAACAAAGTCGTCTGCGTAGGCCTGGCACCAGAATCCATTGTCCTCCAGTCGTCTCAGGAGACCATCCGCAACCATGTTCCACAGGAGGGGGGACAGCACCCCCCCCTGAGGACACCCCCTGGTTGTTTGCACCACAATCCGCTCCCCCGCGAGGGACGCAGTGACTCGTCTACTGCCGAGCATGGTCTTTGTCCATTGTATAACTGTATCATCAATCCCATGATCCCTGGCAGCAACCATTACAGACTCGAATCCTGTGTAATTAAACGCACCTTCTATGTCCATAAACACCCCTAGAGCTATGTCTTTGCAGTCCAAGGCTCTTTCAATCTTACCAGTCAGGTGGTGAAGAGCAGTGTCACATGACTTGCCCGGCTGGTACGCCATCTGCCGCTTGTGCAGGGGGTATTCTAACAAGGAACCCTCCCCCACATATCTGCAGATGAGTTTCTCCAGGGTTTTGACCAGGAAGGAGGTGAGGCTAATGGGTCTCAAGTCCCCGGCCTTCAGGTGGTCGATCCTCCCCGGTTTGGGAATAAAGACCACTCTCACCCCCCTCCAGGCTTCTGGAATATGTCGAAGGGCCAGACTGGCCCTGAAAATCCTAACCAGCGTCCGGATCAGGGTAGCCCCTCCTTTCTGTAACAGAATAGGGTATATCCCATCCGGACCAGGGGATTTGTAGGGAAGAAACTCCCCCACTGCCCACTGGACCAGGTCGAAGGTGACACACTTCTTGGCCACCTCCCAGCACCGCCGCGCGGCCACCCTCCCCCAATCCAGTGCCGTTGCCCTCTCTTCTCCGGTCACTCTTATGGCTCCCGGGAAGTGTGCATCTAATAGATGCTCTAGGGTTTCCTCTGCATTCTGTGTGAACTACCCAGAGGGTTTCATAAGTGTCCCCCCTGGGCGGGAGGGGATCCGTGCGAGAATCTTATGGACCCTCGCTGTCTCCCCCACCCCCGTCACCTCTTGGCAGAAGTTTCTCCAAGATTCTCTTTTCGCATTGCGGACCCGCTTTTTGTATTCCGAAAGGAGGGTATAGTAGGTATCCCAACCAGCCCTCCCTCTCTTGCAGCGGTTGAACATGCGTCGCAACTCTACTCGCTGCCTATCCAGGCTTGCAGTCCACCAGGGCACCTCCCTGTTGGATCTCACCCTGGACTCTGGGCAGCATTCCTCATAGGAGGACATTATGGCCGCTTGGACAGTGTCGGCGGCCCCCTCTAGTCCTATCTTATTAGGGATGTTAGGTTCCATCCCTTCCAGCTTAGCTGTGAGCAGGGGGCTGTACTTGTCCCAGTCTGTCAGTCGGGGTTTCCGATGGCACCTGGTTTCTCTTGCGCAGCCCCTCAGTTCAAAGCGTATATACCTGTGGTCTGACAACGATAGTTCCCTGTCCACTCTCCAGTTCCTAGATTACACCCTTAGAACTACTATCATATTATATATCACAGGTGATCTAGGCAGATCTCCTACCCCTTTGTTCAAAAACCAAAACGAAGTCCTTGAAAAACAATGAAATAGAGTAAAAAAATAGGTAATAAGAATAGTCATTCTTTTGCAATATAATCATACACGTGCTTAAGTAATAATTGATTGTAAGAGGCAGCTAGACACCATTAATTTTGTAAATTAGATCAATTTTTGACTTTTCTTGAGAAACTTTTCAATTACAAGGTCAATGAAGTTTGATTGAGGAAAAGATTTGTTTTTCAACCCGAAATTTCTCAATAGATATTGAAAAAATGGTGAACTGAAGAATAATCTTTCAACTTTGCGGTTCTAAACTAACCGATTATACCTGCCCCATCCTGAAAACCTGGTGATGAGCTGAGAAAACACACAAAAAAAAGCGATGGCAGCAGAAGAAAAGTGTGCATAACACCCAACACCCTTCACACTCACTGTAAACAATCATTGTGATTACATGGAGACACACTAACGCTTGGAATTGGATATTTACCTCAGTCATTGCATGTTGAGCAGTGGTACACCCCTGAGTCCCCACCTCATTTCCATCTTTCCAAAAATACTAACCTCTAACAATCAGTATGGTATCAATTCTTGTATGTCTGCTCATGTAGGGTTGGTCATAGAAAGCATAACATTTTGGTAAAGAATATTACCTCACATTATTTTTTCTTTCTGCTTTTGCTCCTTATGATTACTCCGTTAAAGTACTTAAATCATCAGGAATCACTTTATGCTGCCATCAACATACTATCATCACCTTAACGTTTTCTTCGCTGAAACTTGGTTTAGTTAAATGAGAACCGGTGTAGAGCATCTTCATGTAAGCAACTTGATTCCGCAAAACTAAGCATCTATCTTCCGCTTTTGCCAGTTCATCTTCCAGTTCTGCCTCATTATAAGAGATGTTTCTTAAAAGATTGATAACACTCGGGAAAAACACAATATTGAGAAAAGTGCTAGCATTTGCGTTACATTAAATTTTACCTGTAATACGCCCATCTCGGTCTTTTTCCTTGGGACAGCTTTTCATGCTCTCGTTTGACAATGCGTATGATGCATCTGGATAGAAAAACGGTGAAAGGGCAAATGATTTTGAATGCTATCAGAGGAACTCGCCTAAATGCCTTAAAGTATTTCAGAACTAAATTTATAGTAACTGGTCAACTTCAAAAAAAGTTTATAGTAATGAGCAAGGCACTCAGTTTAATCAGAAGTTATAATTTAAAAGAACTTACTGCTTTGTACGTTCATGGCATATTCCATGTAAGAATTTGGCTCCCAGGAGTCCATACTCCAATTTGTTTAAAGCTAATGCTATAACCCAATTTTAATTTTTCATTCTTTTGACGAAAATTTAGAAAGTTTTACCAAATTACGGCACCAAACCTAATTTAGAAGCGAGTAAACAACTATAAAGGAGAATACTGTAACCCATGGATTCATTGCTTCTGTAGTAAGGTAGATTACTGAAGTCATGTTTCGTAATTGGAACCAAATATGTATTTCGACTGAATCCTAAATATATTGGAATTGAACGGTTAAACATAAAAATATACATGCGAATATAATACAAAATAAAATCAAATTATTTTTGACCATTGGTACGATTCTACACAATAACAATTCCTTGGCTGTCGCTAGTGCTCAATAATGATTCGTCATAATTAAAACTGACGCCCAGAACAGGGCCGGAATGGCCTTGGAGTTTGTTGACGACACTTTTATTCGCATTGTCATGCTCGACGTCAATGAAATAGACACAGAAATCTTCACTACCTGTAACTGAAGAAGAAATTAACGTTAGGGGGGAGAATAGGAAGAGTCACTGAGAATGAATTTAAAAAACCAGTCATGCCACACTCCAGCTAAGATAATAAATGTAGTCTTTAATAAAAACATCATTGGGTATAGGTGTCACACGAGTTGTACCCCCTCACCTTCTAAAATAGTCCAAATGAGAGAATTTTCGTATTTTCTTGCAAGGATCTCGAATATCATATTAGCAAACCCCGCGGAGCCAACAATAACTTTCTTATTTTAAATGAATGCCCCAAATTAGTTATTGCAGATTCGGATTCCACCCAAAATTTCATGAAAATTGGATCCCTACGACAATTTGCTTGAAATCGCGCAACTGGTTCAGCAAGCACGCAAAGTTGCGCAACCCCAGATTGTCAAATAGTGGATAATGGTGAACTCTCATGCAGGCTCATGAATGTTTATTGTTTTTTAACGATGATTCACATGATGCTAACCATTTCCTGGTTAGACTCAGTGTTTGCGAAATGATGACCAATATTAGTTCATTTAGCGTGAAAACATTTTTCATCATGTGTTTGTAGAAGGAGAGTTATAAAGAACGCTGCAAATTCTTTCACAGGGTGTGGCTACTCCTCAGACCAGGAGCATCAAGACTTATTCCAATCAATTCAGTGTCTAACATTTAGTGGGAAATGATACCCCACACGCCTAGGTACCAGAAATCTCGAAAACACACATTCAAAATGGGTAGATAGATACCCATTTTGTCCCACGACCTCTTTAGGTGAGCGCTAATCGTTCTGGGACCCATTTCATTCGATTCAGCACCCAACATTTAGTAGAATATGATAACCCACACGCCTAGGTCGCCCAAAATAACGAAAATATACATTTTGACTCCTACTCCCCAAAATTTGGTCCAATCGGGCTGTCTCGAAAACCAACTGGAGCCAAAAACGGGTACCTGGCCCGAATATCAGATTTAGGTCAGGTTTCATCGTCCAAAATTTAGTGGAAAATGATACCCCTCACCCCTATGTACCAGAAATATCGAAAACTCACTATTGAAATAGCCCATCACCAGCGGGCGTCAATTGGTCTGCGACCCTTCTGGGTTTCATTTGATTCAAAGTCCGATATATAGTCAAAAATGATACCCCACTTGCCTAAACCGTGGAAAATCAATTTTTTTTTTTTTTTTTTTTGTAAAACACATTCCACTCCTTATTTTGGTCCGATCGGGTTGAAAAGGTTGAAAAGTTTCGAGGACAAACTAGAGCCCGTAACGGGCTAACACCAAAGTTTCAGATTTTTAGAACATTTTTAACACCAAAGTCGGCGTGGTCGGCGGACGGACATTTTTTCTTGTTTTGATCTAGACACCTTGAAACGTCATGAATCGGAGAGATTGACTATCTGCATGAAAACATAGGTTGATTATTCATGGAAAGATCAACCAAAATCCTTCAAACCTATAATATTTTATGTTCAAATGCGCTAAAATGTGCCTTTTTCACGCAAAATAAACGGGTTTCGGTCATTTTGCCGCAAAAATTTAGTCGAACCAATAAATGGATAAAATATTGTAAATCAGCGTTAAAAACCATGAAAATTTATGTCTCACACTACGGAGTTCACATTTTCACTAGGCGCGTCATCAAGAAATTGGATTGAGGGATCACATTCTCATGAAATTTCGGGTAGGATCCGAATCTGAATGTGCAATATGAAATTCGGGTTCTCATTAAAATTAATAAAGTTAGTGCCACTTGCGCTGGGTACGCATGTATGATATTTGAGATCTTTGCAAAAAATATGTAGATTAAAAAAACGTTTACTCCCATTTGGACGATTTGAGGAGGAGGAGGGGGGACAACTCGTGCGACATCCTGCATGAAACATACCGTCGCAGGCTCCTTTTCTAAAAGACATAATCGGGCAAAATGTGGACTTTATGTTGGAGACAGGTGTATGCTTCATGTGGAAGTCTTTCTTCAGTTCGAGCCTTTTATCTGCCACCCTGTAAAACGATGAAATAAACACACATTAATTTTTACAGAAGAGAAAAGGAGTAAGTTAGCACACACCGTCTCTTTTTGAAGTTTGAATCAGTAAATACCTGTAGAGGCGAAGAGAGTTGTCAGCAATGTTCACAAGCAGGGACGGATCTTTGGTTTCTCTACTGACCCATGATCTCCAGTTGACCCTCGTAATTGGTGCGTTCAATCCTGAAAAAATTCTTCGCAATTTGGACAACTGCCCAGTTTTCATGTCGTAACGAAAAAGCATCAGGTAGCCCTGGAAGAAAAATATTAGTGGCGCGTCAGATTGGAAGTTCTTAGTTTTAAGGGAGAATTTACCGTGTGATGACGAAAGCATTCACCTGATCGTTACCAGCCCATAAGCTCGCACCGTCCGACTCAAAGGCCATGCATAGGACCCGACCTCCCATTGTACTTGAATATTTGATACCTGTGGAGATATTGATGACTTCCACATGACCGTTGGTATTACCAGTCTACACTATAGGAAAATAATTGCGGATGAGCGGCAGAATCAAACCTTTGAGTTTGTACCAAAATTTATGTAGGCACCCTGTATAAGTATTGGAAGGATACAATCACGACGTTATTACTAACGGGATGGAATAAGCAGCACAGAAGGTGAGTTGAGCCTTTGATTGATCGGATGCACTTGTACGTAGTAGTGCCCCAGACACAAAGCTGACCATCCATCAAGCTGGAGACAAGCAGATCATTGGATACCGACCAATCACAACCTGAAATTTGAAAATAGAATGTACAATGTTATACGGTTCATCATCAAGAAATAGCACATCCTACAAAGAGACGAATACTGCACCTGTGACTGGTCCAGTGTGGCCTTTCAACATGCACTCGAGCGTCGGTGGTTGACTCAATACGTTGCAGATGGAAACGGTGCAGTCGTCTGATATACAACACAACCTTGCTCGATCGTTGTTGGCGAACTTCAACATTGTAACAGCCGCCGAGTGCTGTACAAACAAACGCAACAAAGCATTACTAGAAAGCACAGGCAACTGACGGTTTTCCTGACAATAATAAAATACGAATGTCTGGAGACAACTGCACCATTAGTACGCCAAGCCCCGCTAGACCTCAGCGCAGCCCTGATAAGGCCCAGTTATCACCTTTCATAGTCTCAACTGGCAGCCTTGGATCCGGGACAGAATCTATCTTTGCTCCCTGTGCAACCTCGGCGTTGATGAAACAACGGAGCATTTTCTGGCGGAGTGTCCAATTTTGGGATACAGGCGGATTAGATGTTTTGGCAGGGCTTCACTGACTTGGGAGGAGCTGATTGAGGTCCTGAATGGCCCGGACTGGTCTGGTCTTTGCTCCTACTACCGCGAGGCCTGGCGAAATAGGAATTTTCTTATTTCCGAATTTAACCATAATAGGTAGAAAAATTTTTAATCAATGCCCGTCCAATGGTCCTTCTGTAATTTTAGTTCCGCGCCTTTATTCACTATTTATTTGTATGTATACTGTATATTTTTCTTTCGTCCTAAGTCTAGTCAGAATGAATATACTATTAATACTTAACAAAAGATTACTATTTATTACTATCACTAAGATCATAGGAAATACGAGTAAGACGAAACCTCCGCTGACGGCCTTGGGCCAAAGCGTACCATGTTGTGAGTTATATTGTGATATATTGTTATTCAATAAATAAACATGTTATTCATTCATTCATTCCTTATCATAGTAGTTGTAACTTATTTTTTCTGAGATACTTATACTCATTGTAGGAACGTTTTCTGTGCAATAAATGTATTCTATTCTTAAAATGACTACTATTCTATCCTGGTGATTGCTGGAGCCTCTATTTCTGCATACCCGCTCTCATAGGTGTACCTATTATTTACTGTGGAGATGGGGCCAGCCACAATAGACTCAAGGCAACAAAAATTTTGAAAAGGACATACAATCGCCATTACATGTTAAGTAGCTCCTAGACGGCCAGTCTGATTGATCAAAACAATGCTAAACGCCTTTGTCAGTGGTTAGTCAAAATCAACATTTCTATCAGTCTCCTTCAGCAGTTGACTCAATCGTCTAACACGCTTCTAGATGCTCAGTGACGACTGTCTCAATCGACTGATCAACCAGTCTGATTGATCAAAAGATCGAACAAAACAGACTGAAGTGAGCCTCAATCATTTCTTCAGTCGTTAGATCAAAACAATGCTAAACGCCCTCTTCAGTGGTTAGTCAAAATCAACATTTCTATCAGTCTCCTTCAGCAGTTGACTCAATCGTCTAACACGCTTCTAGATGCTCAGTGACGACTGTCTCAGTCGACTGATCAACCAGTTTCGATCAAAAGACAGACTGTCTAGTGGCTACTTAAAAATGCACAATGTTGGTGGGTATTTTTTTACCATTGATATGTATGTAGGTACCTAACTTAAGACCTCGAATTCTAGGCCATTAGATAGATAGATAGATCAATGTTTTATTGTTTGAATAATAGTTTTTCACAAGAGTTCGCTTTATGAATTACATTAGAAATTAAAATACAATGGCTCTTCTAAAAACATTAAAATGAAAGTTTAGGACTGATTGTTGAATCTGCAACAATTGATTAACAGGCAAGAAAAGGCTATTAGGCTTAAATTGAACATGACCTCTATTAATCAATCAGGAACCCGTCATTAATTATAAGCGCTCTCCGCCTGAGTACCGTTTGGAGAAACCCTATTAACCTGCGGATCATGCCGAAGGGAAAAGAAGTTGGTTTTCTCAATAAAGAAGACCCCAAAGAATTTGGAACGCTCGTACGAAAACACTGAATAGGCCGCGATGGTATGGATGAGGGAGTCTGGGCCGTTTGAGTTGCAGATGGAACACGGCACCGAGCTCTCAAATAGATTTTTAATGCGGTGAAGAATTATTCTGCAGAACCTCGGGTTTGCGCATCTTATTTGGCATAAAAGTCATTTGTAGAATAATGGCAGGTCTTTGGAGAGATATGGTGCACATTGCCCCAACAGAGGTCTCTTGGGCAGTAGTTGAATGAGGAAGTAGCCGCCCTCTCCACATCCGCCTTGAGCGTAATTGATAGCAGGAGATCCAGGAAACAAGGTCTTGTCCTCTTTAAAGCCGCAGCATCTTGTGATGTCCACATGCCCCCCAATTCAGCCTCCTCCAGAGATGCCCTCAGTTGCAAGGCCCAGTTGAATCTAGGGCCCAGGAAGCTCTCTGAAATGGCCGTTAGTCTCTCAAAGCACACTCATTGAAGCCTCTCCCGTGACATGCTGAGCAGCTGCTGATCCACCAGAACCTCAGGTGGCAGAGGCCAAGCTCTGATCTGACGACGTAATCCGGAGAATTAAATGACAATCCCAAAAGAGACTTGAAAGCTCTAACCTGGACACGTTCCAAGCACAAATTCTGGGCCATTTGGGCTGGCTACCGGACTCGTCCTTCTTCTTGCTGAGACGGATTTTTCTGCGCAAAAACTGTTACGGGGGGTACCTACATAACATGTGGAATGACAGGAACACCTACCTGTAACGCGTTTTTGGTGGGTTTCCCGCCCTTCATATGATAGTCAACAAAAAGGATCTCCTTTACGAATTACTATTGTTATAGATACCTACCAGTTTACAGAGTTTAGAGGAGTCATATTATTGTTAATCTTCTGAATTGAACGTTGAATAGATTTTTTGCCTAAAAAAACGACTCGACTGGTGTTGAACCGCAGCAGAACAGAACTTTGTTGTAAGTACCAACCTCATAGGGCGTCTAAAGAAACACTGCTTGACTGCTATAACAGTAAAAACGGGGCCGCTGTCAAGGAAGGAATAAGGCTGCCCTGAGGTCTACCAGGACTTGGCGAACTATTAGTGGATGTACAAAATCTCTTTGACGTCGCGATACTCACTCTGGTGGTGGTGACAGTACTTAGACGTCTCAAACTGATTTGATCGAAAACAGAACCATAACGCCCTTGGAGAAGAGTCGCGCGTATTTTGAGGTATTGTTTCCAGAGTGCGGTGTCCTTGTCTCCACCAAATTCTCGTAGCAGCTGGTTTCGCCTTCTGATGTAAAGAGTTCCTGCAAAAGAATGAGAATAGACAGTAGTAAGGCTCCAGAACTTATAAACGTCCTTATACACCTCGGAATACTCCTGTAAATCGAGGGCCTGGACAGGGGAAAACGTATAGGTGGCATTTCAACCTGACGTTAGACTAACTAACGATTAAGTATTTTAGTCGAAGCTAAAACTAACCTGAACACAGAACCACTTACTGAAATTTGGGGATCCTCTCGCACGATGAGCATTGTAGCGAGCGTCCAGAGCAAACACCTGTTGCTGCCAGAATACTGACATTGAGAATCGTCTTTCTGACTTGTTATCCACCAGTCACGGACGTATCATTAGAAATATGACGGGTTGTCTACAATTCACTTGAAGTATACGCAGGAAATGGTAAAAACATGATGACGGTACAATTCAATTCCAGAGGCATCAAGAACATACATAAATACAAACGATCTTATTTGCTTACTTAATCATGTACGATGCATTACGTGTAACCTAATTTGCATGGTTTGTTCGGCTACCTTGTATGTACATGTACTAGTGAAGAATAAACGTATGATAATAAAGATTATGCCACTGATTAGTTCTTGAGTTCCATGGGTCGACAGATGGGTGACACAACACGCACAACCAGCCGATCAAAGTGATTACTGATAAGATAAGGAATCAATCTAAACAATATAGTTAGCATCTCATTGCTGTGCATATAAAAGTCAAGTCGAGTCATGTTTTGCAGGCTTCATTCCCGCCATCTGCTCAGTGCAATCCTTTTCCATTTTCATGAAATCTTTTTGGAGATGAAACATCGCTGGGAATACATCGATATTTACATCAAGCGATACCCATCGATACAGGAGACAAATCGAACCAAAAACATCGAAATTTAGAATCATCAAACCTCTGTTAAAAAACCAATATTAATAATATGTGGATAAGGGATGCTGCAAACAATAAACTTAGTAAGAAAACACTCTTCTTTTGTTAATTCTGCTATTATAATTGAAATTTTGTATAGTATTAAACAAATACCCAATGTTCAGTAAAAATAGTTTTGAAAGGGTTTTCCACTCAAGCCTTTTCCGCTCTTTAACAAAAATGAGCCCAGTTCATAACAAATTCGCTCACAGGGTTCCTACCTAATGGCAACTCGACTAAGTTCTGGGAATAATTTCCTCCCAAAATTTGAATATTGACAATATGAATATGTCTAAAAGACACTTTTTCCTCTATTTTGAGTAATGGAACGATGAGAACCTCTGGGAACATGATAAATTGTTAATGTTACTAACTCGGAATAGACAACAAACAGACTGACGCGAGTCCGACACAATACATCGACATCGGCTTCCTAAACATCGATGAACAATATCGATGAAAAACATCGAACATACGTGCGAATACATACATCGGTGTTTCGATAGTATCGAACATCGATGGTCATCCTGTTTGTTTTTGTTTAGTTTTGCATCGCAAGCAGTTCGACGTATTTTTACCAATGTTAAGTGCGAACGAAGAATTTGTGTCACCAGTTTCCTAAAGTTTATTACCCTAACTCATCTGCCCTTTTATTATCCGGTAAGGTGAGAAAATGAGAATGTTATTTCGGTTCCACGTTCCCAATCGGTGGGATCTTCAGTTATAGAAGTTCATAAAAGCAGTTTGTGCACTTTTGTGCTGACTTGACAACAGACGCAGGAGGACTTTTTCTCTCGAAGAATGTGGTTGACAAAATGGGCATGAACGCGATTGACAAAAGGTGAGTAAGTATACGGTGAGGTGTCATGTTTATGATAGAGCATGCTCCTTGAATCTTAATTTACTCAATTTATGGCTAGTTAGTTTACTACCAATCATCTTCCGCTGATCCATTAGGATTGGATCACATTGTAACACGCTGAGGTAATCCCCACGCAGGTTGCTGTTCTTCATGGGATTCTCATGTTTCTTCATACATTCAGTGCAATTTTACAGTCAATTTTATTATTAAATTGGAGTTTTGTCAGCATCTGTAGGTGAAATATCCACAAAAATTGGAGCTCCTTCTCGAACTCGACAAAAAAGCCCATTGGAATGAAATATCTGCAAGAAATAGTCACGGTCATAGTAGAAAAGTGTGATGGAAGAAGACGCCGGCAGACTACTTGGACTTCTGGGCGTAAGAACGAATGGTATATAAGCTGTCTTTGTGAATTTAAGAAGCTGAGTGAATTTTACATCAATTAAAATGGCAATCACCACTCAGACTAATCGTTATGGAAAGCAGTAAACCACTTCAAAATACCAGTAATCAAGGCACCCCCATGGAAGAGATGGCCAATGGTTGAAAGATAATTAGGCAGAGGATGTATTTGCTGGACACTTGGCCAATGTATTCATGTAACCCTTGTTGTGATGAAAACGAGTTTTACCTATGGATAGGTTTTTATTAACAAAAGGAAAGTAGCATAAGATCGGAATTGTTAGAAACGTGAATCGAGTGAATACTGAATAGATAACAGTCTTATCGACAAAGGCGTTCAAGAAGTGGGAAGAACCGAAGTAGAATAAGAATAAGGGAACTCGATCACCACATTCACCCGATGTGTTAAAAATTAAGTATTATAAAACGTAAATAGCAAATAGAACAGAGATGTCCAAATCAAAGTTATTCTGTAACATAATCTCTCAAATATATGGGTGGTTTTCTCTGTCATTGAGGTCTACAAATAGGAGTATCAACTGGAAGGGTTGGAGCTTCCTCTTGGGCTGGAACTTCATCATCGTTGGGTAGAGTATCCTGAGACGGCGTGTTCATTTCTGGAGTTGAATTCTCTTCTTGCGCTTTGATAGGAGCTGGGGGCTCTTGCTGGTTGAGAACATCAGTAGTTATTGGAGTCCCCCTAGGTGCCAGTTGTCGCAATGATACTGTAGTTTCAGATCCATCCTTTCGTCGGATGAGGGCATATTGTGGATTTGCTTCCAATAACTCAACCTCTTCAACAGAATCCTCATATTTGCTGTGTTTGACATTCCGTTTGGCAAATACTGGCCCAGGGGCCAACCACGATGGAAGAGTAACGCCGTTGGCTGTTCGCCGCTGATGAACGAAAAATCTTTCATGTGGTGTGCAATTTGTTGCTGTACACAATAAGGATCTTGGGGCATGAAGTGATTCTTGAAGTACACTTTCCCAATCTTCGACTTTCAAGCCTTGAGTTTTAACAACCAGATTAATGGTCTTCCACAAGGTACTGTTGAGACGTTCAACCTGACCATTTCCCTCTGGATTATACGGCGTGGTTCTGCTTGTTGCTATTCCATTAGTGTGCAAAAAATTCTTGACATCCTTGGACATGAACGAAGCCCCACGGTCAGAATGAACAAATGCTGGGGTCCCGAACAAGCAAAAGAGGTTCTTCAGACAGTTGACCACAGTAGCAGCTGAAACATCATGACACGCATATGCAAATGGAAAACGCTAGAACTCGTCTATAATAGTGAGGATATAAAAATTTCGTGTTTTGGATGGGATCGGCCCCTTAAAGTCAATGTTTATTCGCTCGAAAGGAGAAGTAGCTTTCACCAGAGTCCCAGAGCTTTTTAGAAAACGAGTCTTCACTTCAGCACAAACTGCACAGTCTGCTGTCATTTTTCTGACATCCTCAATAGAATATGGCAGATTTTTGCGCTTGAGCCAATGATTCATGCGGGTTATTCCAGGGTGGCACAATGACTGATGAAGTTGGAACAGTTCAGTTACATTGGCAGCATTACAGATACGCGAGATTGTATCAGCGATAGTGATTTCCACGCCAGGTCGATAAGTTATATCATACACAAACGGTGCCAACTCCAATCTCCATCTCGTTATCTTTTCATTTTTTATTTTACTTGAAGGTTTCCGATCAAATATAAAAGATAAGGCCTCCTGATCTGTGATAAGTTGGAAGTGTCTTCCAAGTAGAAAAGATCTCCAATGTCGCAAAGACTCAACAATTGCTGCAGCCTCCTTTTCTATTGATGGATATCCACTAATTTCTGATTTATTCAAGGAGCGGGAGAAGAACGCGACAGGTCGGCCATCCTGGCTCAGTGTGGCAGCCAAGGCATATTGTGAAGCATCAGTTTCAACCACCAAAGGCCGAGAGTCGTCAATAGTGGTGACTGCTGACTCAGCTATTTCTCGCTTTAGATTTTTGAAAACTGAGGTAGCCTCAGGACCAAGTGGGAACTTATTGCTGTCAATCAGCTTCCTGATCTTGTCGGAAAATCTTGGAATCCACCTGGAGTAGTGCGCAAAGAAGCCAAGTGCTCTCTTCAAGGATTTAGAGTCATGGGGAAGTGGCATATCCAACAGTGGAGAGAGACGAGATGGGTCTGGTCTGATTGAGCTGTGAGAAACAAGGTGGCCAAGCAGTTTTATTTCTGTTAAGTTGAATTCGCTTTTTGCTTTGTTTATTTCAATGTCCAACTTATCAAGAGCAGCCATCAGCTTGTTAAGGTTTTGGTCATGATCTTGTTTGTCCATTCCACAAACTGTGATGTCATCCAGGTAAGTGTACACTCCAGTGAGATTCTCGTTTGTTATAATTTGGTCCATTACACGCTGGAAGCAGGCTACTCCATTAGTCACTCCAAATGGAATGCGTGTAAACTGATACAGCTTTCCTTTAGCTTCAAAAGCTGTGAACTTCTTTTCTTCTTCTCGGATTGGAATTTGGTGATAAGCGTTTTTCAAATCGACTGTGCTAAAATGTTTGTAGTTGGCTACTTTTTGAACCAACACATCAATATTTGGCAATGGATAAGCGTCAAGCAAGGTATACTTATTTATGGTCTGCGAATAATCAATCGCGAGTCTTCTTTTATTATTTCCATCCACAACTAGAACTTGTGCCCTCCATGGAGAATTACTGGGTTCAATAACACCATCTGCAAGCATCCTTGCGACTTCTTTTTCAATAAATTTCTGATCTGCATCACAGTATTGGCGTGACTTGATTGCAATTGGTTGACATTTTGATGAAAGATGGCTGAATAGGTGTGGAGCCTCCACCTTGGCAATTGACGAACAAATGGAGAGAGTTGCCTTGTCACCCCCAAAGTTCATCAGAATGTTTGAGTGTTCCTTCAATATATCATGGCCTATCAGTACATCTGAGCAAAGTTCATTCAAAACAGCTAGCTTACAGTTTGGGTATGTATGTTTGTCAATTTCAAGCTTAACAAGAACGTATCCTTCAACTCTGGTCCATAGGGAAGTAGATGCCATAGACACCCGACCCTCACTCGGATTGATAGGAATATTCATCTTATCCACAAATAGTCGGCTAACAAAACTACCAGAACTTCCAGTATCTACCAAACAGCAGCAGGGTATTCCATTAACAGATCCTGAAAGTACTGCATGGCTTAACTGGGGTAGGAAGCAGCTGTTGATGGAAGCAAGAATAGAAGCAGAGACTTGCTTAACCAGTTTGGACTTTTTATAATCTTTCCTAGGCTTACGGCAAACCCGAGCATAATGCCCTTTAAGAAGGCAGTTCCCACATTCTGATTCACGAGCAGGGCATGATGATCTAGGATGCCGATCAAATCCACAAAAATAGCACTTGTTTTTACTAGCTTGCATACCAGCACAAACATCCTCAAAACATTCACTATCATTGCCAGTACTTGGGACACTTCTTGGTACAGCACTAGTGCCTGCACAGGTAAGGTCACTAGCACCATGAGTGTAGCCATCTGCTTGTTTTTGAGCTAGCTCAAGGGCTTGTGCACGTTGGACAACTTCCTCCAAACTTAATGTTTTAGTTTCTTCAAGAATGCGCTGGCGGATTTGGGGTGAAAGCAACCCATTTATGAAAGAGTCTCGGATGTATTGGTTCTTGTGTTCCTCAGCAGAAACTGGTTTAAAATCACAATCCTTGCCCAGCAGTTTCAAGGCCTGAATATACTGATCAACACCTTCTCCTTGCTTTTGATTTCTCACTGCTAATAAATGTTGAGCAAATATCTCACCTTTAGGTTTTATTTGCACGTCCTTGAGTGTCTTGATAGCATCCTCGTATGTCGTTTTGTCTGAGATTAGTTCATAAACGCTGAATGATAAGAAATTTGCAAGCACCTTCAGTTTGTCATCATCGTTCAGTGGTTCCAAAGATGCATCAATGAAGTTTTCAAAAGTCTTCAACCAATGTGTGAATTCCTTACCAGAAGTAGGAGAATCAGGGTTTGCACTGAATTTATCTGGTTTCAAATACTTCTCCATGTTGAGTCATGTAGCTACTAAGACGCGTTTTCTTTTGTTAATAAAATTGGAGGAAATAATTCTAGCCGATTTCCTGACCAGAATACATATATTCTGAAGTCATGAAGGTATTCAAAGACCCCAAGAAAGCTGCAGATTTTGATCCAAGCACTGGTCATCTGAAGCAACTATATACCTACTGCTAACTGGGTGTTGACAGCAGTCGTCACTCAGATGATAAGAGCTTCGTTTTGTAATAAATAGCAACTGCTATGGAAAAAAGCGGAGGTAATCATACTACCAAAGACAGGTAGTACCTACCAGGAGAATGCACTTTGTGTAGGCCTATCTTTGCTGTTTGAAGAACGTAAGCTGACACCTAGCCATCAGTTCGGATTCTGACAAGTGCGAATTGTACACATTGTAATTGAGGTCTTAGAAGAGAAGAAATCCAGCCATGTTTTATTCAATGTAACTGAAAGATTGGGTACAGTTTGGCGCGATGGCCTAAACATAGATGGCATAAAGATAGAAAATAGCTACCATACCTACCTAGATAACAGCTGGGATCATACCTCACTGGTATTGGATGGTAACTCGGAATTGAGTAGATTCGAGCTGGTGCTTCACAGGGGAACATACTTGGCCCACTCTACACCAGCGAGCTGGTGACCGATACCTTTTGCTGATGTCACTGCAGTCTTAGTGGGAACCATCAACCAGGAAGCCATCATCAGGCTAAACCAATCCACCAGAAACATTGAAAAATTGAGGATTATTACTCTAAAGTAGCCCCTACACGGTCAGTTTTACTGACAGTCTGGTCCCTCAGTTTTACTGATAGCACGCAGTGGCGCTTCATTCAACGCTTCAGTCAATCTGTCAGTGTTAATTTGTAGTCAAGTTTCCGTGCTGTCGGATTGAGCTTGCTGGCCGCGTTTTGCTTTCAAGGGCATTGCTTTTTTTCAGTATGTCTTCAAAAAGAGATCTGGGCTTCCTTGCTTTGACGATTATAGCGTTGAAAAAGAAGAAGAATGACCAGAAGAGGAAACGACGATGGTTGAAGGAATGGTACAAGCTGAGAAATCGATTCACTCACGATCGTTTGCTCAATGTTTTTCACTTTGCGATTTTTACTAAAATGATCTTTATCCTTCACTTTCCATAAAACGGGATGCTCTTGATAAAGATCTATCAGCAGGCTGGTAAACTCACAGTCCACCTGCTGCTCGGTCTGCGCTGCTGTGGCCGAGGTATCCGACATGTTTGGTGCCGCGCACGTGACTGAGACGAACTGACTCAATCACCCCTCTACACGTTCAGTCTGCCGCTTCAGTCAGTCCGAAATTCAAGGTTTCTTTCAATCACCTCCCAGGACTGACTCAACCATCATTCACTCCCCTAGACGATCAGTTTGCTCCTTCAATAACCTTGCGTCAATCTTGGAGGGACCAGACTGTCAGTAAAACTGATCGTGTAGGGGCTCCTTAAGAAAATCCGTCTATCCGGGTAGACATTCTTCCCCGGTAGACTCTACCTACGCCAGATAAGCGCTTCTTCGATTGAAATACCTTGTGAGTCGTGACGTTTTCGTAACAAGTTCTAGTTCTTGTGAAAATCCCTTCTTTAACACCCTGGGTGTTCAATGGAGGTCGCCGGATGCGGATTGAACGATTCTAAACGCGCAGTATTTTTTATGTATGCAGGTAGGGTTGGCCAGGCCTTCAGACGAAATGAAAGTGTTTGAATGAACGAGACTAGGTCGGTACATGTCGATTTTGCCAATTTGAGCGTCAGTTACGAACCAACTTACCTAAATTATAAGGTCATCCCATGTTCAAATGAATCCATGTATCTGGGAATGACTTTAGATGCGAATGTATGCTGTAAAGCGCATGTTAGAAATAAATAAAGAGACCGATTTAACACTCGGAAAAATGAATTGGTTGATGGATAGACGATGGAAATTGTCCCGCCACGACCAAGACCTGAAGCCAGAATGAATCCATGCGGCACATCTGAGGGACTTTACTGCTCGCAGCAATACAGAAATTCTGCAACGTGCCAGTAGCGCTATAAACGCCCTAGTACGTTTGCAACGACAAGCTCTACCATGACCAAGATATAGAGACTGTTGAAGAAATCACCAAGAAATATACCGTCGCATGAGCGCCTAAAAGGCTATGTCAACGCAGAAGCAGTTAATTGCTTGACGACGACCTCGTGAGGAGACTGAAGAGGACTCAACCACATGAACTGGCGCCGTGACTCATGTGCTGTACCTGTTTTCTATAAACTTGAATTTTTTATATTAAATAAATTCAGAATACTGTTACTTATAGGCCATATGAAGCCTGATGTAACTCATAAATGTATAAACGAATTGAATAATAATAAATAAAATTGGATTAAATGGCTGTCAGTGACGTCTTCACGTCCAAAACACCAAATATATGTTAAGTAACAGTAGATGCTCCCCCTGATGTAGCTGCATGGTCTAACGGAGTATTATTTAATACCTACAAAACATAATAGGACTACTTTCATTAAATCTACTTAGGTATATTTCTTTGGCGAGCCACCTGCACTTAAGTGGAGATTGCTGATCTTGATCATGTTTGCAAAATAAAGCGAAAAAATCATCTAAAATGGACTGTCTGGACTAGTGATTTACTAATTTGCTTTCAATAAGTAATCTGCTTGTCACTCAAAAGAGTTCACACAGACTGTCCGAAGTTGTTGGTACAACAAAGACGTTTGGGTGAATTTGGTAACACCTTTCATAATACCATCAATACTGCTGTTGTAATCGTTTTATGGTTTTCAGTGGTAGCGAGTTGCCCCAGGATGACAATCCCTGGGATATTGACTCCGATACCGACGAAGAAGAGGAAATTAACGACGATGGCCTTCTCACGATGTTGGTAAGGCTTTTTTGACAGCCACAATGGTATCAACTTTATGAGTAACCACATGACGAAAGCAACTTTTCTTGGTAGAAATTACTTTGCCCCAATCAAGGCTCCTTTGAGGGATCCCCCTCCTAGGCCATTTTGGGAGCTAATAGCGCATATGACCACCCATGTAAATCTAGCTCAATCTGTCAGCAAATAGGAGGTTGACATGCAACATAGACCTTACCTGAAAACGCTGCGAATTCATTTCTTGAGGTGGGTTTTTCTCCGGACCAGGAGCAAGGAGACTATTCCAATCGCTTTAGAGTCCAAAATTTAGTGGAAAATGATACCCTATATGCCAATGTGCTAGAAATCTCGAAAACCTGCTTTTGACATGGATAGATGGATGCCAATTTGACCCATAACCTCTTCCGGTGGCCGTCAATTGTTCTGGGTCCCGTCTCATTGGATTCAGCGTCCAAAACATAGTCGAAAATGATACCCCACACGCCTAGATCGCCAAAAAGGACCAATTCTGAAACCAAAATCTGAAATTCGGGTCAGGTACCCGTTTCCGGTTCCAGTTGGTCCTCGCAAGAGCCCGATCGTACCAAAATTGGGGAAGTAGGGGTCAAAATGTGTATTTTGAAAAATTGATTTTCGGCAATCTAGACGTGTGGGGTATCATTTTCGACTAAATTTTGGATGCTGAATCCAATGATACGGGTTCCAGAACGATTGACGCCCACCCAAAGAGGTTATGGGTCAAAATGGGTATCTATTACCCATTATGAATATGTGTCTTAGATATTTCTTGTACCTAGGCGTGTGAGATATCATTTTCCACAAAATTTCGGACGCAGAATCGATTCGAATAAGACTCCATGCTGCTGTGCGAGGAATAGCCAACCTCTGAATGAATTTACAGCGTTTTTCAACAGTTGAAGTAACGCTCAATTTGAGAAGTTTCAATAATAACTCATTCTTGTGGGATAAGCACTTCTTTTCTTTCGTCAGGTGAGGAAATCGTACTTGAAACATCTCGAAAGGTGCCTAAAAAAGAACTATGAGGAATCCATCGACAAGAAGCCAATTCCTCCATCAGAGCTAACTGATGTGATCAACTTTCACGCTCAATTTCTCGAAAAACGAGCCCTCAAGGCTTCTGTGCGGGTTGGCGTCTACCAACGCCATATGGTCAAAGCGGTATGTTTACAAAATGTAATTATTGTGAAATATTATAAGTGCAATAATATTCGCTCGACGTCAAAT
Source organism: Cyrtorhinus lividipennis (assembly GCA_019603395.1). NCBI lineage: Eukaryota > Metazoa > Arthropoda > Insecta > Hemiptera > Miridae > Cyrtorhinus > Cyrtorhinus lividipennis. The sequence goes on along the minus strand of CM034010.1, from coordinate 1,040,069 downwards.
GCTTTTTCTTTTCTTTTAGATTGATGAAATCAAGAAGGCAACCAAAAGGAATGCAATTCATTCAGCTTTCAGCCGGAGGAAGTTACGGAAAAAACGAAGTGTCAACCAAGTCACGCAGACTGAGGACAGTAAAAAACCAGAGAAGACTGATGTGCAAAATATGCTCTCTAGCGCATTTGGGTTCAGCCCAGGATATTCCGGGGAGAACGAAAGGATAGACTCGTATGAAGAGCTTCTCAACATTTTGACGGCTTCTCCAAACCTGAAGGAGTCTCAAGTCAAGATCCGTCAGGAAGATGACTCCATGATTGAACATTACGATATTTCCCAAGAGGTCACAATTTGCCGCAATAGTAGCTTTCAGGCTTCTCCCAAGCGTATGAACTTGGACAAGCGGTTGGAGGAGTTGGGGTTGTGGTGTGATGTTGAGGACCCTCCCAGGCCAGATCCGGACGCCAAAATTGGTGGGGCCGTCTCCAACGCCACCTTGCCCTGGTCGCTTGAGGATGACCAACCAACGACCAGAGACTCGTTCGATGATTTGACCCTCAAGATGGTCAAACAAGGACGAGTACCTTCAAGCTGGTCCGAAGAACTGGCGCTACAAACTCAGCTGGTTGAATCGATCCTTCGGCGGAAATCCCCTTTCAAACGCGCCCTTATTGAAAGGAGGTTCAAAGATTTGTTTGGTGTTTTCTCGGAACCAACCTTCAAAACCGCACACGTCGTAGAAGCCCCCAAACCAGACCCGGTTGACTCGTTGGAGTCGCGGCGGAACTTTGCTGGACACGTTGTCAAAGCGCTCACACCATTCTACATTGAAGGGAGGATCGGATCCCAAGACGTCTTCAAAACCCTCGCCAAACGTATCACTGGTTGGTTGCTCAACAGGTCCACATATCCAGGTATTGCTACTTTTGTTCTGTGTAGTCTCGTACATACAATAAAATACCGGTCACACGTTCACAGAAGCTGTGTGTCAAGGTGCGTGTCCACGTGGGAGTACTCTCACCTTGAGCTCTTGAGAGTTACTATCAAGGCCGACGAGAGTGAAATCCCCGCGAGCTCAGTCTTGGCAAGCAACTCTCGAGAGTCCGTTGAAACCGTTTACACCTTGCAATGCAAGGTCAGTCTTGAGAGTTATTGGCATGTGAAGATGCCGTCAAACCGACAGAGAGAAGTAGCAGCAGCGTGCTTAATTCTGAAAAATTCTGTTTAAAAAAAGAAATGTGTGAAGGAATGGATTGCAAAGAGGAATCATTTAGGCGCATACCACCATCTAGTGCGCGAATTGATTGTAGAAGACGCCCAACAATTATTATTATTATTTTTTTTTTTTAGATTTTCGTGTGTAGAATTTGAAATGCTGGGGGAATTAGTGGGACCAACAATCTTATAAAAAAGACATTGTCATGAGAGAAGCAATATCTGTTCAAGAGCGGCTTATGGTTGTCTTACAATTTTTAACCAGGATGTCATTCAACATCCTGTTGAATATCCCATAGGATTGAGTTGGCTTCATAATTGTCGACATCAAGCAAACCTCCTCATGATTTTACGATTTATTTGGCCTGGCCATGATGAAAACTCGCCAATAATCTCAGCTTCTACTCTCAGCAATTCAAACGTGAAACGTGTGGCGAGAACTCGCCGAGAGCAACGAGAAAGCGTTTACAATATCGAAGATGATGCAACCTCTTGACTCTCAGAAAGCTCCCCCTCCACTCTTGGCGAGTATCTCAGTGCACTTTACACTTGCAAGTTACGCTCTCGGTATATAGTGAATTCGCTGCTCTTGAGAGGGAAACATTCTCACGTGGACACTCGCCTTAATAGAGTTGTTTGGCGTTTTGACAACATATTGACCATTGACTCTAGACCTGTCTACAATATCCCTAAAGGAACACACACACTGTGAAAAAACCAGTATGTCTGGCAACACCGTATGTCGGGCATTTATTGCGGTAGGGCTCATGAGAGAAGTTTGGATCCCTCCTAGAGTAGTTGCTCATGGTGCTCTCGCGTTTTTCCTTCTCTCTAGACCTGCGGGCAGTTCCTCAACCGATGTAGAGACAGGTTTCGGGAAGTTTCACCTGGGTTATAACTTGTTGCGAGAGCGCTGCGTAGTTCAGCTGTCAAATCGATAGATAGATTGCGGTGGGCTACCAAACAAGAGAGAGAGCAGTCAACTCCTTGAGCCAGAATCCCCCCCTCCCCCTCCATCAGTTTGAGGGGGTCCTATATGTAGGGGTGGATTTGGTCGCCTGCTGCTCTACTGTGAATCTTTTAGTCAGAGTGATAAATTCAGATATTAGTGATAATTCTTAGAGATTGTCTTTCAAAGATGTAGTGTCCATAGGAAAAATAACCTACGTAGATTGAATATATAGCCCACAGTTGCACATGTACAGGGCTGCAGAGTCCTCATTTGCTAGGCAGGCACAAGTTGCGGATCCCTGATGATCCTGGTGATGACTATGGTGTTATAGTGTTTTTTGACGTTGGAGTGGCCCTTGAGTGCGCCTCCCATTGTTCTGACTGTCAGACGGTTTTTGCTTAGCAGCCAGTTGCTGAGATGTTTGTTGAAAGTGGAGACTAACATCCTAGTTTGTCAGGTTCCATGTTCCAAACCTTGTTTAAGTCTTCAAGAAGATAGTTTTCATTTTGATATTGTAAAAGGTGTATGGAACTCTTATCAGATCCGTGACACCGCTAGTAGTAGTGTCATGTCATTCTAGTGAGAAGACAGTTCTCTATTGAGGAGAGGAAAAAAGCCTGAATAAATAATTTATCAATTATTGATAATCTGTAGTTGAACCTGCAAATCGGTCCAGGTTGAGATTCATAATGTTAGGAGACAAAGAAATGCGTCATCACCGACAATTACACATAGGACCGGTAAATTCCAACCAGTGGTTTCATTTGAGGGCTATTCATAGAAATTGTCTCCAATGCCTTAGATACTGAACAGTTTCGGAAAACACCTCCAAAATAAATTCTTCCATTACAATTAAGGTCAAAGTAAATAAATTGGCTGTTGGAATCCACTAAAGCCATTAATACTATACTAAATGTATTATAATATAGGCGGCCATTACTCTTTGGTTTTGGATTACTTAATATGTTTTTCATACGACGCACCCAAACAGTTGAGTAAATTCCATTTGCCATAAAATTGGGATGCGAATCGTTATTTTCTGATGCGTTTGGAACCTGCCAAATAAAAGAGATTACAGTCGCAACTGAGTTAAAATGAGACTAAGCAAATGAACGAATATCTCTTAACTGTAAAAATGAAGCCAGTGTAGTATAATCACGCAAATTACTAGAACTAGAGCAGTTTTGGAAACTCACTCTAGCTCTCTCATGGCTTATGATGTAGACTCTGCTCTCCTCAATCAGTGTGGCTCTAGGTCTTCCTGTGAAGACCCACTTGGCCCCACCAAGGCGCATAAGTGAGGATATCCGATTCATTCGATGTCGAATGCCAATAATTATTATCGATACCAATCAAGTATCAGGTTAACCTCCCTGTAACTATGTTGGTTTTTTAAGCCTAGTAAATTTAAATGTGGGGGGGAAAATGATCAATGTTTCAATTTTTTTTTTTTTTTTAACCAAAAATTAAAGTTACCCTTTTTTTCCGAGGAAGGTGAGGAAAATCTTTATTAGATATCGGGGGGGGGGGGGGGGCAACCAAAGACCCGGGCATGTGGAGATTTTTACCCACTAAAAACCTCACCTCCTTTTCCCACATTGAGGCCCAGCCCGGAGCTGTTTGGCACATTACTTCAGGCTGGGTTCACATTTACGTGTAGAACCGGAAGATTTAGGTAGAACAAACATCGAAATTCCACCGAAAAACCAGATTGGTATCGATAGGTATGGGATATCCTTACACACGAGAGGTTCATCTTTGTGAACTTGCTCTAAAGTACTCACCTCTAATGTCACCCTCTTTGAGTCATAATTGTTTAGGCATTACTCGCAAACGGCGTACCTAACCATTTTCCTGGAGAGAATCCAACGCACTTGCAACTGATCTTTTGTAAATTTCATCTAATCATCGTCGTTTTATCCATGTTGCAGATCCAAAAGATGCGAAGAAAGAAGTGAAAATCTGCTTTGCACTTAAACCTGAAATCCTATTGTCGAAGGATGTAGACAAGGTGTTCTCTCAGCTTATGTAGTAGTGTCGTCTTAATCTACCAAAGAAGTACCTTATTAGAAAAAGAAAACTAATGTAGTTGAGTTTCAACGTTTAAGTTACATATTAAATCGTCATTTGCGATCGAATGACCAAACCTAATGTTTTGGGCATGTTTCTGTCTTCAACTTCCCATATCAATCCTGATCCAAATTATTTTTCATTACTTCTTTATTATTATGTTAAATGGGTGCTACGTCAAGCATGAAAGCATGAGCCAAACATCTAAAGTTGCCTCCTGAAAGTTAGGGGATTGGAAAAAAGTGCGTATTCGAAAAAAGGCGCAAAGAGGGAGAGTCACAGATGGTGAGGGGTCAACAGGAAGCACAAATGGGCGAATTGGTATTCTGGGTGAGAGGCGATAAATGGGGTTGTCTCAGGGACCGAAAAAGTCTGCAATTGAGTTAAGCACAACAAATTACTGCACTGTGCTAGGCACAATGCATGTCACATGTTGCAGGTATCTACGCAGTCATAAGCCCTATGGGGTGTTGTCCAGTCTCAGGTCAGCAAGTTGCTTCCGTTCCGACGATTGTCTCGAGGAGGACGCTGGTATGGGGTGAAGTTTACAAAGAGAGGATTTCTTTGGTGAGTGATGGTTATTGTATAGAGGTTTTGATAGGTCTCCATGATGACTTTCGAGACTTCTGGGATGTCCAAATCGCAATGAAGCACTGAGTTCCCTGACAAACCATGGGGCTGACGTCATCATCCTGAGGACTTTGTTTTGCTGGATTTGTATTCTTTTGATTTGGCTTTTACTTGCCGACCAATAGAACCTGAAGGCATATTGCCACAGGCTGTACTAGGGAAAGGTAGAGAGGGGAGAATGAGTCCCCAGTAGTGGCCTGAGTTCGGATTCTCGTCCTTAGTTTTTTTACAATTTCACCTATCTGTGGTGAGAAGGTCATTCATTTGTCGAGTCTAACTGTGAGATGGCGAGTGGACTCATTTATGCCACAGGGACACTGTTGAGGAGAATAAGACCAACATGAAAGTGCTGCCGATAAGTGACCGTGACATGTGCTGATCTCTGTGGGTTAACCTTGATTCGCCACTTTTCATTCCACTCCTGAATTGAGGCTGCGTGTTCCTGTAGCTTTGAGCTGACCGCTTGAGCATCGACGTCTCTACAAAGAATGGTGACTTCGTCTGCAAACTGCCATTGAGTTAGATGGGAGGTTTGGCAAGTCACGAACATATAAAAGGTAGAGTATTGGCTTCAGAACACTACCCTAAGGAACGCTGGCTCTGATGGCTTCGGATTTTTACTGTGCAGTTATTTTGTTTATTATTCTTATCAAAACTCCAGTAGGTATACGTACCTAACTACCTGCAGCATGGGGAAAACAGTGAGTGAACTTATTCCATCGATTCTGTATCGCACGTTCAATGGAAAATGATACCCCACACGCCTAAGTACCAGAAATCTCAAAAACTCACTTTTGAATTTGGTAGATAGATACCCCTACCCACCACCAACGGGCGTCAATCGGTCTAGGACCCGTCTAATTAGATTCAGCGTCTAAAATTTAGTCGAAAATGATATCCCACACGCCTTGGTGCCAAAAATCTAAAAATTCATTTTTTGAAAAGACTCATTTTGACCCCTACCTCTCCAAATGTGGGCCGATTGAACTGAAAAGTAACGAGAATTAACTGTAGACGGAAACTGACCCCTGACCAAAACTTCGGATTTAAAAAAAATTTTCTACTACCAGAAACGGCGTGGACACGATTTCAATGTTGAATTCACAAATTCTTATACGAAATCGTTACTGGCGGGCTCTTTTAAATTGACATTTAGTTCAACTTTGGAACGATTTACGCCAACTGATAGCACATTTTGGAATTGCCGGTAATTCGACTATCCGAGTCCTGAATCCGCCATAAACTCGCGAGTTTTAAAGCAATATTTTCGTTTCTCACTGATCTTAAAGAAGATCTCTTGATGGGATAAGAAAGTGGTTTAAAGTCATGATAAACGTTACAAAAAAATTATGTTTTAACAATTTTATTCGACTCAATATTCGAAAGAAGAATTCAATTCAAAATTGGTTCACAGAGCCTCAAATGTTTGGTAAATTTAAAAAGATTTCCGATACTACGTTATTTGGGCGAAAGCTATCTGGGCTCCAGGAAGACGTTTAATGCCCTCTGCTAGGAGTAAGCTGGTCTGAGACAGCATTTAAAAAACTGATTTTTCCGCGTTTTGTGGTAACACGAAACTTGAATGCATCGCCACAGGAGGAGCCACCAAATTATCAATTTCTCGAAATTTTTGAGATTGATCCGAGTTACATTCGTTGGTCGAATGGTGGTTTTGGGCCTCGCTGTATTAGGTCTCTCCAGTTCCTGAAACGAGAAAGATTTTGTGAGGAAATTATTATAGAGGGTGCTCCTCCTTCTTATGCCCGACCTGACTCCGACAGGTTCTACAACTCATTTCCGACCAAAAGTGCCTTGGAAATTTTTGTAGAGGCTTCGTTTCCAGAATTTGCAGAATTGTGAAGGTATGCTAAATACGCTGCAAATTCTTTCACACGGGATGGTTATTCCTCAGACCAGGCGCATGGAGACTCATTTATCAAACATGGGGAAAATGGGGGAAACAGTAGGTGAGGTGGGTCCCGGACCCATTCTAATCGATTCAGAGTCCAAAATTTAATGGGAAATGACACCCCAAACGCCTAGGTACCAGAGATCTCGAAAACCGACATTTGAAATGGGTAGATAGGTACCCATTTTGACTCATAACCTCATCCAGAGGGCGCCAATCGTTTTGGGATTCATTTAATTGGATTCAGCGTCCAAACTTAAGAGGAAAATGATAAAAACAAACATTCGAAATGGGTAAATAGGCACCCATTTTGACACATAGCCTCATTCAAAGGGCACCAATCGTTCTGAGACCCATTTCATTGGATTCAGCGTCCAGAATTTAGTGGAAAATGATAACCCACACACCTAGATTTCAAAGAATCTCAAAAATTCATTTTTCGAAATACACATCATAGCCATGGACGGACCCCTGGCCAAAATTTCAGATTTTTAGAAAAATTTCTATTACCAAAGTCGGCGAGGACGGCGGACGGACATTTGCTAATATTGATCTAGGCACCTTGAAACGTCCAGAAAATTTTTTTGGGGCGAATCGGAGAGATTGACTTTTTGCATGAAAACATAGGTTGATTATTTAAGGGACAACCAACCAAAAGCCAAGCGGAAGACAAGTATGCTCAACTGTAGTAATCATGGTTGGTTGTATCTCAATAAGAATTCTGGTGTTCTTGTAGGGTAGGTCATAGAACGAATAACATTTTGGTAGAGAATTTCACGTTATTCTTTCTGCTTTTGCGCTTTATGATAACTCGTCAAGGTATTTAAATCATCAGAAATCACTTTATGCTGCGGTCAACATAATATCGTCATCTTAGCGTTTTCTTCGCTCAAACTTGGTTTAGTTAAAATTCAGAATTCAGCGTGAAATGTGATCGAAAAAATCTGCAAATTCTTACACACGGGTTGGTTATTCCTCGAATGGGGGAAACAGTGGGTGTAGCGGGTCCCAGACCCATTCCAATCGATTCAGGGTCCAAAATTTAGTGGAATATTGTAACGATTTATGTTCTTAGTAAATAATTTATTAACAATTCGTTCACTTGAGTACATACACTGTTCACATTCGCGCACTTACACAATGACAGAATCACAATACACGGTTGTAACGCTTGTCGCACTATTTATAACGCGGCGCGGCACGATTTATAACCCGAGAAGCGTCTATATCGGGGCTCCGAATTGAACTGAACTGGGCGGTGCTCGTGGGTCTGTTTTTATACCTGATGCCCGGTCGAGAACGTTCGGGGACGAACGGGGAGGTTCTCGAATGTTGGAGAACTGTCCCTTAGCCTTCCACAGGTCGTTGACCTTGCGATGCCGGCAGCCCATTTGGCCGGCGCCGGTGCGAGCTCGCAACACTGCCCCCTCCTTAGAATTGTTCTGTCCCAGAACAATCTTGGGCATCTGTTCATCACAGGGCTCATGTCGATAGCGGCATTTATCACCATTCTTGCAGCTGCCTTGGCGGTAGAAATAGCAGTCCACAGTCTTCACATCAGTTCTTCCATGAGGATTCCAGGTACACACCCGCACCTCAATCTGGGTCCCTTGGAAAATGAACTCCAACATGTTACGGACTATCCTCCAATCCAATTGGTCCAAGCCACAACCAATCTTGGGTATTGCCAACTTCTTCATTCCCTGCTTAATGAGCAGCTTCTTCAGGGCAAGTAGCGCATCCCAAAGAGTCCTGTAGGTTGGCTTCTGGTGGGAAGACTGTTTTGTCACTAGATAGACTATCAGCTGGTTGGCTATCCTCAGTGACAATGTTTTTCCAATGCGTGGATTTTGCCGCTGCAACTGGTCGACATTACCATATTTCTTCTTGAATATTTCGGCAATTCCTCTCGACATTTTGAGGTCGGCAGCTACACAGTGTGCTAGCGCATAATCTTTTCCAACGTCAAAAAGGTTCTCACGCACTTCGTTGGTGACTCCAAATCTCGCTTTGCTAGTCCCTCCATAGTTCTTCATGAACATGTTGAACTCCAGGGTTGCCGGGTCTTCTATACTTGATGGTGTAGTCACTGTCCTCGATAGGTCTTCCTGCGTCAAACTGCCCACGAATGCTGCCAGCCGATTATGATGTACCACTCGCGGTTTCCCTCTTGGAGTTCTTCGAATCCTGTAGATGACATCGTTGATTCTTTTCATGATTTCGTAGGGTCCTTCCCAATCCTTCTGGAGTTTCGGTGATAGTCCTCGCTTCCGACGCGGATTGTAGAACCAGACAAGATCGCCTGCTTGGAAACCCACCTCAGTTGCCTTTATGTCGTATCGAGTCTTCATCCGGTCACTGGCTATTTGCAAATGGCCCCGGACTTTCTCATGGATATACTGGAGCTTGGATTTTAGAACGCTGACATAGTCCTCCCCAGCTACATCATCTCCAGGTTTGCTCCCAAACTCCAAGTCACACGGTAGTCTTATCTCCCTTCCAAACATTACCGATGCAGGAGTCTCTCCAGTTGTTTCTTGTACCGCTGATCTGTAGGCCAAGGCAAACAGATGCAGGTATTGGTCCCAGTCTTTCTGGTGGTCAGAGACCACTTTTGCCAAGTATTTCCCAGTTGTCCGATTCATTCGCTCAACCAGGCCATCCGACTGTGGGTGTAATGCTGTAGTCCTGGTTTTACGAATGCCCAACAACCTGCAAACTTCCTGGAATACGGAAGATTCAAAGTTTCTCCCCTGGTCAGAATGCAACTCCAAAGGCATCCCAAATCGACAGAAGAACTCTTTAACCAAGACATCAGCAACGGTGGCAGCTTCTTGATTTGGCAATGCATAAGCCTCCATCCACTTGGTGAAATAGTCCATGGCCACCAAGATGTATCTGTTCCCTTTGTCGCTTTCTGGGAAAGGCCCTGCTATGTCAATGGCCACTCTTTCCATTGGGCTTCCCACATTGTACTGCCGCATCTTTGCCCTTGGTTTCACAATTGGTCCCTGCACGGCATTGCACAGCAAACACTTCTTGCACCAATCTTTGACAGATTGTTTGCTATCTACCCAGTAAAAACGCTCTCTAACCTTCTGTAGCGTTTTCGTGATGCCAAAATGTCCTCCTGATGTTCCATCATGGAGATGCTCTAAAACCAAGGGAACCAACTTTTGTGGAACGATGATCTGCGTCCTTGTCTCGGTGCCATCATCATTCTCCAGGCGACGTTTCAGGATTCCGTCTTCCAGACTGATAGAGTTCCACTGCGCCCAATAGGTTTTTATAGTTGGGCTACGATGACTAATTTCTTGCCAACTGGGTCTCCTGTTGGTTCTCTTCCAAACCAGAAGATCCTTCAGCTCCTGGTCTTCTGCTTGCCGCTCCTGCAAGCGCTCTGGCAGCCACTCATCCGGGATAATTCCAGTCCTTCGTAGGTTTTCTTCTTGCTGGTCCAGTCTTGAGCAGTGGCCGCAGTTGTCCAGACAGGGTCTCCTAGATAAGGCATCCGCATTTCGATGAATAGTACCAGCTCTATGCTCTGTGGTGAAATCATACTCCTGTAGCCTCTCAATCCATCTAGCCACTTGTCCTTCCGGGTTTTTGAATTGGAGGAGCCATTTCAATGCTGCGTGATCTGTTCTCAGGCTGAATTGTCGACCATACAGATACTTATGGAAGTGTTCGATTGATTTCACTACAGCCAGTAATTCTCTCCTTGTGACGCAATAATTCCGTTCTGGTTTAGACAGTACTTTACTGAAGTATCCAATTACCTTTTCTTGCCCGTCTTGTAATTGTGAGAGGACTCCTCCAATTGCCAGATTACTTGCGTCTGTGTCCAGAATGAAGCGATCGCCTGTCTTTGGGTAGGCCAGTATAGGTGATGTGATTAGAGCCGTTTTCAACCTCTCAAAAGCCTCCTGGCACTCGTTGGACCAGGCGTACTCTCGTCCTTCTTCCGTTAGAGCTGTGAGAGGCTTTGCCACACGGGCAAATCCAGGAACGAATCTTCTGTAATAGGTGCACAGTCCTAGAAAACTTCGTAGCTGATGTTTATCTAATGGGACTGGCCAATCTCGAACTGCATCGATTTTCTGTGGATCCGTCTTGATCCCATTGCTGGATACAACATGTCCTAAATATGTGACTTCCTGCCTGAATATGTGGCACTTGCGATGACTCAACTTCAGGTTGGCTGCTCTAATTCTGTTGAACACTTCTGTTAAGTTCTTCAAGTGTTCCTCGAACGTCTTCCCCACTACTATTACGTCGTCCAAGTAGACCAGACACGTTTTCCATGATAGTCCACGTAGGACAATTTCCATCAACCTTTCAAAGGTAGCTGGCGCGTTACATAATCCGAAAGGCATAACTGTAAACTGCCATAGTCCAGTGCCTATTGTAAATGCAGTCTTTTCCTTGTCGTTAGGATCCAAGTCCACTTGCCAGTATCCACTCTTCAGATCCAACGTTGAAAACCATTGGGAGCCAGCCAGCGTGTCCAAAGTGTCATCAATTCTTGGTAATGGGTAGCTGTCCTTCTTGGTTACATCATTTAGTTTGCGATAGTCCACACAAAACCTGGTGGATCCATCCTTTTTCTTCACCAAGACTACCGGGGATGCCCAGGGACTACTAGATGGTTCAATGACCCCTTCCCTCTCCATATCGAGTATAATCTTCTCTGCTTCCTCACGTTTTGCCAATGGAAGCCGCCTTGGAGGTTGTCTGATTGGCTGTGCGTCACGGGTATTTATTTTGTGCTTGACGATGTTGGTCCGTCCCTTATTGCCATCGACATTATCGAAAATGTCAGAATAATCCTCAATGAGCTTGCCCACAATCTTCTTTTGGTGTTTATCGAGCCCTTCACACGAGGATGTCAGAATATCTATGATAGGCCTTGAGTTTACAGTCTTCATTGATGGTCCATTGGGTGTCACTGCAGTACCTGCAAGATAAGCCACAGAGCTACAACTTCCCAATACTTCTTCTTGCTTCAAGGTTACTGGAAAAGCATTGAGGTTCATGAGCCGGACAGGAATGACATTCTTCATCCTTACCAGAGCCTTGCCGGTCAGCAATCCTTTCTTCAAGCCGCCTTCTCTGGGAGATTCCACAACACCTATCTGCCCTTCTCTAACAGTTGGTCCTGATGGTCGACCATAGACTATCTTTTCAGTCAGTCCGGGTAGCGTCACATCCTTGGTCAACAAAACTTGCACATCCGAGTCTTTCACACCACTGAAGGGCACCTCTTTGTCACCAATCTTCAGGACATCGTTCTTCATATCCAACTGGAAGCCATACTTCTTGATCACATCCATTCCTAAGATGACTTCTTCAGTGATGTCAGCAACTAGGACTTCGTGCTGTAGCTGCTTAGGTCCAATCCTGATGTTGAGTTTGGTAACTCCATGCGTTGGGATTTCCTGGTCCCCTGCTGTTTTGAGGCGAATCAGTGCTGGTTTGAGCGCTCCTTTATTCTTGCCAAGGGTCTTGTTAACTATAGTCCTAGTTGCTCCAGTGTCAATCAAAAACTTCACAGGACGTTCCTCTACTGCGCCGTCAACAAAGATGCTGTCATTGCTCAATGTCCCAGTAGTCCGGAGAACCAATTCTGGGGTATTGTTGATATGGGCCGACATATACCCCTCTTTGGCGACCCATTTTAGTTTTCCTTCTTATCTCCAATTTCTGCAGGTTTGGGGCATCTACGGCGAATGTGGCCCACCTCCCCACAATTCCAGCATCTGATTTGTCTTTTGCTGTCCTTCCTGCTGGATTCTTGCTTCAAAAGCCTTCGTAACCTTTCAACAAAATCTTCTTCTTCTTCAATTACCTGTCTCAAATGTGCTCCGCTCCGGTGAGAGGCCTGCTTTGCGGCCTCAAATTCCAAAGCATGCGCCAGGGCATCGCACAAAGTCTTTGGGCGTGCGAGTCTCAATGCTTGCTGAGTTTCACTGTCCCTGATTCCATCTACGAAAGTCCGGACAGCCAGCTGCTCCAAAAAGTCTTCAGGCGCTGTAGGGTAAGCCAGTCTCACCAGTCTTGCAATGTCTGCTTCAAATTCCTGTAGAGTCTCGGTGGTCTTCTGGTTCCTGTTCTTTATCTGTGCATGGTAGACTTGTTGAAGATGAGCATCTCCGTATCTCATATCCAGCCTGGCAGTCAACAATTCGTAATTGTTCTGATGGCCAGCGGGTATTGTCTGGAGAATGTTCAAGGCTTCTCCACGCAATGCAACTATTAGAGCTGTTGCTTTGTCATGTTCGAGCCATCCATTTGCAACAGCTGCAGCTTCAAATTGTCTCTTGTATGTTGACCATGGTACTTTTCCGTCAAATGTAGGTGGTTTAATCTTATTTCCTCTAGTTCCTGTAAACTGTTCTTCATTGCCACTGTTGAAGCTGGCTTCTGCTGGTATATCCATGTGTCTCAACTTTCCTTGATTGCTTCTCTCTAGTGCTCGAATTTTGCTTTCAATTTCGTCTCTAACTTGAGAGATCTTATCATCAACTGCAGAGATCCTATCATCGACTGTAGAGATCTTATCATCAACTGTGTTGGACAATGAATTCAAATTGTCCTCCAGTCTGTCTACATCAGTTTTTATGTTGGCAACATCACTCACTATTTTATCCATATGACTCACCAAATTCTCTTCCATTTTTCTTGAGTTTTCTTCAAACAGTTGTCTAGAATTCTCTTCAATTCTTTTAGAATTCTCTTCCATTTTCCGTGAGTTTTCTTCAAATTTCTCTTCAATTCTGGTGATATCATCCACAAAGTCAAAGTTGTCTGGGTCATGGCCTTCTTCAACCAAGTTCTCCTTAAGTCGTAGGCGTAGATCTGCTTTTGTTCCACTGGTAGGTAAGCCGCGCTCTTCCAGCTCTTCCTTCAGCTGTTTAACTTTCAAATCGGTCAACTTCATTTTGTTCGTTTTTAAGAGTTCAAACGCGCAGTAACACACTAAAGTCACTATAACACTTTATAACTACTGTAAAACACTGTAACACTAACTATTGTCCAACACTATAACACTAATTTGTAATCCCACTTCTGACACCAATTGTAACGATTTATGTTCTTAGTAAATAATTTATTAACAATTCGTTCACTTGAGTACATACACTGTTCACATTCGCGCACTTACACAATGACAGAATCACAATACACGGTTGTAACGCTTGTCGCACTATTTATAACGCGGCGCGGCACGATTTATAACCCGAGAAGCGTCTATATCGGGGCTCCGAATTGAACTGAACTGGGCGGTGCTCGTGGGTCTGTTTTTATACCTGATGCCCGGTCGAGAACGTTCGGGGACGAACGGGGAGGTTCTCGAATGTTGGAGAACTGTCCCTTAGCCTTCCACAGGTCGTTGACCTTGCGATGCCGGCAGCCCATTTGGCCGGCGCCGGTGCGAGCTCGCAACAATATGATACCCCACACGCCTAGGTAGCAGAAATCTCGAAAACAAATATTCAAAATGGGTAACAAATACCCAATTTGACCCATAACTTCCTCCAGTGGGTGCCGATCGTTCTGGGACCCATTTATTTGGATTCAGCGTCCAAAATTTAGTGGAAAACTATACCCCACGCGCCTAGGTACCGGAAATCTTGAAAATGCATATTCAAAATGGGTAATATATACCCAATTTGACCCATAACTTCTTCCAGTGGGTGCCAGTCGTCCTGGGACCCACTTCATTGGATTCAGCTTCCAAGATTTAGCGGAAAATGATACCCCACACGCCTAGGTACCAGAAATCCCGAAAACACATATACAAAATGGACCCGTCTCGGCCGGTATCAGACCCCTGACCCAAATTTCAGATTTTTAGAAAATGTTCTACTACCAAAAAGGGCGCGGACGATGGACGGCGTACGGCGGATGGACATCGACCTTTTTTGATCAGGACATCATGAAACGTCCAGAAAAAAATTTTGAGCCGAATCGGAGAGGTTGACCATTATCATGAAAACATAGGTTGATTATTCGAGGAATAATCAACCAAAACCCCACAAAAAATCTTAAATCGCGAATAACACGGAAACGAAGTCTCTAAAAAAATTGCTAAGAGGGCACTTTTGGTCGGAAATGAGTTGTAGAACATGTTCGAGTCGGGTCGCGCATAACTCGTAGGACACCCTGTAGAAAGAATGTGGAAACAAACCATCCAATTGAAGGAGAACTTCGTCTACCTGGTGGTTCAAATCGGGATCTCAGGTACATAGAAAGGTTTTGGATGAGGTTTCGTCGCGATCTCGGCGATATTGGGCTATTTCGAGGAGAAATGACGGTGAAACGGGCGGAATAAAGTGAATTCGGTTGATTGCATTCGACTCGGATATTGAGCGGCATCAGGTGACGAAATCGGTTCAGTTCAGCTTGCGTGATTTCTCGAGCGTCTTCACCGACGCGGTGCACGGAAATTTGACCCGTCCTGGCTTCTTGGACTGGCTCTTGGCTCGCTTCTGTCGTCTGGAAGCAAAAACAATCACATTCGGGGATTTTGAGTTAATTTCAACTAGGAAAAAACGCTGCAAATTCTTTCACACGGGTTGGTTATTCCTCGGACCAGGCGCATGGAGACTCATTTCTTCAACATGGGGAAAATGGGGGAGACAGTGGGTGAGGCGCGTTCCGGACCCGTTCCAATCGATTCAACGTCCAAAATTTAGTGGAAAATGACACCCCACACGCCTAGGTACCAAAAATCTCGAAAACACATTCGAAATGGGTAAATAGGTACCCATTTCAACCCATAACCCCATCCAGAGGGCGCCAATCGCTTTGGGACCCATTTCATTGAATTCAGCGTCCAAAATTTAGTGAAAAATGATACCCCACTCGCCTAGATCGCCTAAAATCTTGAAAATCCATATTTCGAGACACATTTTGACCCCTACCCCGCCCAAATTTGGTCCGATCGGGCTGAAAAGTTTTGAGGACCCGTCTCGGCCGGGAACAGACCCCTGACCCAAATTTCAGATTTTTAGAAAATTTTCTACTATTAAAAACGGCGTGGACGGCGGACGGACACTTGACTTTTTTGATCTAGACACTTTAAAACGCCCATTATTTAACGAATAACCAACCAAAAGACAAATTGAGTGGAATCATATCCTAACAGGAGTCTAGTAACTAATTTTTTGTATCCAAAATTTGCTTAAATAAACTACACCGTAAGCCCCTGTGTCCATGAAATCCTCGATAACCTCCATTTTTTCCATTTTTTTGTGAATTCTGTTCACAGGAAGATTTTTGAAACATAATTTCCATAAAGTCATAAGTGTGTGAGGGGGGGGGGGGGATCTGAAACTTTTACTGGTCTCAGCGTGTATAGAATATTGAAAACCACACCCCAAATGCCCTTGTCGGTGAAACCTAACGATTAAACATTGTTTGCACCACATTCTCGCTCACAACTCTACCCAGGCTCAGAGCTGTTTACCTGGCAGAAGCTGGCGGAAAGGCAAGGAGAAGGTGGTGGATGGAGGAAAGTAAGGGGAGGCGGGAAAAGATGTGGGCGCATGCGCAGGCAAGGGTGTTGTGACAACTGACAGCACTGATCTACTAAAATGTGACTAGCAACAGTGTGACTGGAAGGGCTCCTCCTATGGGACTGTAGTCGTTGATATTTTTGGCATGTCACATTCAAGAGTCCCAGTTATTCCCAGGTACCCTAACCTGTTAGAAAGTATCATATAGACACAGGACAACCCATCTCTAATTTTGATGTGCTCAAAATGGCGAAACCTCCACATGGTCGAAGTGTTATGACTATGAGTGAGGGGGAGCTCGGAAGTCTAGTGGTATAGACAAAGGATTGGTTTGGTAATCCGAGTGGCCAAGGTTCGAATCCTAGATAGAGCAACTTAATTGTTTTTCTTGACCCTCTTATTCGTCTTATTCACTTAAGGGAGTGAGGTAATACATAAGTAGCCATGAGCGAAATCGTCAGGACGGCTGACGACGTCCGCGACACCTGACCATGTAGTCGGACGAAAATCCAAGGTGAAAGTCTTTGCTTACTTTAATTTGAAAAGTAATGGTTATGTGAAGTTTTGGCGTACTGCAAAGAAACAGGATAGGTCGAGCTGTCAGGGGAAAGAACCATGTATGTGGGTTGATAGAAGGTTGCAGCACAATCGTGCCATTTCATAAGACTTGATGCTAACTTGAGGGTGGAGCAAAAGATAGGAATCAATCCTGAAGGGCCGGGAATCAGACTGGTAGGGGTAGGATAGATTGACTTCCAGGCCAAAATGTGATGCGGCCATCCTAAATGCCATAATGTTCTCACGTCTGGCCAACAATGTCTGCATACCCCAGTAGCTGAGCTGAGTGATTGAAGATGGTTCCTCTAGCATGCATGACACAATAAGCCCTGCTATAAAAATTACAATGACAAGCGCCTATTACACCGCTACAATACTCTGTCTTACAAATTGCAGGATGACATGCAGTTTAGCAAACCGCATAAAACCGCAATTTACGTTTCACTTACAAGATTGGCCACCTGGAGCGTTGTCGAGTTGCAAAAGTATTCAGATAGGTTATTGTCAGGTTCGGATTCTTGAGGTTTTTCTTCATTTTCTTTTTCTTTCCCGTCGACGTCGACATCCGGCACTACCTGAATCCAAATTAGAATAGGAAAGGCATTTAACGAGCAAACCATGGCCAAGGTGGAGACCGAGATTTTTACAAATAAATGTACCTGTAGTGGTTCGCTAACTGTAGAGATATTTGTCGTGGCGACAAATATAGACGACAATGCGTCCATCGTTTGGCCAGTCCTCCATCTTTGGGCTGGGTTCAGTAACAGGAGGTTTTTTATTAGCTGGACCATTCCTTCTGACACTCTTCCATCGCTGCAAAGGATGAATGTTGTGGAATCAGCCACAAAATTTATCCATTTATCGTACATTTTGTACTGACAGAAGTTATAGTGTTGGGGCGAAGTAAAACTAATACAACGACTCACTTAGGAATTGTGTAGTCCGCCGCTTTAATTCTGTTGAATAGTTGAGTAGGACTAGAGTCGTAGAAAGGAAATTGTCCGTACAACATAGTGAACAATATAACACCGAGAGCCCACATGTCTGATGGTTTTCCTGAAATCAAGAGCATTCACATCAACTTGATACAGTGTTCCTGTTGCTACTGAAGAAAGAGGGCGCCACCATGCTCCAACAATCTCAGTTGAATATCAGTGCTCAAGACTCACCAATATAGGGTTTCCCACACAAAACATCTGGCGATATGTAGGCAGGGGAACCACGTTGGTCTTTCAAAAGGTCGTTTTCAGTCACTAGCAACTTGCCGAGGCAAAAATTCGTTATAGTGATGCGATGAGAGCTCTGATGCAATACCAAATTACGAAATATTGTAGGTAGGCTGTGATTAATGCTGTTTACCTCAATTTTTTGGACCCTCCCTTAAGACCCATACGGCCATGTCCTTTAGCTTGGGCTAAATTCTTGTGAAAATGCGGTAAAGAAGATCTGGAACCCATAAATTTTATATCTAAATTTGCCAAGGAAGGGCAAATTTTGCCTTGGGGGTAATTTAGCATGTAAAATTCTTGAATAAACTACTAATTTTAGGGCTTGAATTTCAACAATTTTCATACCCCCGGCATCATGGCCGCCTAGTGATAGTCCCGTAAACACGATTGGTTGCCAGCGAAATCCTAGGAAATCGTGAAGAAATAGGGTTTAGATGTCCTTTAATATAATTTTCGTCATTTTATTTTCTTTTTACAAATTTGCAAAATGTTTTCCTTTTTTAAACATAATTTCAGGGTTTTTTCTAGTCAACCAGCGAACCAATAATGATTAGAATTTTTTCTAAATCGTTGTTTCTGCTAGCTCGTCTGTTTTTGAATGTGACGCCTTTTCAATTCATCGAGCTAGACCAAATCAATATACGAACCCGAGGATGTTATTTTCTTTCCAAATGTAATGTACACACAAAAAAACAGCACATAAGAAAAATAATGAATCTCCGACGTACATTGTTCTGTACTGTACGTATACCGTGTACATTTTTAAATTGAAGGTTTAATGTATGAATCTAATTTCGTACTTAAATTATTGATTTATAAAATTTTTGTTTAAGTTTTTACTCAAACCTAAAAACCTTGATTGAAAACCCGGGGGTTTTACTGAAATCACAAACAATAATTGCTGAAAGAACATGAGGTAATGAATCTTACTGAAATTCGTTGTTTTGCGTGACAATGTACAAACTACAATCATACAAAATATGATAATAAATGTTGCCTAATTTCCTTTCTTTAAATCATAGGGTAGTATTAACTTCACATTATGACCTCAAGGCCTTTTCTCTTGTCTTTTACTCCATTTTATTCCTGAATGTATCAATTCGGAGTGTCAATGGAAAATGTATTTTTCCCCACATTGCATGGTCCAACAAAATTTCGTGGGACGAGGGCGAACTTGAAGGGGTTTCTTCCTTAGTTTCATTTTGTCCTGAGTGCTACTGAGGGGCTGCTTATCCCAGTTTGAGCAGTGCGTCCATCTCTGGACCATGTTTTACGCCTGCCATCTGAAAAGCCATGGCCACTAACCGTTCCTGCATTATTGCGTTTGTAAGCTTGATAATTTACCGATGACCACACTCGTCATCAATTGCACTAAACCTACCTCCCACTAACTTAACAGGTAGGTTTAGTGCACCTCCAACATGTTTATAAACTCTGTGCTTGCAAAAAACCATGAAAATAATTATCATGGCAACTATCATACATTTCTGAATGAAAGTAATGTAGAGGAGGTAAAGCATTCATTTTGCTGAACTGGTTCAATTCTATATTTTTCGACTAATATAATACTGTGCTGTCTTTTTGGCACGCCTGTGGCTCACTTTAAATTTAATATTCATGTCGTTTACACACCACTACGGTGGATGCGATAAAATCGAGGTGTATATTCGATGCGAATCATCATTTATGCGGTTTTGATATGTTGTAAGTTCCATGGTTCTTAAAATTGTATAACTGCTACGATTAACTGTTACGAAAGAACTATCATCGTAGCATCCTATTTCTGCGTAGAGAGAACAACACGAAAGTAGTAACAGGTCTACTACAAATCGGCCTAGTGTAGGTATAACTTCTTATAACGTTCTTTCATGGTTAGCAATTTTATTGGCTTCATTTATACTTTTCCAATCAATCCCAAATGGAGCTGTTAAAATGGTAATTTTTGTTTTTACTTCCGCGGTGTCACATTTGCCCGAAGTTTGTTATTCAATCCAACCATCAAGTATCGCGCGAGCACATTTCAAGTAGAAATAATTGATTTTGAATTGATTGCAAAACGTTAAATTTCAATTATTTTCAGTAATATTTAAAGCTAGTTTTTTGCTCACATTGTTTATTAAGCATTTGAATTTGTTTAACACAATTATCCTTCCCATAACGAAGTTTGTTGGTTTATCGAACAGATTACTCAGCGTGGGGAAGATATTTGGCGGATAATTTCAGAAGAACTCGCCTAAACTTGGTATGTGCTCATTTCTAAGTGTTCTGATTACTCTACTGACGAGATTATTGGGTAGATTGTAGCTTGGGAGGTGACAAAAATGCGGGTCAGCTTAGAAATTGATGTCCACTATAAGGGACATCAGATTTTATTGAACAGGTGGCGAAAATTGACCTAATGACCGCGTCATCATTGAACAAATAGGAAATCATGTTCTAAGGTAAAATTATTTTGGTCAAGTTGAAAACGAATCTATTCTCAAGGGGTTAAAACTGTAATAACGATGCTAAATGTCGAGAAAATGACCTATCTTTCTCGTATTTCTGTTCATCAGGGAGAAAATACGAGGAAACTTGGAGATTATCACATTGGACGAGCTCAGCGGAGCTCAGTTGAGCAAATTGAATTGAGTAATCGACAAGTTCAGATGCAGACAATGTTGCAGCAGATTTATGAAGAGGAAAACTCCGTAAGTTCGCATTGCTAGTGCCGGTACCCGTTCGGATTCAGCCATGTTTGGTAGATGAATACTAAGGCCCGCAACACGCGCCGGCGTTGGTGGTGAGGTCGCTTCGTATTTCGTTTTGGAGCAGTGCATTTATTGCGACTTGTGCGAAAGCGACACGGAAATTGCAGATTGCATTGTACCTACGTGGAAATGGGTAGCTTCAGAATAGAGTAGGTAACTACTTCTGAAAAAGAGCCTTGTTCACTGACGGTGGCATACAATTAGTTTAGAACCTGCCGTTTGGAACAAAAACGCCTTACCTCCACACACAAAAATAAGATTTTCATCCCCCCTCCCTCCACCCGCCCCCACCCAACAATTTTTGATAAACTCTTTTCGATGGTCATGTCCAAATTTTGAAATTTTATGTAGAAAGGAGGGTCATTCCAAACCTCGAAATTGAAAAATCGTTGAATTGGGAGGTGATAAGCCTTAATTCTGTTCAAAAACGCCTCAAACTGATGTTTATCCCTGGATATTTTTGTCGGTGAAACGCCTTACCTCAGCTTGAAACAAATTGAAATTTGAAACAATTGAAAATTGAAATAAGGCGTATAAGGAGGTAACCCTCTTGTTTTTGAAGGTGGCCACCTTACATGTGAGTAAAGGCGTTTCAGCTTGAAAAACATGGCCAAAGAATCGATTCGATTTGATTTCCTCTCCTTAAAAAAATTAGTTTTCGGTTAGAAAATAGATTTTTTCTCAATAATTTTGTTGACTTGAGCATTATTGATGAGTCTCAAAAAAGGGTTCAATACAACAAATTTTAAAAAAAGTACGGCCTGATTTCTATGGAAAACTTGATAAGCAATTTCTGAGATACGTGGTTTTGGTTGGTTATTCCTTGAATAATCAACCTATGTTTTCATGCAAATGGTCAACCTCTCCGATTCGGCTCAAAATTTTTTTCTGGACGTTTCATAATGTCTAGATCAAAAAAATCTGCAAATTCTTACACACGGGTTGGTTATTCCTCGAATGGGGGAAACAGAGGGTGTGGCGGGTCCCAGACCCATTCCAATCGATTCAGGGTCCAAAATTTAGTGGAATATGATACCCCACACGCCTAGGTAGCAGAAATCCCGAAAACACATAATCAAATTGGGTAATAAATACCCAATTTGACCCATAACTTCTTCCAGTGGGTGCCAATTGTTCTGGGACCCATTTTATTGGATTCAGCATCCAAAATTTAGTGGAAAATGACACCCCACTCGCCTAAATCACCAAAAATCTCGAAAATCCATTTTTCAAAAAACCTCTACCCCCTCCAAATTTGGTCCGATCGGGCTGAAAAGTTTTAAGGACCCGTCTCGGCTGGGAACAGACACCTGACCCAAATTTCAGATTTTTAGAAATTTGCAAATCACCCAAAATCTCGAAAATCCATTTTTCAAAAAACACATTTTGACCCCTACCCCCTCCAAATTTGGTCCGATCGGGCTGAAAAGTTTCGAGGACCCATCTCGGCTGGGAACAGACCCCTGACCCAAATGTCAGATTTTTAGAAAATTTTCTACTACCAAAAACGGCGCGGAACATGGACGGCGTACGGCGGACGGACATTGACCTTTTTCGATCAGGACATCATGAAACGTCCAGAAAACAATTTTGAGCCAAATCGGAGAGGTTGACCATTATCATGAAAACATAGGTTGATTATTCGAGGAATAACCAACCAAAAGGTCAATGTCTGTCCGCCGTACATCGTCCACGCCGTTTTTGGTAGTAGAAAATTTTCTAAAAATCTGAAATTTGGGTCAGGGGTCTGTTCCCGACCTAGGACGGTCCTCCAAGCTTTTCAGCCCGATCGGACCAAATTTGGGCGGGGTAGGGGTCAAAATGTGTTTTTTGAAAAATGGATTTTCGAGATTTTGGGCGATCTAGGCGAGTGGGGTATCATTTTCCACTAAATTTTGGACGCTGAATCCAATGAAATGGGTCCCAGAACGATCGGCACCCACTGGAAGAAGTTATGGGTCAAATTGGGTATATATTACCCATTTTGAATATGTGTTTTTGAGATTTCTGGAACCTAGGCGTGTGGGGTATCATTTTCCACTAAATCTTGGACGCTTATTCCAATGAAGTGGGTCCTGGAACGATTGGCACCCACTGGAAGAAGTTATGGGTCAAATTGGGTATATATTACCCATTTTGAATATGGGTTTTCGAGATTTCCGGTACCTGCGCGTGTGGGGTATCATATTCCACTAAATTTTGGACCCTGAATCGATTGGAATGATTCCGGGACCCGCCACACCCACTGTTTCCCCCAATTTCCCATGTTGAGGAAATGAGTCTCCATACGACTCGTTCGAGGAATAACCAACCCGTGTGTAAGAATTTGCAGCGTTTTTTGGAGATGAGGCGTTATTGCTTTAAAAGGGAGTGCGTACTGGATACTTTGAGGCCTGAACTGGAAGTTTTATTTATCAGGTGAGGAAAGAAGCGACGGAAGTGAAACGACTTCAAGATCTCGTGTCAGCAGCTGATCACCAGTTGGAGAATGCTGCGGGTCGAGTCAGAAAACTGAGTGCAGAACTACAGGTAGATAGGGAAAACTCTTCATTTACAGAACCTTTGGGTGCTCCCAATCACACTTAAGGGCCATGTTTCTTTCAGGAAGTCTTTGCATTTGGGCTTTCAAGCTGTTTCTTTTCCTTTGCAACCTTTTTTCACTCTCTTGGCAATAATATTGTCCAATGTTTGATTGAAAAAGATACCCTCGCACTCAGAGGCAACCAAAAATCTCAAAAACCCATTCAGGCTTAGTGAAACGATTCGAGGCTTACCTCCACCTAAATATAAGTACTTCTATGCACTGTGGCCACCAGAATGCGCTCCTCTGCGCTGCAGTAGCGCTATTGACTGCTTGCAACGGTGATCTCCACAACCATTCTAGGAGGAGTGTACCAGTGGGGTACAAAAACTGTTTGGC
Organism: Cyrtorhinus lividipennis; assembly: GCA_019603395.1. Lineage (NCBI taxonomy): Eukaryota > Metazoa > Arthropoda > Insecta > Hemiptera > Miridae > Cyrtorhinus > Cyrtorhinus lividipennis. Next base: position 1,016,327 of record CM034010.1, on the reverse strand, counting down.
TCGGCATGATTTCTGTTCTTTGAATAGTGTTTTCATTATTATATGGAATGCTACATTTGATCACCTAGGGATAATTCAATATAATTGATATATTATAGAAATTGCCAATGTAGTTCTTGTTTTTATCAAGTTTATAGATGGTTGTTTGTGTGGGAACAAAAATGCTCCAATGGGCTAAGTGAATTATTGGGCTTGGCAAAGCTTTGGAAAACTGGGAAGGGACAAGTGTACCATAACACTGACATCAAGGCACATGTTCCGCTCATTGTTACTACATGGTACCAAGCCAATATCCATAGTAATAAAATCTGCCAACCTGAAAAGACCAAATTTCCTCATGAAGCTTCATTTCAGTCAACCAAAATTCTCTACAAACTACATCTCATCCTTGATCAACCAACAAAGTCTTTTAAAAACTAATTTGGCTATGCTGAACAACCATTTTTAGCCATAGCCAATCCAAGCTTCCAGCTAATATTCAGCTGTAAATTATCATTAACGGTCAATTCAACGTCCGTTCTTTGTAAATTTTATTCACTTACAGCATTACTTCACCTTCTTTGCACCTTCTTCTAAATAATTTCCTGTCTATAATAAAGCTTTTGTCAATTCACGTTCTAATCTGCATGACAAATACTCACCCCCAAAGTTATCGTTTATTCCTTTCCTGGATTTTTATTCCGAATTCCTGTTTCTGTGGGAGCAACAACATGAAAACATCAATCTCCTGTTAGATCCCCCCTACACTAGATTGGTGGAATTAACAGGGGTGTTACAGTACTTTTGTTAAATGTTTATTTATTTATCTGTATTCGCATTTATGTCAAGGCTGCAGTATGCGGTTATCTCTTGCGAGTTAGATTAGGTGCTCTGACAAGTGAATTAGTTAGTCAAATTGAGAAATATTGCCGTATGTGATGACGGGGACACCTCTGAATCCCCGGGTAGTACCTGATTACGTCAGGAATGATTGGATCAACACCAAAAAACAAGGACAATTTTTTGGTGGGTATATTGTAACGATTTATGTTCTTAGTAAATAATTTATTAACAATTGTTCGCTTGAGTACATACACTGTTCACATTCGCGCACTTACACAATGACAGAATCACAATACACAGTTGTAACGCGGTTGTCCCACTATTTATCACGCGGCACGGCACAATTTATAACACGATTTATAACGCGAAGCGTCTACCTTGAGACTCCGAATTGAACTGAACTGGGCGGTGCTCGTGGGTCTGTTTTTATACCTGATGCCCGGTCGAGAACGTTCGGGGACGAACGGGGAGGTTCTCGAATGTTGGAGAACTGTCCCTTAGCCTTCCACAGGTCGTTGACCTTGCGATGCCGGCAGCCCATTTGGCCGGCGCCGGTGCGAGCTCGCAACACTGCCCCCTCCTTAGAATTGTTCTGTCCCAGAACAATCTTGGGCATCTGTTCATCACAGGGCTCATGTCGATAGCGGCATTTATCACCATTCTTGCAGCTGCCTTGGCGGTAGAAATAGCAGTCCACAGTCTTCACATCAGTTCTTCCATGAGGATTCCAGGTACACACCTGCACCTCAATTTGGGTCCCTTGGAAAATGAACTCCAACATGTTACGGACTATCCTCCAATCCAATTGGTCCAAGCCACAACCAATCTTGGGTATTGCCAACTTCTTCATTCCCTGCTTAATGAGCAGCTTCTTCAGGGCAAGTAGCGCATCCCAAAGAGTCCTGTAGGTTGGCTTCTGGTGGGAAGACTGTTTTGTCACTAGATACACTATCAGCTGGTTGGCTATCCTCAGTGACAATGCTTTCCCAATACGTGGACCTTGCCGCTGCAACTGGTCGACATTACCATATTTCTTCTTGAATATTTCGGCAATTCCTCTCGACATTTTGAGGTCGGCAGCTACACAGTGTGCTAGCGCATAATCTTTTCCAACGTCAAAAAGGTTCTCGCGCACTTCGTTGGTGACTCCAAATCTCGCTTTGCTAGTCCCTCCATAGTTCTTCATGAACATGTTGAACTCCAGGGTTGCCGGGTCTTCTATACATGATGGTGTAGTCACTGTCCTCAACAGGTCTTCCTGCGTCGAACTGCCTACGAATGCTGCCAGCCGATTATGATGTACCACTCGCGGTTTCCCTCTTGGAGTTCTTCGAATCCTGTAGATGACATCGTTGATTCTTTTCATGATTTCGTAGGGTCCTTCCCAATCCTTCTGGAGTTTCGGTGGTAGTCCTCGCTTCCGACGCGGATTGTAGAACCAGACAAGATCGCCTGCTTGGAAACCCACCTCAGTTGCCTTTATGTCGTATCGAGTCTTCATCCGGTCACTGGCTATTCGGTCCATTGGGCTTCCCACATTGTACTGCAGCATCTTTGCCCTCGGTTTCACAGTTGGTCCCTGCCCGGCATTGCATAGCAAACACTTCTTACACCAATCTTTGACAGATTGTTTGCTATCTACCCAGTAAAAACGCTCTCTAACCTTCTGTAGCGTTTTCGTGATGCCAAAATGTCCTCCTGATGTTCCATCATGGAAATGCTCCAAAACCAAGGGAACCAACTTTTGTGGAACAATGATCTGCGTCCTTCTCTCAGTACCATCATTACTCTCCAGGCGACGTTTCAGGATTCCTCCTTCCAGAATGATAGAGTTCCACTGCGCCCAATAGGTTTTTATAGTTGGACTACGATGTCTAATTTCTGGCCAACTGGGTCTCCTGTTGGTTCTCTTCCAATCCAGAAGATCCCTTAGCTCCTGGTCTTCTGCTTGCCGCTCCTGCAAGTGCTCTGGCTGCCACTCACCCAGGATAATTCTCGTCCTCCGTAGGTGTTCTTCTTGCTGGTCCGGTCTTGAGCTGTGGCCGCAGTTGTCCAGAATAGGTCTCCTCTTCTTGCCCGTCTTGTAACTGTGAGAGGACTCCCCCAATTGCCAGCATCTGAGTTGTCGTTTGAGGTCCTCCCAATCGGGCTCTTGCTTCAAACGCCTTAGTACCCTCTCCACGATGTCCTCTTCTTCTTCCACCACCTGTCTCAGACGTGCTCCGCTCCGGTGAGAGGCTTGCTTCGCAGCCTCAAATTCCAAAGCATGCGCCAGGGCATCGCACAAGGTCTTTGGGCGTGCGAGTCTCAATGCTTGCTGAGTTTCACTGTCCCTGATTCCATCTACGAAAGTCTGGACAGCGAGCCGCTCCAAAAAGTCATCAGGCGCTGTAGGGTAAGCCAGTCTCACCAGTCTTGCAATGTCCGCTTCAAATTCCTGTAGCGTCTCGGTGGCCCTCTGGTTCCTGTCGTTTATCTGCACACGGTAGACTTGTTGAAGATGAGCATCTCCGTATCTCATATCCAGCCTGGCAGTCAACAATTCATAATTGCTCTGATGGCCAGCCGGTATTGTCTGGAGAATGTTCAAGGCTTCTCCACGCAATGCAACTATCAGAGCTGTTGCTTTGTCATGTTCGAGCCATCCATTTGCAACAGCTGCAGCTTCAAATTGTCTCTTGTATGTTGACCATGGTACCTTTCCGTCAAATGTAGGTGGTTTAATCTTTTATCCTCTGGTTCCTGTAAACTGTTCTTCATTGCCACTGTTGAAGCTGGCTTCTACTGGTATATCCATGTGCCTCAACTTTACTTGATTGCTTCTCTCTAGTGCTAGAATCTCATTCTTGACTCCATCTCGAATTTTGCTTTCAATTTCGTCTTTAACTTGAGAGATCTTATCATCAACTGCAGAGATCTTATCGTCAACTGTGTTGGACAATGATTTCAGATTGTCCTCCAGTCTGTCTACATCTATTTTTATGTTGGCAACATCACTCACTATTTTATCCATATGACTCACCAAATTCTCTTCTAGTTTTCTGGTGTTTTCTTCTATTTTTTTAGAATTCTCTTCCATTTTTCTTGAGTTTTCTTCAAACAGTTGTCTAGAATTCTCTTCGATTCTTTTAGAATTCTCTTCCATTTTTCTGGTGAGACTGGTGAGATCATCCACAAAGTCAAAGTTGTCTGGGTCATGGCCTTCCTCAACCAAGTTCTCCTTAAGTCGTAGGCGTAGATCTGCTTTTGTTCCACCGGTAGGTAAGCCGCGCTCTTCCAGCTCTTCCTTCAGCTGTTTAACTTTCAAATCGGTCAACTTCATTTTGTTCGTTTTTAAGAGTTCAAACGCGCAGTAACACACTAAAGTCACTATAACACTTTATAACTACTGTAAAACACTGTAACACTTTAACACTAACTATTGTCCAACACTATAACACTAATTTGTAATCCCACTTCTGACACCAATTGTAACGATTTATGTTCTTAGTAAATAATTTATTAACAATTGTTCGCTTGAGTACATACACTGTTCACATTCGCGCACTTACACAATGACAGAATCACAATACACAGTTGTAACGCGGTTGTCCCACTATTTATCACGCGGCACGGCACAATTTATAACACGATTTATAACGCGAAGCGTCTACCTTGAGACTCCGAATTGAACTGAACTGGGCGGTGCTCGTGGGTCTGTTTTTATACCTGATGCCCGGTCGAGAACGTTCGGGGACGAACGGGGAGATTCTCGAATGTTGGAGAACGGTCCCTTCCACAGGTCGTTGACCTTGCGATGCCGGCAGCCCATTTGGCCGGCGCCGGTGCGAGCTCACAACAATATGTTATAATTTGATTCATATGAGAGTAAATTTAAGGCTATTTCCACACAAGTTAAGTGAAGCAAGTTATTTGTTATTATTAGTTGCTATTATGCATAGGGAGCAAGGGAGAAGAGGCTTTCAAAAACAAGTACACTAGGGGCATGTTTCCATGGTAGAGTTCACGCGCATGCGCTCTTCACCTGAGAAAGAGGCCCAGTGCTGTAGTAGGCATAAACAGTGAGAGTGTTAGGCTTGAATCGGTAGTAACAGCCCCAATTAAAACTTGTTACATGATAAAATATAATATTGAACTATTTTGTTTAAGAAAGAACTACTGATGTGTCTTCTCCTAACAGGAATCTCAGCGAGTGGCGGCAGCCAAGGCCCTCGAATCTCACACAGTTCATCTGCAGCTCTCAGCTCACGATCAGCTCATGTTCACCGCCCGGCAAAAAGTCGATGCTTTGTCTGCTCAAAAATCGCGGCTCAAGCGGACATGGGCGTGTGGCCGGCCATGTATGTGCACCAGAACAATTCGTTCGTCTCTTCAGAACCCACTGAACGTGGCGACTCAATCATTTTGAGCGCGTTTCACGATGAAGAGGCGCCGAAAAATCAACAGTACTATCAAAATCCCTACCCCCGGCAGCAGATTTTATTTCAAAATAAGGTGGCTCCACTGGCGCCTAACCTTCAATTTGCTCCTGGTGCAATTCAATAAAATAATCTCTAGGGAAAGGCCTCAATGGTTTTATGAGACGTGGCAGTATGAGACATTTGTTTGAAAATGATTATAGGCTCATGACTTAGTCTATGAACTTGAAATATGATGCAAATATTATTTGTATCGCTAGCTATGAAAAAAAGAAAGCTACTAACAAAGGCTATGTAACTTAAAAAATCTGCAAATTCTTACACACGGGTTGGTTATTCCTCGAATGGGGGAAACAGTGGGTGTGGCGGGTCCCAGACCCATTCCAATTCATTCAGGGTCCAAAATTTAGTGGAATACGATACCCCACACGCCTAGGCACCAGAAATCTTGACACATACAAAATGGGTGGATACATACCCATTTTGACCCATAACTTCTTCCGGTGGGTGCCAATCGTTCTGGGACACACATCATTGAATTCAGCGTCCAAAATTTAGTGGAAAATGATACCCCACACGCCTAGGTACCAGAAATCCCGAAAACACATATACAAAATGGGTAATAAATACCCAATTTGACCCATTACTTCTTCCAGTGGGTGCCAATCGTTCTGGGACCCGTTTCATTGGATTCAGCGTCCAAAATTTAGTGGAAAATGACACCCTACTCCCCTAGATCGCCCAAAATCTCTAAAATCCATTTTTCAAAAAAGACATTTTGACCCCCCCCCCCCCCCCCCCCCCCTCAAATTTGGTCCGATCGGGCTGAAAAGTTTCGAGGATCCGTCTCGGCCGGGAACAGACCCCTTGACCCAAATTTCAGATTTTTAGAAAATTTTCTACTACCAAAAACGGCGTGAACAATGGACAGCGGACGGCGGACGGACATTGACCTTTTTTGATCAGGACATCATGAAACGTCCAGAAAAAAATTTTGAGCCGAATCGGAGAGGTTGACCATTATCATGAAAACATAGGTTGATTATTCAAGGAATAACCAACCAAAATCCGAATTTTTGAGTTTTATTTATTTATTTTTTTAAATTCAGGAACATCACAAGAATATATTGCACTTCTAAAAATTAACTCGCAGCAGTAGAACCAGAGTTACGAGCAAAAATGTGCGACGTTGTCAGTGAGCACCTGCTGTATGAGCATCAGCAGCATCCAATTCTCCTCCAGCTTCTGCAGCACCTGGCTCGCTTTTGTCGAGCTCTTTTATAGTTTTATTTCCTCAAACTTCATTCTCTATACGAAGTTTCAGGATCACTGACGACGGGAGCGTCGCTTGACGTTGGTGGATGTTGAGAGTTTGCAGGAGTGACTGTGTCAACGACGGGAACCTTGGTCAATAACTACAGATATTCGGATTATTTCGACCTCCCACCTACACCTTTCCTCTTATTGAAAACCGTCCCGAAACGAGGCATCGCAGACAACCACAAAAACCTTGGAGAAGAACAAAAAACGCCGAAAAACAGAAAATTAGCAGCGTTTGAAAAGGCCGGGCCATGAATTCATGGCGGTGTAATGGATGGTGTATAATGTTTTGGTAATGAACATTTCCTTCTTCTTCTTTTTCATTTTCAATATTTATGGGAGAAAATAGCATATTTGGAAGAAACAAGAACCCTTTTTACCTCCACAATAAATACTTTGAGTTTTTGAGAGGAAGATTCTTTGGAAAACTTACGGACCTGTGATAGACTGGAGAGAACAGCGAGTTGTATGAGCTATATGGATCCGGCGAGATTGTCTGCCTTATAGGAGCGAGAAGAATTGAATGGTTGGGACACTTAGCTACGAATGCCAAAAAGAACTCTGCTTGGAACTGTTTAAGGCACCAGGAAACGATCGGAGGAACGGAACGGAGCTCGATCGGTCTGTTGGCGGTTTTTCCCTCCGCATCAAAGGAATGTTCGGAACGGGCTGAACCTAGTGTGGACGGGGTGAGTTTTACATATTTAGATTGAAGAAATATTAATTACATGGCTGGGCCTTCTCAGCAAAATAGGAGTGGTGAGGGGGGGGGGGGGGGGGTGATGACAAGATAATTCAATAGAAGACGAGTCCATGACGTTCAGTACTCAAGTTAGCCCCCTCCTCCCGTTGTCTTGCAGTGCGCTCTGGCTGGCTACTTTTGAAGTCTTCACTTGTGCTCATCTTATCATGGCTGTATCAAACGTGGCTGTCAAACTTACCTCTGTCACTTGTGATGACTTTTTTGATTGTGATAGTGGATTGTGAATGTGCTAAGACGAAAGTGGTCACTGGTCAAGAGTTTGCAAAGACACAAATATGCGGAGTTCGCCATATACCGTCATGAAATGTTTAGTTCCTGTCAATGTGCTTTATGTTTCTTATCTTCTCATAATACCTATTACACTCAAGTTATTAAATTTTTTTCTGTGATTTTACTGGTCCTAATATTATACCTCGTAATGTGATGTTCTCTAAGACCTATTTTTACATAACACATATTGACATTTTTTGAAGAAGGTGCTACCCTACTGAAAATTTATGCACACTTCTTTTTCAACGTACCTAATATAACTTTTTAAAAAAGGAAATTGCCCTGATTCCATTTTCCCTGCAACAGATTTATAGTGAACGAATATATTTTCTTGTAAAGCCCATATTGATGTCCATTCTTTTGTGGCGACTGTTTCTGTTCTTGACAACTGTTTTCCAGTTGCAATGAGGCTCACCACCAAAAAAACTGGGGGTCTTCTTGTGGGCTCATCAGAAACTCCAGTCGTTTTTGTTATTTTTAACTGTAAAATGGTCTTGCAAACCCCAAAAATCTCCAGATTGATTTATTTCGTAACTAGGCCTGCCTGAAAATTTAAGTTTGGTACAAGTGTAAGCCCCCAGGCTTACTGCCTCCAGAAAACCAGAAGGGAGGGAGCATGCGCCCAACCGGGTGGTTGTTGTCGCGCCCAACATGTCGAAGTCATTTATATTTTGTAACCTGTCGTGCAAGTGCAACTCACTCAGTCCATCCTGGCTTTGTCCTGTGCTCCCTCTGAAGTGAACTCTGCTACAGTGCTGAAGTTGACCAAAGCTGTAATATTGTATTCCCCATGCCATGAGATGATAAAGGACTCAAGTTAATTAAGCCTCACTGTGTACCTTTGGGACAGCATGCCCCCTCCCGTTTTCCCTTCGACGTTGACGCCATTTTCGTCAGCCGGTATCATTGCGCTTGTTCATTAATTTTGTATTTCATGTAGGTATATCATCATTTCATTTGTATTAATTGTATTTTATGCTCCACATGTTGTCTAATTTACCTTGTCGAATTACTTTGTCTTGTATCAATTCTAGTCCAGGTTGAGGCATATTCTCCTTTGCAACGTGTCCTTGTTTTCAATTATAATTCATTTTGTATCAATGTATTTTAAGCTCATCCTTGGTATCCCTAGTTGCTCAGTCGTAGGTCTTGGACTTACATTTTGTAACCTCTCGCTAGGTCCATTCAAAACCTCCAAAGAAACCCGAATTAAAATTATAACAGATTTTAATTCGAGAGAGGCTTACACAAGGAAAATATATGGAATTCAAAGGGCTCATCAACGGTATTGTCAGATTTGGTGTTTGGCTGCTATATAAATGTATATAAATAACAAACAGAAGAAACTCAAAATCGGATATTCAGCAATTCTAATGAACTCTCTCCCCTCAATTCAGTCTCAAGATGAGGGGGATTCTTTGGGAAAGGGCAACATTAATGAGCGGACTCAACTAAAATAATAGTTATATTCCCTTCAGTGATAGTTAAATTAGGACCTATTCCCCTTGTGATCAGCGGGAGATTCGAATATTCTAGTTCGAAAAGTGGGACTAATTTTTGGACGCTGAACCGATTAGAATGAGTCCATAACTCAATAACTAACCCCTGTGAACGAATTCGTAACGTTTTTTCTGTGTATAACTTGCCCATCGCAATTCTGCTACGACTACGAGCGCAAATTGTCGCCATTCCAGCCGACGACTAACTTTCATCTTCTTTCGTTCATTTGTCTCGCCCATTACAAAAATTTTTGATGAAATCCTGGCATCAGCAGTTCCGAGTTGTAAATTATTCCGTTGGTAAATTATTCCAATTTTTGATCTGGTTCCTTCATAACCCAAAGAACAAAAAAATGTCCAACAATGTCGACTATTTAACCATGTCCCCGAGATGGCAAATCTGGATGCCTCACTTATAACCTCAAAGTTCAAACAGAATTAGAATTTGAATCCCGAAAGGAACGAAGTAATGGGTTTAAAAACAATCATTGCTACCCAACAGATGAGAGCTCGTGCTTTGTGAATATATATATTTTCAATTGGTCATAATGGAAACTCTCGTAATTAGTTACCGACCGACAGTGGTCGTGTAATTTGCCATAATTAATTAATTACTTTTTAATGAACTTACCTACATTAAAAGGTTTCCAACATGAAATACCATTGGTAGAAAAAAATGTGTTTTTTTTTTTTAATAGCCAAATTATATCACTAACAACCAAAGTGCAGAGAAATTCTGCAAACATCAACAGTCAAGCGAGATTGAAGATCGTGTTACCGACTTTTAACGAGATTTTTCTTCAGCAATGAATTCAAAGCACGAAAGGGTTCAGAAGTTTATACAATTAATTCGGAAAGTTGCTTGCCAACTGGTTCAGGTGTTTCACACTGGCGAGAATCGAGTTTTTGAGAGGACCGCAGTCGGAGCACGTAGGCCCAAGGATACAGATAGGCTCCGAGTTGGTAAGGGAGTTTGGATTTGCGAGCATTCGAGAAATGCCTCTCTTTCATCGAGGGAACGCTCGTTTTATGAAAAATTGCGTTTGACTCAATTAAGGGGATTGGCTCTGATATGATTTGCTCATTGTCTGATCAAAACCTAGAATCGTTCGACTGACATTGGAAGAATCTCACCACTCTGCCTCATATTTACGTCGAAGCCTCAAAATGTCTCGTATTCGAAGAGTCTGTACCATGGACGTTCTCAAGACACAGATTAGAATGAGACCATGTCCAGAGTGGGAGCAGCCCGTGCGGGGTTGCTAGTCCCCCATCAGCTGCCTCCCCAGGTGGCGGATAGGGGAATGCTTCCCAGATATGGGTGGTACCAGGGAAATCAAATACCCGGGGCAGACCAAAACTAGCCTGGGGTGGGGCAGCAGCCATCCCAGTACCTATTTGAGGCAGAGGCTATGGAAGCAGGAACGGCTCAAATCCGGGGACCCACGGGCAGAGATGGATCATCGGTACGGCTTTGGCACTGCGATGTGGAAGGCAAGTTAGGAAACCACCACATTATTCCTCCTGAGGATAGTCCTTTCTGCAATTCTCTATGAATGACGAGTGAATCAAACAGCCCCGAGTACCGGCGCTCCTTGGATGGAGCAGGGGTGCGAAGAATCTCTGGACTTGCGATTTCAGACAGAGAAATTACAGTAGGAACCTGGAACGTCCGCAACTTATATGAAGCGGGCAAGATAGATAACCTGGAGCAGGAAATGAAGAGGCTGGGTGTGGATATTGTAGGTTTGTCCGAAGTTTGATGGCCTGGTTCTGGTAAATGCGAGCAGGATGAATCGGTACTGTATTACTCTGGTAGCCTTGAGAATAACCATCCAAATGGAGTGGGGATAATGCTCAAGAAGGAGCTCGTGGGCAATGTGTCCAACTTTTTGCCAGTTTCAGATCGGATCCTGTTATTGCAGTTCAAAGGGAAGCCGGTGAATGTGAACATCTTACAGGTGTATGCACCTACCGCGGATAAACCTGACGAGGAGATTGAGGCAATGTACAATGAGCTCGCAATGGTCCAACGGATGATGAAGAGGCACGATATTAACATATATCTTGGTGATTCCAATGCCAAAGTGGGTGAAGGATCCGTATCAGGAATTGTGGGCCAGTTTGGTCTGGGTGTCCGGAACGAACGAGGAGATCGTTTGGTGGAATTTTGCCAGGAATCAGACCTTGTCGTGTGTAACACGTGGTTTAAGCTTCCAAAGCGGAGGTTGTACACGTGGAGATCACCCCAGGATGGTAGTGAGCGGGTGGTACGTAATCAAATTGATTAGATCTTGATCAATAAGCGATTTCGGAACGCAGTCAAGAGTGCAAAGGCATACCCAGGAGCAGATATAAATTCGGACCACAGCATTGTTGTTGCCCGTATACGTCTGCGACTCCGAAGGGCACAACCTAAAATTGCAAGGAAAGTCAACTTGAGGCTGCTTAAGTTGGAGAGTGTAGCCGAGGAAACAGGGAATCAGTTGAATCAGGCTGTGGCTAGAATAAGCGTATCTGATATGGAGAATGCATGGCTTGAATTCAAATCTGCTATTTATGAGACTGCAAAGGACCATCTGATCATGGCAATCGAGCCAAAGAAGAAGTGGATGACAGATGAAATACTTGGCCTGATGGAGGAAAGGCGTCTGTTGAAGAACAAGAGTGACCAATTGTACAAGGCACTGCAGATCCGTATTTGAGCGGCAATCCGCCGGGCGAGGGAAGTGTGGTTGTCCTCTGAATGTGCTAAAATTGAATATTTGTCTGAAATTCACGAAGATTTTAACTTACATAAAAAAGTCAGAGAGCTGACCTCCACTGGCAGACGGAATTATGCTGCTGTGGTGATGGATGATTGTGGTTTTGTTGCTGTGTCCCATGAGGAAAAGTGCAAGGTGTGGGAGAAGTATGTGACTGAATTGTTTGGTGATGTCCGGGAAGTATGTGACTTGTCCAGTCGGGACGATGAAGAAGGGCCACCTATTCTCGCTGATGAGGTTTGGCGCGCAATCTGCACTGCCAAAACTGGGAAGGCTGTGGGTCCTGATGGGGTTAGCATGGAGATGTTCAAGTTACTGAGTGAAGAGAGTATTGCCAAGCTAACGGTACTCTTCAACAGGATTTATGACAGTGGACAGATCCCTATTGAGTGGTTGAGCTCAATCTTTGTCACTCTGCCCAAGAAAGCCAATGCTCGGAGGTGTTGTGATCACAGGACCATCAGCTTGATGAGCCATGCTCTCAAGATTCTGCTGCGAGTACTCCATTACCGGTTGTGGCAGAAAGTAGAGGCCGAAATCGGGGACACCCAGTTTGGTTTTAGGAGTGCTTTTGGGACACGAGAAGTCTTATTTGCCATGCAGGTACTAGTTTAGAAGTGTCTTGACCAGCAATGCCCAGTGTTTGCCTGTTTTATTGATTTTGAGAAGGCATTTGATAATATGAAGCACGCCCAGCTTATTTGTATCCTGGAAGAAGTGGGTCTCGATTTTAAGGACCTGAGAATAATCAGGAACCTTTACTGGGGGCAGAAGGCCCAAGTTCGTGTGGATGGGGTTCTCTCGGAGCCGGTGACGGTTGCCAAAGGGGTTAGGCAAGGCTGCACGTTGTCACCGTTGCTATTTAACATTTATTCGGAGCAGGTATTTAAGGAGGCCTTGGATGACTGTGATATTGGCATTTCCGTAAACGGATTACCTGTGTCCAATCTGAGGTACGCCGATGACACGGTGCTGTTGGCCCACTCTGAGGTAGAGCTCCAAGCTCTCTTGGACAGGGTTGCAGTAGCCTGCAGGAAGTGTGGCCTGGCAATCAACGTGTCAAAAACTAAGTCAATGGTCATTTCAAAGGCAGCGAGTAGTACCATCAGACTAACTGTTAATGGGCAAAGCATCGAGCAAGTTACAAGATTCAGGTACTTAGGGCAGTGGGTGTCGGACACATGGTCGTTGGAGGGGGAACTGCGCAGTTGGATTGAGGTGGCACGTGGAGCATTTAACAACATGCGTAGTATTTTGTGTCGCTGGGATGTCAGTTTTGCGCTGCGCTGGCGAGTTGTTAAATGTTACATTTGGTCAATACTCCTATATGGAGTTGAGACATGGACATTGAAGGCCAAGGACGTGAATCGGCTAGAGGCCTTTGAAATGTGGATGATCCGACGTATGCTGAGGATCCCCTGGACCGCCCGACTCCGCAATGATTACATCCTTCAACAGAACTCCCTGCAGCGTGAACTGCTGGTGTCAATAAAGAAGCGCAAGGTGTCATACTTGGGGCATGTTATGCGTGGGCCCAAGTACAGCTTGTTGCAGACCATAATGATGGGGAAGATCAGCGGACGAAGAGGAGTTGGAAGGAAGCGTGTACTCATCCCACCACTGCTTACTTCACCGAATAAAATCCTCTTTCAAACCCCCTCCAAGAGTCTGGAGCAATTTTGGGGACGCCTAGAACCAAACAATTGGCTGAAGGGTGGGCCCAAAGGAAAACTTGCGCAAACTTTGGGCCCAGGAGAAAAAGGAAAAATCGAGGAAAAGCATTCTATGTCCAGCAGGTGAAGTGTGTGCTTCGACAGCCTTAGAAGACCTCTAGAATCACGAGCCGGACCGCAGGAGTTCAAGTCCGGCCCAGAACACACCCTCTCCGACCTTCCAGAAGAACAGGCGAGGTAGGAAAGATCAATCTGGTTGAGCTGATAGGTAGGAATTCATTTTGTTATGTTAATATTTTATAGATCCTAATTGTCTCAATTTCGGAGAATATTAATTACCTACTCAAAAAAACAGTTGTTCTTTTTCTCCTTCCTTGCAAGTTCAAAGGTTGCGTCTAGGCATTGGGTGGACAAACAGATTCCTGGCAGTGATGTCCGCTTAGAGGCTAAAACTGGCAGGAATATAACTCTTACAAATGGTGGAGGCGCCGGGTATCACCATTTGGGCTTTGACAGTCCCAACGGTTGGTAAAAGTATAAATTTTTATCACATTCCTCCCTGCAAAGCGTCACAGCCCAGAAAAAACTGCACCAAAAGACACGATTGAGGATCAAAACATTAAGGGTACCCGTGAAGGAAGCGCGCTACCGCGGCGCAACCTGGCTTTTAACTCTCGCCCTGTCCCTAATGGATGACTAAAAATGATCAGATTCCTTTTAACTGATTCGTAATTCTGTCCTGAACACGCCTTTGAAAGAACATTTTGATTATGACCAACAGAAAGCGTCTGAAATTGAGAGATAAGCCAAGCTTTCCGCGCATCATTCTATTTTGATTCCTGACCTTATTCCTCATCCGATCAGTCCCAAACTTTTTCCAGTTGTTCCTCGAATGGTTGTGGACAAACGAATGTAAGGATTTTTTTGCTTCATCAACATACTGTTGGGTGGCTAAAGAAAGAACTATTTTTGCTGTATTCAGCTACTCTTAACTTTGAGGGGATGTCACATTACTAAATCCCATGATTTACGAAATTCCATACATTCGTTTGTTCCTTTTTTCATTCTGAACTAAACAAAAAAAAGAAAACGAAAATCCGTCCACTCATTCCTGGGAAACTCTATTCGGAAGGTGAAAAAACGTGTTTCGAGAAAAACAGAAATAAAGACAGACGGCTCTACTCAACCCATTACGCACATCGCCCTCCGCTCGCAACTCGTCCCACCTTTTAATGCGCAGTGTTTTTCCGGTTGGAGCTTTGGTAGAAGAAATAATACACTGAAGATGAAGAAGAGTAAGAGAAGAAGAGACGATATCCCGCTAAAAACCGGTAGTGGCTGACATTTGTTTACTTTTTGATGGTTAGTTTACTTTTCCCGTCTCTCGCAGTTTCACTATTTTTCGCCGTTTTTCTGTCGGATTTTCTAGTTGTTCTCTCGAACCTAATTCATTTTGAGAATGCCGAGAGGTTCTGCTACCATTTTCAAGAAGCAGAAAAGAATTCTGCCATGGATTCAGAAGAAATCGGATGGGCCCTGAATGTGGTGGTGAGATGAGTCTAGATAGTGGTGAGCACACAGGTTTAGCTGTGAACATTTCAGTGTTGTGTTCTGATTGCTCCTATTCTGCATTCTATTCAAATTCAAATACTCTACCTGAAACGAAATTTCACGATGTGAATGTACGCCTAATCTACGCTATGCGCGCCATCGGACAAGGCGAGAAAGGAGCGCATACGTTTTCGCAGCGTACGAAGCGGGCCGTCATTAGTTCAGACGTCAATTGTGAAGGTATCCTTTATCCAAATAATTGAATGTAATATATCAAAATTTTCAGCAGATTCTCTAGTTTTTTTTTATGCAAAAAAAAAAAGGTCATTTTGGGTCACCGGTACCCTTAATCTAAACGAGTCCAACTGAAAGTGATAATGTAAAAGGAAACTGCGACTCAATTATTTATGTTAGCTATTCGCGTGGGTTTATGATAAATATCATTAATTCTGTGAATCCAAATTGGACGGATTGAGTCCTGGTGGGGTTGATGGTCTACACTTTGACCAGAGCTTTACCAACAGCGTCGCCTTGCATGGTGCCAATGAGTGCCTCAGGTAGTTTTTCAAACCCTTCGGTGACAAACTCTCGGAACTGAAGTTTTTCCTGTTGAACCCATTCCATGTTCTTCAAAATTCCTTCATTCCACCGGCTAAGCCACCTTTGGACGAAGAAACCCTCCGATTTCAGTTGGTTCATGACAATTGATCCTTGAATGATGGGAGCCAAAGGTGGAGTCTTTTGTGGAGCCAAAGTGTCTGGGTTGCAAATTGGGTGTGTTTCCCATCCCATGTATCCAACGACGTTGTCACCTTTCTTGTAATTGGGATGTTTACTGTCCACAACTCTTGCAACTTGAGCACCAAACATTTTGTTCCCCAATGGTTTGCCAACTGACACTGGCCTCATGTATGGGTCCACACTGATGAAAAGCGCTTCAAATTGAACCTCTCCGTTTTTAAGAGGTGGGATCTTCTCTTCGACCAATTGGAAATCACTGGGTTTTGGCTCGCCGTCGAAATGTTTGGCAAAGATGAGTTTTTTGGTCGTGATTGTTGATAGTGTTCTTGCAACCGACTGGAACAGCTTTTCCCTAAAAAACCCCTTTGCGCCTTTCCGTCCCATCCCACCATCCCCTTCTCAAATCCTCTCACTCCTCCCACTGTCGGTTGGGAAAAGTCTGTCATGGAAGTGGGGTAGTCCGGAGGGTTCTCTTCTGTCGGAAAGTGGGGGCTAGCGGGCCGCGGCACCACAGTAGTGTTCATCCGCGCTACCGGCAGTCGCCTGCAATGCGGGATCGCACATGGACCCGTCCACGAGTCTTCCCGAAGAGTCTGAACTAGATAAAGTGAAGAAGAAATATGGGAACCTTGGGTCTGGAGTCATCATGGCCGAGATGGAGAAGGCTTCCTCATCTGGGTTGGGTATCTCCCTCGCTGGCCACAAAGACCGTAATAAGATGGCTGTCTTCATCTGCGGCCTCAACCCTCACGGGATCGCCAATAAGGCGGGCGTCCTGAAAATGGGCGACGAGATCCTGGAGGTCAACAGAGTCGTCCTTCATGGGCGATGTCATCTGAACGCATCCGCCAACATCAAGGGTCTTGCCGGTCCACTCTTCAAGATCATAGTGCTGAGGAAAGATGAGGCGTTGGAAGAACTTTCTGTCAAGCCGCTCACTCAGTTCCCGCTATCTCTCCAAGAAGAGACCCCCAAACAACGCTATGCTTCCTTCAAAGGGCTGAAAACCGTTTCAATAAAAAAGGTGCAAGGACAAGGCCTTGGCATTATGATCATCGAAGGCAAGCACGCTGAGGTCGGCCAAGGTACCTATTTTCATTTCTGACATTCAAGAAGGAAGCGCTGCATACCAGGCTGGCCTAAGCGTTGGTGATATGATTTTGGCTGTGAATAAAGACACCCTTCTTGGCTCGAATTACGACGCAGCTGCCGCTCTGTTGAAGAAAACGGAAGGCGTCGTAACTCTGGTTGTGTGCAATCCAAATAAGGCTAAGGAGGAAGACAAGTTGTTGGCGTCACCTTCCGCTGCTGCTGGAGGCTCTATTACACCCACTGTACAAACGCCGGCAAAAACCTCAATCGCTGGAACACCGAAATTGGCTCCTCCGGGTTCACTATCACCTTCTCCATCAGGCAAAGTCCGAGTAGACGATGACCTCGCTGCAACTGCTGTCATAGTACCAGGCACTGAAACTACCATCGAAATAAATTAAGACAAGCTAGGACTGGGTCTGAGTATTGTTGGAGGCTCAGACACTCTATTGGGAGCAATAGTCGTCCACGAGCTATATCCTGATGGAGCTGCTTCGAAGGACAGTCGGCTCATGCCTGGCGATCAGCTTCTAGAGTGCAACGGTGAAGATTTCAGAAACACGACACATGCCAAAGCCCTAACTGCACTGAGACAAACGCCTGCCAAAGTACAAATGGTGGAGGCGCCTTAAGACTCGGCCCCCAAAGATTACATTTGATATTAACAGTTGAATAATTAAATTTTTTTTTTAAATGTACCTAAATAAAATAAAGAAAATATGTATTTTAAATTCCTTATAAATAATGAAAATTAAATTGTTCCAATTCCAAGTTAAAGTGAAAGTATTTACCTCAACTCGACCTTTGGATTTAATTTACGTAGATAACGTAAGAAAACATATCATATCATAATTCTCATAATATGATCATATTTAGTTGTAACCATGAATATATCGTTGTGCATGTTAGAATAAGAATTAATGGCTGAAGAAAAAAGTATTTTCTTATCGCTGATTTCTAAATTAATAAAAAAAAGTAAAGAGGAAAACACTCCAGTAGGAAGAATTGGATCAGAAACTAGGCCAGATTTAGTCAAGTTTGGTATTTATACCGGCATTTTGAAGAAAAGAGGTGACTACATAAACCGAGACGACTTACGAGTAAAAATTAAAAATTATTGGGATAAACTAAGAACCCCGGATCAAGTTTTAGTGCAAATTCAAGAGGTTTTACGAGTCGGTCAAAACAATATTAATTTTTTATCCGCGATTAAATTAGTAGAGGAAAATTTAAAATTGATAGCTTCGCCAATCAAAAATACACATAGGTCCGAGTGGCAAGTAATTAGGGACGAATTTGAAGATTTGTTAAGTGAAAAACTGACAAGTCAGGGAGAAGTGGTAGCGGGATCCGCAAACCTACCCCGGAGCATAGGGACGACTCTGCGCGGACCACCTGGGATTAATCCTCCTCCCATCCCCACAACCACTCGCACGAACGACATACAAACCATGGCCGAATATCGCCCGAAAATGCAGCCACGCTATTTCGATGGCAACACTTCGACCGAAAGTGTCACGGAGTGGGTGGCGCACTTTAATCAAGTGGCGAAAAGTGCGAAGTGGTCCGACGAAACAAAAATAGACCTTATCCCCGCCTATCTATGCGGGAAAGCCTACCAATTCTACATGAGGTTGGCACAGTCACTGGAACCACCGAATACCATAGATCAATGGCAAGCGCGCTTGATCACTAGATTCCAGGATCCAGCGCACTTAGAAAGAAAACGTACTCAATTATACCAATTAAAACAGGGGACAGAGCGAGTCCACGAGTACTTACATACCATGATTCAACTATCATATGAAGTAGACCCCAAATTCTCTGAGCTTGAACTAATTAGATTAATAAAATTAGGGATGAAACCAGTGTTCACTAAGATGATTGCAACGTCAGACTGCAACAATTTAGAGCAGCTAGAATCGGCTCTACTCAAGGCAGAGGCGGCCCTGGACGTCCTCAAGACCAGAAAAGCCTTAGAGGCAATGACCTCAAAAAGGAGCTTGAACAAATTAAAAAAGAAATATATTCGCTCAGGGTTAGTCAGGAAAAAGGAAAAGGCGATCAAAAATTAGAATCGCAACAACGCGGACGTGGAGGCGGCTCAAAATCATATTGTGGTGGCTCAAACTCGCGAGGGCGAGGCGGAGCCAACACTCAAAACTCCCATGATGAGGGCTCAAACCAAAGTAACAACAGGGGAGGATCCCGAGGGTACCACAGGGGTAACTCTGGAAGAGGAAATTATAGGGGTAGGAATAATTCGAGAGGTTCGAATAGTCGAGGCCATAGCTTTCAAAATGGCCAGCAAAATTGGTACCCTTATAATCCGCCAAATCCTTGGCATTGGCAAAACCCCTGGGGGCAGGATCAAAATCAAAGTTATCCCAACCAGCCTCAAAACTGGATGCCTGTATTTCCTCAAAACTCAGGAAATAGGACCCAAGGACCTCAACAAAATCAAAACTATGCCCAACAGCCGCCCTGTAATAACAATAATTCTAACAATAACCATTCAAAAAACTAGATTCGACCGATTCAGGCATGGGTTCTGAATCGAGGATAAACAACATTCAAACTAATATGCATAAAATTCAAACTGTACAGCCGAAATTAAATATCAATGAGATAGCTCAGAATATTCCGGTTAATCAACCAAGAGTAAAAATTCAGATCGGGAATAAATGGTATAACGCGACAATAGATAGTGGAGCGTCAGCATCTATATTACCGCAAGAAATCCTACCAAATTCAATAAAATTGCAGGACCCTGGTGCTCATTCCTTGATAGGGCTTCAGAATGACGAAATCCCACTGGAAGGGATCGGCGTCGTTAATTTCAGATTAGGAGAAGGACCGCAACCTTTTTCGTTTACCAAAATTCTAGAAAAAAACAGGAGCAAGGGAACCCTCAAATTTTGATAGGATCAGATCTTCTCAAAAGTAGAAAAGCAAGCCTGGACTATGAGAAAGAACTATTAACCCCAAAAAGACCCAAATATAGTAATCCCGTTTAGCATGGAGAACGATGTGACTCATTATATACATGCTGTTGGTAAGAGCGGTGATGACAACATTCCGTTGTTATTCCCATATACTCCCCAACGAATTACTGAGGTAGGCAATCTGAATGAAATACTACCCCCTTCACAAAATGCGTTAGAAGTTATAACACTAGCTCTAAAAGCGGTAGATATTAGGAAAAATAGCATAGATACTAGCATTAAAAATTTAGGATGGTCAAAACTACCCATAAAATGGCGTCCAAGTCAAGTATTAGATGTCATAAGATGTATAGGACTTCATGTAAATATTGTAATAGGGAATAAGTGCTACCATTTTCGCTTTAAACGTAGGAAAAAACGGGAAACAATCAATTTAGTTTTCCACCAAACGGAAGGTACGTATGGGTTCATAAAAGACCCAGGCGATGGAAAAAACGTACCGCATGAAAAACAGAGCTGTGACAACAAGCTAGCAATTTTAATTACAAGTAAACTCGAGGAGAAGAGGCAGTTCACTGTGAACGGTTGCACGGCAAATATAGGAAGCCAACTCTCGGTGTATCAACACAATAAGGTCGTTGACCTCCTCCATGAATTTAGTGACGTCATCCTAAAGACTGAAGAGGATTTCGTTCAACTAAATGTACCCCCCGTAAAACTAGACATTCTTGATCATACCCCATTTAAACAGAAACCATTTCAGCGGTCATCCGCAGAAAAAAAGATTATTCTTAACGAAATGGATCGATTAGAAAAGTTAGGCGTAATAGAAAGAGAATACAATCCCCGAGTGAGTAGTAACTGTTTTCTGCAGAAAAAACCGAATGGCAGCTACCGCGTTTTAATTGATCTAAGGCAAGCCAACGCAAGATTAGCGCCAACTGTTTTCAACCCCCCTTCGATTGATGAAATTCATGCGGAGCTTGCGGGAAAACAGATGTACCTTAAACTAGACTTAAAAGATGCCTTTCACAGCTACCCCCTCGATAAGGGAAGCCGCTGGATTACGACTTTTCACGCTGCTGATGATATATTTTACAAATACCAGAGACTAGCACAAGGACTCAGTCTATCACCAGCAATTTTCACTAGAATTGCTGAGCATTTATTACGAGGGATTCCAAAAATGTGTACTTATGTAGATGACATTTGTGCGGCAGACAATAACTTCGAAGGTTTGTTTCAAACCCTTAGAAACCTACTGCTTAGAGCTCGTGAAACAGGTTTTCGTTTTAGCGTACAGAAGATCGACCTATTTAATACGGAAATAGTACTGTTAGGGAAAAAAATTTCACGAAATGGAATTGAAATATTAGATGACTCCAAGTTAGCAATATCGGCCATTCAAAGGCCGTTGACCATAAAACACCTCCGCTCTTTTCTCGGCGCAACTGGCTTCTTCCGGAGACACATTTCAAAATTCGCCGACATCGTGAAGCCCTTAACAAACGCTCTCAAAGGAGCCCAATCGGGGAGCGACACGGTAGAGTGGACATCCGACATGGAGAAATCCTTTATTAACATTAAAACTGCGATCTGTGAATCTAGTGCATTAGCACCCTTTAATGATCGATTGCCCGTGAATATTGTAATAGACGCTTCGGCCGTAGCACTAGGAGCATACCTTTTTCAGGAAAACCCAGAGTCAGGGAAACCACAGGTTGTAAAATTTTTTTCAAAAACCATAGATAGAGTAACTTTGGCAATAGAGATGGAATTAAAATCCCTTAAACTTGCCTTAGATGTGTTCCATAAGGAGACATTCCTCCGAAAGATCACCGTATACACGGATCATATATCTTTAAGCATGCTGCAGCAATTCAAAACTCGCAATATTCGCTTAGCCCGACTGTTTCTGTCAATCCCAAACTTAGAAAATATAACAATAAAACATATAGCGGGAGCAAAAAATAAGTTAGCCGATTTTTTGAGCAGATACCCCGTGCAGAAAGATCAGTTTAGGGAATCAGAACTAATAACGTCAGAATTGGGTCCTCCAACAAATGATGAAATTCAGAGTGTACAGAATAAATCTGAAAGAGCAGAAGATGCATTTAGAATAGGAGTAATGACAAGAGGTCAGTTAAGGAAGCAAGGAACTTCGAACCTTACGAGTGATATTGATCAAAATTCAGACGAGAATAGTGCACCCCCGGAGCACGTTAGAGAATTTCAAACCATTTTAAACTCCGACCCATACTATTTAGAAATAACCGAAATTCTAGTGAACAATAAAAAAAGCACCAGAATGTTAAGTAACGAAGCAAAACATTTTGAAATAGATAAAAATACTGGCATATTGTATTATGTATATACAACAGGAGGACAACTCCGTAGGAAAATTTATGTACCCAGAGATTATAGGATAAACATGCTAAGAGCAGCCCATGATGACCCCGAACAAGGAGGCCACAAATCAGTGACTTATGTCATTAAAAAACTAAGCACCCATTATTACTGGAAATCGCTTCAGGCTGATGTAAAGAACTACGTCAAAGCCTGCCCTATTTGTCAAAGAGTGAAACCAAACTCAGGTTATAAATATGGACCCTTAGAAAAAATACAGGGAGCAAATATAGCGTTTGAACACGTTCAAGTGGACCTTCATGGACCCGTGAACATCGGGAAGGGTTCAACGCAAGTAAAACGGCATATTTTTCTACTCATAGATATTTTCACTAGACATGTATTCCTCCAAATCATCAAGGACCCGTCGACAAAGTGTGTCAGACGCTTTAGAGAATTATTTGACATTCTTCCCGCAAATGAAGGTCATACAATCCGACAACGGAACCTGTTTTGTGTCAGACGCCTTCAAACGTTACGCGGAAGAAAAAGGAATTCGGTTGACGAATTCAATCGCCCGGAAACCATCCACAAACGGCGCCGTGGAGAGACTGAACAAGGAAATCCACAGATACATGGCCAATTATTTGGAAGAAACCGGAGGTGACTGGCATCAAGCCGTTCGCCAAGCGATGAAACATTTTAATCAATCCTACCATAAAAGCATTGAAAATTCACCCCATTATCTCACATATGGTCTGCACCCCGTCGTAAACCCTCTACAACCTAGTGACTTTGTAGACGACGAATCACGCAGGGAAGCGCTGCAGGAGGCAAGGGATCAGACCCCCAAAATTCACGATAAAACGTTCCAACAGAAAAACGCAGCATGATAAAAGGGTTAAACAGTTTACATTAAAACAGGGAGATTTGGCCCTCATAAACGCAACTGCAATTTACCCGTTTAGACCAAAACATTTGGCAAAATTTTTAGGCCCATACCGTGTAGCGGGAACGTGTGGCCCAAACATTGTTGAAATAGAAATTCCCGACGGCGAAAAAGCGGGAGGAATTCGGAAATTCAATGTCAGTCAGCTCAAACCATTCCTAACTCAAGCAGACCTGGCCCACGATAACTTACCTGCTTAGGAAGAATTGAAAAAAAAAAAAATAAATATCTCGGAAACACACTTATGTCTTCCGTATCTGATGACACCCACTTGCCTTCCTCAATGTCCGGGTCCATTGCGACGGGAAATTAAAATAACTGAACACTGACTTTACACTGGACTACTATTAAAGATTTAATGACGGGAACGTATGTACAGGGACGGGTCAAATTAACTTAATTACGAACAATAACAAATTACACTACAACTGAGACTACAGACACGAGTGAACTGAGTTGGATCAAGAACGTGGACAATTTCAAATACTCCCACTGTGGAAAGAGCCCCACCAACGGTGACAGATATGTTAACCGGACGCGTGCCAACAACAAACTGAAACTCCCTTTGGGAAACTTCAAGGGTGCGTCTTTCTGCATTGAGGTAGCGCTAGCGTGCTCAATTCCGGGGGTGCATTGATGTTCCAGTCCTTATTCCCGAGAAATAAATACCTAAATAAATAATTGAATAAGTATGTAAATAAATGAGTAACGATTGATAGGTTAAAAATGTAGAAAACCCTAAAAAAATATACTCCATATTCACGCGTCAAGCTAACCCACCTTTACCTATAAAGGGCCCAGGGGGCGGGCGCGAGAGACAAAGAGGAAATAAACGGGGAAACTATGCATTAGAATAGTTGAGTAAGATTAAGAGAAAAGAGAGACGACAAAATATCAAAAACAAGGTTGTCAGTAACTATATGGTCAGCTAACGCCTAAGTGAATTCAGACACACAAGGCTTAAGTAGAAGAAAAGGACAATTTTTTTTTTTTTTTTTTTTTTTTTTTTATACCAGGGCGTAGGAGGAGGACGACTCCAAGTGGCCCCTGTGATACTTCCAGGGCAATGGCCCACCCGGGACTGTTTAACACATTACTTCGGGTGGGCCATTCTCCCTCTTTGGCTATTTGCCTCTTCTCTCTTGACTTTTCATCCTCAAGTCTCGTTCTTTATTTATACTCATTGACAAGTAATTTATAAGCCTATGCCAATCGACATCCTATAGGTACATATATATAATATACAGCTATATGGTTATAATAATAACAACCTCGAATTACAGTACTCCTATTATACTAAAATTATGTGTATTAATTTCTTCCTAAGATTCGGAGGTCTCTTCTTCTTCCTCCTTGTCCGTCGACATCCAGTTTCTATCTGGATTTCTTGTGCCGAGTTGCCCTGTCCTGATTTCCCTGTCATGGTCATCTCTGTCCTCTTGACTTGGTCTTGAATCAACAAGCGCTTTCTTACTCCGCAGTACGTCCTGCACATATTGAGCGACTGTTTTCCACTTCGCACTGCTCTCCAGCATAATACCCACTGCTGTTAAAGGCGTGAAAACACCCACCTCTTGGGATAGCTTAGCTCGATGAGTCAAGTGTCCATCGCATGAGAAGAAAGTGTGTTCCGCGTCATCCCAATCGGAGTCACCGTACGGGCAGACGGTGTCCTGTACCTTGTTCATCCTAAACAGATATGCCATAAAGAGGCCGTGACCTGTTAGGAATTGAGTCAGGTAGTAATCCACCTCTCCATGTCCCCTGGCCGCCCAGATTCTTAGATCAGGGATAAGGCTCCTTGTCCATCTTCCCTTGTGTCCAGCTGTCCACTGGTCTTGCCACTCATTTAGCGCCTTTTCCCGTTCCTTCTCCTTGGCTGCTTCCTTTGGGATGTTATCTCGCCTTTCGTAAAGGGCTATCCGTTCTGCAATCAGTAGGTGGATTGGCATAACGCCTGCTACCACGAAGATTGCTTCTTCTGATACTGTGCGATAGGAACAGGCAACCCGTAAGGCCCCTCTACGCTGCACTGCTGCTAGTGGTTTTCTGTAGCATTCTCGACGTATTGCCTTACCCCATACCTCTGCTCCATAGAGAAGTATGGAGTGGATCACTGCCATGAACAAGCGCCTTGTAGGCTGCCTGGGACCACCGGTGTTTGGCATTATCCTGCTGAGATTGGCCACTGCCTGTGATGCCTTTTGAGCTGTACGCTTGATATGGTCTCCGTATTTAAGCTTGGAGTCAACATAGACTCCGAGATATCTAACCGAGGGCCGCGTCATAATCTCCTCCCCTGCCACCCTCATTGGTATGACTGTAGGGACTCTTCTGCTTGTAGCCAAGACTAGCTCTGTCTTACTGGTGGCAAGGGATAGGCCGTGTGAGCTCATCCACTCTGTCACCCTTCTCATAACCATGTTCAGTCTGGCCTGTAGCTCAACCTGATTTCTTCCAAGTATTACGACGGCTACGTCGTCGGCATAGCCGATGAGACGCGTTCTTTCGGGCATTTGCAGGCAAAGCAGCCCATTGTAACTCATGTTCCACAACAGTGGACCAAGGATGGAACCCTGGGCGACCCCCGCCGTCAAAGACCTCCGTCTTGTCCCCTGGACTGACTCGTAGAGTAGCGTTCTGTCCTGCAGATAGTGTCTCAGTATCCTCACCAGGTATGGGGGCACCCTGAAATCAACCTCAAATGCCTTGATGATATCTAGCCACTTAGTTGAGTTGAATGCATTAGTCACGTCTAATGTCACCAACAGGTCCATCGGTCTCGAATAATGGTTTCCTCTCATCGTGTTCTGTAGGGTGTTCGCCATTTCTTGTATGGCATCCACTGTGGAGTGCTTCGCTCAAAAGCCATGTTGACTTGGCAAAAGGTCTCCAGCTGACTCAACTGCTGCCACTATCCTTGGCTTCAAAAGACCTTCCAGTCCCTTTCCTGAAGTATCTAAGAGACATAAAGGCCTCCATGCAGAGGGTTGTCTTTTATCTTCCTTTCCTTTATCCAGGAGACAAAGCCGTGCTGTCTTCCATTTCCTGCTGAAGTTTCCTGTCACCAAGCAGCCGTTGTACATCCGCAGAACCAGCTGAGGTACAGTTTTTGCTGCTACCTTCAGGATCTCTGCTGGGATCCCATCAGGACCAGGAGCCTTCCCGTTTCTCATGGAACCAATTGATCTTTGAAGTTCTTCCTTTGTAAACAGAAGTATCTCCCTCTTTTCAACCGCAGTCCACGTATCCTCCATAATTGGGTGCTGGGGGAAAAGCCCAGTGACAACACCTTCTAGGAGCTCATCTTCAAGCACTACTGTGCCTCCTCCCCTCAACTTCTTGGTTACGATTTTGTAGCCCGTTCCCCATGGATTTTCATCCACCTCCTTAATGGTGGCAGACCAACATTCGGCCTTGCTATTGTTGATCGTTTGGCGGAGGCGCCTTCTGGCCTCCCGAAACTTTTCCTGGCTTGCGGCTTGGGTTGCTCCGTTATCTTGTTGAGCTTTACGCCGGAGTCTTAAGCACTCCTTCCGCTGGGCTGCGATTGTATCGTTCCACAAGTATACCTGGCTCCTTCTTGAGTGCCTCCTCTCCTGGGAATGGCAAGATTGCAGGCATTGCAGATAACCGTCATTGTCTCGCCCACCAACTCCTCCAATTGTTGTATAGTCCTGACCTCGACCCCTGTCCACTTTGCAGACAGAAATCCTTCACCGAGTCTCAACGACTCCTCCAGAACTGGGAAATCCAGCTTTGATAGGTTCCACCCGCGTGGTATTTGATGGTTCTGCCTTTGTCTCCTATCCTTCTGGACAAGCTTAAAAGAGATATACTTGTGGTCGCTACCAGTATGGTCCTCCATGACTATCCAGTCCCTCACCCGTGGCACCAAATCCTCCGTGGCAAAGGTCACGTCTGGAATTGTGCCCCGCTGGCCTGGGCGAGCAAACACGGGGGGTTGTACCAACATTCAACACAATCAGTCCCGTCCGTGCTCCCATCTCCAGTATCTGTCGGCCCCTACTATTAGTAGAGTTCATGCCCCATTCATGGGCACTGGCATTAAAATCCCCGGCCACTATTGCACTCCCGCCAATATCACGTACTCTGTCTTCCAGAGCCCTCAGCTTTGTTCTGAATTGGGAGATGCTCTCGTTTGGGGTCAGATATACGCTGTAAAACGTAATCCCTCCAACCGTCACGAGAACAAAACCTTCTCCAGTTCCCATTTGAAGCACCTGCACTTCCCGGGACGAGGGAGCCCATATTGCTGCTGTCTTTGTTATGTCGCTATACCAAGACTCATTTTTATCAGCGTACTGTTTGCTAAGGAGCAGTATATCTGCCTTCTTCTCTATTTGGAGCTGCTGAAGCAGAGAATCCGCCGTGCTGCTCCGGTGCATGTTCCCCTGAAGGATCCTGATCATTTCAACTTACGTTTTTTCCTCGCTTCCTCCAGAGCGGCGGCAAATATCATGCACTTGCCCGTGCCGGGAACATGTGCGGTGTCGCTCGTTTCCCCCTTTTCAAGACACAGTGTACAGCTGGGCACGTTTTTACAAGCAGCTCCCATGTGACCCTCCTGCCCACACTTGAAACAAACCTTACTTCTGTCTGGGCCCTTACAAGCTGTAGAGACATGTCCGTAACCGAGGCATTTGAAGCAGCGAGTGACGTTCACTCTCTCCCTCACTCGGCAGCTCGTCCAGCCAATTTTAATTCTGCCTCCATCCAGGATCATCTTTGCTGCCTTACTGTTAAGAGTGACAATTGCCGCTCTTAGTCCTTGGCTATTCTCCTTAGTAAGATTTAATGAGAGATCACCAATGGGCAACTCTCCAATGCGCTTCTGTATAGCTGAGACCACTTCCTCTTCTGTGGTGACAGCATCCAGGTCTCTAATTTCAAGGCTTGTCCTGGGTGTCAGGTTGGCCACTTTTCCCTCACTACCTAGCAGCGTCTTGATTTTAGTCTCCAATGCTGTCTGATCTCCAGCGTCTCTTCTGAGCTCTATGAGGATCTCTCCCTTGCGAGAGCGCTTCACACAGAAGATACTTGCACCTTCATTTACTGGGTCAATTCCTTCCCTCAGGGACTTTAGTGTCTCTGCAAAAGACTGCTGTTCTCCAGGACTGATGAGAAGCGCACTAGGCCTTTCTGCTCTTCCCCTTGCTCCTGTGGTCTTAGCTACTCCATCTCTATTGCGACTCTTGGGTTGGAGTTTCACCTCTTTTTTGTCTTCTTTTTCCCTTTGCTTCTCTTTGAGCAACTTACAATTGCATTCCCCTTCATCAGCCCTTTTCATGGCTTCCTCCTTCCGGGTAACCATGGCCAAGTTCTTGGCCTTAGGGAAACGTTTCCTTGTCTTGGGCCCCGAGATGTCTGACTCACTGGCCTGTGAGACATCAGACCCGCTGGCCAGCGAGGCGTCAGTTTCCATCTGTTCCTCATCCGTATCACTGTACCCGCTGTAAACCTCTCTCTTTGGCCTCTTCCGGCTCCCTTGCTTGGCCTCTTTTGATGGAGACCACTTGGAGAGCTTGGAAATCTCCTCCTGCAGCCGTTTCTGGATTGAAGTCCTCTTCTTCTCCTGGGTAACCAGGGCGTCGCAGAGATCCACCATAGCTGTTAGGCCGATCTTTACCACCTGGCTGATATTTGGTTGCTTCTTTGTGGCCGCCAGCATATCAGCCAGGGTCTCCTTCATTGTCTTGAGGTGCCCTAGGTCTTGTTCGCTCACATCCTGTAGCTCTGACCACATCTCATCTTTCTTCAAGCCACTGCCGCTTGCATCCCCTGTCCTGCTCCTGTCTGCCCCAGTTGGGGTCTCTTTCTTCTTGGCTGGCCCTGTTGGGTTCTCCGTATCTTCTCCTTTCTGTGGGTTACTCTTTTGTAGGAGAGTTTTCACGTTTTGTGGGGGGTGTTCTTCGCATTTTATATTATCCCTGACCCCACTCGGCTCATCCCCCAGGAATTCCCTGAGAGACTATGCCCCCGCCATTTACACTGGAAAATACTCAACAGATAGACGGTGACTCAAGGCCCCTACCCAAGTTCGGGGCTCCCGTGGCTCCGACCCCACGGGTACCGAGAGAGGCGCTTGCTAGGCCGGGGCCCCTCAGGACGGTTGGCGACGATCTCGGGGCCGATCCCTGTTGCCCGCCTGGGCGGCAGCTCTGCACATCTAGTACGCTCCAGTATCCGGTTGATGTCCAGTCCATTCCTTGTCAGTCCATGGTCTGATCCCTCCGTGGGTCAGGGGTGCCCCTTGGCCATGTCAATTCAATTCCGGGGGTGCATTGATGTTCCAGTCCTTATTCCCGAGATCCTTATTCCCGAGAAATAAATACCTAAATAAATAATTGAATAAGTATGTAAATAAATGAGTAACGATTGATAGGTTAAGAATGTAGAAAACCCTAAAAATATATACTCCATATTCACGCGTCAAGCTAACCCACCTTTACCTATAAAGGGCCCAGGGGGCGGGCGCGAGAGACAAAGAGGAAATAAACGGGGAAACTATGCATTAGAATAGTTGAGTAAGATTAAGAGAAAAGAGAGACGACAAAATATCAAAAACAAGGTCGTCAGTAACTATATGGTCAGCTAACGCCTAAGTGAATTCAGACACACTAGGCTTAAGTAGAAGAAAAGGACAATGAAGCCGAAAATATCGGGAAAGTAACCAGATAATAATACGGCAAGCGCGAGAATATAAAAGAAAGTTGAGCCGGTACCAACAAAAAAAAAAAAAAGAAAAATCCTAGGGGAATTGATCAAACCCTTAAGGTAGGATTAGTGAACAAATTTAAGTATGTTAAGAAAAGAAAAAAAAACCGCGCATAGATTACTCGTAAATGAGGTGAAAAGTAATACCAGCGAGACTAACCTGGTGCAGATCGCCAACGGTCAAGCTAGGATAAAAAATAAAAATAATGGTAATAATAACAATAATAAAATTAAAATGATAATAAAATTGAAAATAATAATAAAATTGAAAGTAATAATAAAATTAAAATAATAATAAAATTAAAAATAACAATAAAATTGAAAATAACAATAAAATCAAAGTAATAATTATTGTGAAATAAAAATAATAAGAAAGATAATTTAAAAAAAGACTAAAAATAATACTAGTATTATCAAATAAATAAAAAAAAATAAATAAATAAATAAATAGTGCTTGAGAGTATGAATTTGTGGACAACCGCGGAACAGGGCGCGAAAAAAGTAGTTCATAACGACACAGATTGCACTTCACCCGCGGATCGGACTTGGGGAATGAAGACTTCCAGTTCAAATTTTTCATACGACGCACTCCCCACTCACAGGGATACCTATACAAAATTACTAATCTAAGCAAGAGATAAGACTCGCCAAGGGCGACTCGCGCTTCTAAGAAGCCTTTAAGATAAGCTTTTATCTTCAAGAGATCCGTAAGACACAAGGCATTTGAGCTGCAACGCATAACATTTTCTGTTTGCAGAAAAATGCAACATTACAATGCCGAGAAGCATACAGCCCAGAAACTGCCAAGCGGCAATTTTAGGAGAAATTCTAACACCCCCGCTAGAGCGACAATCGCGAGTAACAATACAATTTGAAGCTATAGATACAAATTTAACGCAGTATGCGAACTATTTAAAAACCGCAGACCTCCAAAAAATCATCGGAATAGTTGACAGTTTTCAAGACCCGGAATTTCAATTGTACTCAAAGGCACTAGAACAAATCCCAAAACCACTTGAACTTCCTGAAACCGATTGGTTAACGGATATGCAGTCACACTGGCCTAAGTTAAATACTGGTTCGATTATCCTTCTAGGACTAATTATGGTGGCAATAATTGTCTACATATTCAAGCGGAAACACAACGCTAACCCACCAACCACGGTTGTGGCTTTGCAGCCACAGGTGACTTTCACGAGAAGCACCGAGAATTTAGGCCCGTGATAAATAAAGAATCTCATAATCATAATGTAATACGATCAGCAGTCAGTTAAGTTACTACAACAGAAACAAATTTGATTTAGCTTAAGTATAGGTTGAACAATGTAATAAGATTATAATTATATTGATAAGTACGACTAAGAAACTTGATACATTTTTATACTTAACCGCAATTATTGAAAGAACGATAATTTCTCTTTTGTTTGTGCTCATTTAGAATTACAATCCCCATGCTGAGCAGAGGGGACAGCTCAACCAGTAGCCAAAAACAGTGCGTTAGGAATCATTTGTAAAACGTTCCATGTTAAAGCTCAACCAGTAGTGGAAATTGTGCAGTGCGTGTCGCCACCAAATCATGTGAAGACAAAGGTGGCAACCGCCAGCAACCAGAGGCAGCAGCAACCCTCGACGTGCGCCAGCAATACTGACCACCCTGGCTACCGTCATTTGAAGAAGGGGGAGTTGTACGACTTAAAACCGTACAATTTGAAGTCGTACGCTCATACCAGATAGCAGCGAGGAGACAACACCCTTGGGAAACTCGAAACCCAGACATCCGTCGCCGCAGGATCACCAGCAAAGCATTTTCTCACGGGTCGTGAGAAAACTCAAGCGCTGAGAAATCCGCAACATTTCGGAATTTGAGGCGCTCTCAAAAGCTCCACGTGTCCGGCGAGTCAGCAGATGGGAAGACACCGCCCATCGAGCGATTGGACATTTCAAGATCCCACCACTGCTTACTTCACCGAATAAAATCCTCTTTCAAACCCCCTCCAAGAGTCTGGAGCAATTTTGGGGACACCTAGAACCAAACGATTGGCTGAGGGGTGGGCCCAAAGGAAAACTTGCGCAAACTTTGGGCCCAGGAGAAAAAGGAAAAATCGAGGAAAAGCATTCTATGTCCAGCAGGTGAAGTGTGTGCTTCGACAGCCTTAGAAGACCTCTAGAATCACGAGCCGGACCGCAGGAGTTCAAGTCCAGCCCGGAACACACCCTCTCTGACCTTCCAGAAGAACAGGCGAGGTAGGAAAGATCAATCTGGTTGAGCTGATAGGTAGGAATTCATTTTGTTATGTTAATATTTTATTGATCCTAATTGTCTCAATTTCGGAGAATATTAATTACCTACTCAAAAAAACAGTTGTTCTTTTTCTCCTTCCTTGCAAGTCCAAAGGTTGCGTCTAGGCATTGGGTGGACAAACAGATTCCTGGCAGTGATGTCCGCTTAGAGGCTAAAACTGGCAGGAATATAACTCTTACAGCGCGCATCATGGTTATCTAACATACGAAGCTGGACGGGGATTCACCGAGCAGCAGATTTGTTTCACCTGGCGCAGGACCGCGAGAAATATGCAGAAATGATCGCCAACCTTCTATGACGGAGACGGCACTTGAAGAAGAAGAAGAAGAAGAATTAAGGGGATTGGCTCTGATATGATTTGCTCATCATCTGATCAAAACCTAGAATCGTTTGACTGACATTGGAAGAATCTCACCACTCTGCCTCATATTTACGTCGAAGCCTCAAAAAGTCTCGTATTCGAAGAGTCTGTACCATGGACGTTCTCAAGACACCGATTAGAATGAGACCATGTCCAGAGTGGGAGCATGGATGGATGGAACCAGCCGTGCTCCTCCTAGCGGGAGTGATACCAATACATCTGCTTGCAAGGGAGAGGAAAAGGATGTACGAGCGAAGGGAAGAGGTTCAATTAGGTTCAAAGCTCAATTAGCCAAACAAGAGCGGGAACACACACTCGACTCCTGGCAGGAAATCTGAGAGACAGAAACAAGAGGAAGATGAACGGCTCGACTGGTGCCCAATATACGTGGCTAGAGAGGAAACACAGTGAAGTTAACTATCATATAACGCAGTTCCTCTCGGGTCACGGGATGTTCTATCAGTATATCCATAGGATGCGTATTGTGGAATCTCCAGGATGCCTACATTGCACCAACTAAGAGGACAGCGCTCAACACACATTCTTCGAATGCGAGAGGTGGGAGAGAGAGAGCAATGGCAGATTGCATGGGAGCTAGAAATGACCAGCCCTCCCACCCCCGAGGATATGATGACCAGGATGCTCGAGATCAAGTCAAAGTGGAATGCCGTGTCAGGGTACATCCGGAACATCCTGGAAGGCAAGCTCGTCGAGGGAAGGGCCCGGCAACGGAAACTTCAGGCAAACGGGACCTGCCAGCAGGCAGAAATCGGAACCCAGCCTGCAGTAATGTGTCAAACAGTTCCGTGCTGGGCCCCAACGTGGGAAAAGGAGGCGAGATTTTTAGTGGGTAAAAATCTCCACATACCCGGGTCTTTGGTTGCGGTCCCCCCCCCCCCCATCATCTTATGATATTTTCCTCACCTTCCTCCGAAAAAATAGACACCGACTAGGGCTTGTGACCGACCATTTTGTTTCTCCTGAGCATGTTGCGGGCGAAGTAACGTACGTGGTAGAATCCACGTTGGGAGAGTTAAAGATCTAGGTTCTTTGGGACGAAGGGATACCAGTGGTTCAAGAAGGGCGATACATCAAACGTTGGGAGTTTGAACTACGTTTTGTACGTAGGTAGACAACCCTCAACGGAGAGATCTCGACCATTTACGTGGACTATAGATCCAGACCAAATAAATCAACCTACCTTTACCGGGTGATCAGTAATACGACTCACGTGCGAGGGGTTTTTCAAAGGGTCAATCGTATAAGTCACGCGGGACAAGGGGAGTCCAGTGTATCAGTTTAAGAAATGAACATGGATAGAACGCAGCAGATTCCGTTGGTAACAACAAATTGAGTCCTAATTCTTCAGGAGCTCACGCCACACTTGAAAAATGATACAACAATCAGTTACGACTGATAGACAATAAAAGTTGATAAAGTGCGGCTGGCAGGAAGCTGACGGAGTTTTTCAGGTTTGTGTGCAATTTTACTTATTATTTCGTTATGTTTCCGACACCAAAAATTATCTCCATAGAAGAACACTTAGTTTACTAGCTGGGAACACCATCGAAAGTGAAGGAACTCGGTCTACGGTTTATACAAAGAAATCCTTATGTTGCAAATCTGCAACTGGTGTCATGTTCTCTACCCCTGAGTTTCGAGTGGTATTTTCTAGTTATAAAACTAAATTTTAGTGGTTTTGTGTTGTAGGATGGATGAAGATGATCTACTGTTCAAAGAAAATGGAAAAAATATTCAAGAGGGGAAGCTGTAGAGTTCAAACTACGTAGTACTGGGCCTGATGCCATCCTCACGCTGGATTGATAACAGGTGTGTTACGATCCTGTCCAGTTTTTGTGGAGTCGCACCTCTCGAAAAAATAAGAAGATTTGACAAATCTTCTCGAAGCTTCACTGAGATATCTTATCTAAAAGTAATCAAAATCTACAACCGACACATGGGAGGTGTAGACCTCATGGATTCTCACATCGGTAGACTCAGGATATGCCTCAAATCAAGAAAGTGGTATATGCGTCTCTTTCATCACCTGCTGGACGTCACCACCAAACTCCTGGATCATCTTCAAGAGGCTTGAACTTTCTAGAGGTGTGAAAACTCCTCTAACTCAAAAACGTTTTCGTATTTCACTGCCACTCAGCCTCCTAAACCATGGAAGAGGACTGATGGTCCGCAGAGGAAGGCCGTCAGCTGAAGAGTCTGGTCCACCACTACGAAGAAAAAGAAGAAACCGAGGAATACCTGAACCACCCAAGGATGTACGAAAGGACCAGATCGCTCACTGGCCTGTAATTGACGCTGAAAGAAGGATGAGGTGCAAGAATCGTAACTGCACTGGGTTCACGTCGATAACATGTGAAAAATCCCAGGTGTTTTTGTTTCACAAAGGCCAAAAACTGCTTCAAACAATACCATATGGGATCAAAAAAATGAGGCTTTCCCCCTTGAATCTCAACTAAAAGACTGATTTTGCCAAAACACTCGACTGTGATACCAAGTGACGATAGATACCTACCTAACAAAAACCTACTTCTTGTGATAGCAAAGCTAGTAATGCTAAATAAGTAGGACCTACTGTATATTTTATTTTGACTAATTTTTCTAAGAAATATACATTTAATTGGCGTTTTGAAGTATTTAAGATTTTGGAATTCCTATTTCACCCAAGAGCTCGCAAGAAGTCCTGGAACGCATGGTGTTGCAAATTTACAACATATGATTTTTCTTATGTATCTTGAAAAAAAATAATGTGTGGGGAATTTTTTCTTTATTTTTCCCGTGTTCTACGGACCAAAATCTATAAAGAAACTTTTATTCGTTAAAAAATAAAAAATCACGCACAAAAGGGTTAACGAATGTACTTTGCAGCTGCAAAAGAATATTTTTCCCCCAGTTACAGCCCGCTGTTTCGAATTTTTAGTAAATTCTTGAGAATCTCAATTTGATTTGATCGAATCATTTTAGGCAGTCAAAACGATTAGCTAGCGGTAATATCGTTTTTGAACTCTCTTAATTGGACGTTGTTGCATCCATCATCAGTTTGCGCTGTTGAGAACTACAGTCACGTTGATTGCACTCAATCGAAATATTGAATACCTACAAATTTCCAGTTCATATCACAGCCTCCACCACCAGATCTAGTCGCAATGTAAGTTAGTTTGCGAGTGGATTCCACTTTGGTTAGGTATAATTAATCTTTGTATTAGTATAAAATATAAAATCGAATACGAAGATAATTCATCCGATCAATAAATTCATTTAACTTTTAGCCATTTTCTCACACTTTAAACCATCGGGAGCCGCTCCCCCTCAAACAGGTAGAAAAAACTCGAGAATACGATGAAGATTACAAATTAAAAGTCTGGCAATTACGACGATAACAAACGGAAATTGTGAGAAATAGATGACGATAGCCGGTTGAGTGAAACAGCCCCCTTGGCGGTCATTACGTTCAGCACTCTCCTCCCCAACGATCGTTGAACTGTGGAGGGGGGGGGGGGATATTACCATCAGATTTAAGCGGTCCAAATGCTTCACGAGCCGGGAATTTCTAGCATGCTTGGGAACTGAGACAACACCCATCATTATTAAATGCCTGGTCAGGAAAAGACGAAACATTACAAATTGACGCTGAGTTTCTGATTGTGACAATCTCTGATTCAGACAAAGACGTAGCAAATTCTTCCACAGTGGCTTCTTATTCCTTAGAGCAAGAGTATGGGGTAAAAATTGAGTGTCCATGACCCATTGCAATCGAGTCAGCATTCACAGTAGATGAGACCCCACATACCTAGGTCACCGAAAAACTCGAAAATTGGGTTTCAAAATATAAATTTCCACCCATACCTTCTCCAAATTTGGGCCATTTGAGCAGGAGGGGAGATTGAGCACACATTTTATGAAAAACTCTACTACAAAAACGGCGTGGACGGTTTTCGGCGAATTTTGGTTGGTTATTCCTTGAATAATCAACCTATGTTTTCATGCAAATGTTCACGATTTGGCTCAAATTTCTTTTCTAGACGTTTCATGGTGTCTAGATAAAAAAAAATTGCAAATTCTTACACACGGGTTGGTTATTCCTCGAATTAGGGAAAGTGGGTGTGGCGGATCCCAGACCCATTCGATTCTTCTCGATTCCAAAATTTAATGGAAAATGATACCCCACATGCCTGGATCGCCCCAAATCTCGAAAAACCATTTTTTCAAAAACACATTTTGACCCATACCCCGCCAAAGTTTGGTCCGATCGGGCTGAAAAGTTTTGAGGACAGTCCTAGGCCGGGAACAGACCCCTGACCCAAATTTCAGATTTTTAGAAAATTTCCTACTACCAAAAACGGCGCGGACGATGGACGGCGTACGGCGGACAGACATCGACCTTCTTTGATCAGGACATCATGAAACGTCCAGAAAAAAATTTTGAGCCGAATCGGTGAGGTTGACCATTATTATGAAAACATAGGTTAATTATTCAAGAAATAACCAACCAAAAAAAAAAAAAAAAAAAGACTGTTTCAGGATGCCTCAGAACGAAATCTCATACCAAAACACCAATTAGGTTTCAAAAGCAAACATTCGAACATTGATCAAGTTTACCAAATAACCCCTACAATTGAATTTAGCTTTTGAAGAGCAAAAAGTATGCTCTGCCATCTTCATCGACATTACAGCATTAGACAAAGTTTGGAACAAAGGGCTCAATAATTAACCACAAAGGATGCTCCCTCAAAAGTACGCACAGATCTTAAGGTCCCATTTATCAGATCGATATTTCCGCATATTTGGAACCAAAAATGATCAATACAAAAGGGGAATGTGATAACTAACCGGTTGCGCGCATTCCAACAAATTGATTAAGGGATCAAATTTCCATCTGCAATTCAAAATTGGGGTTCCCGTTTGCGCAATTATATTTATGACCTTACCAAAACTTTTTTAGTTTTACTCCTATTTGGACGATTGTAGGGGTAGCAACTTGTGATACACCCTATTTAAAAGTTATCATCAATTTTCTTTTTGAATTTAGGAAACCAAACTCCTTGATGAACTCCTTGAAATGAACATCTTTATTTAGTAAACCATGAATTTTTGGGTAGTAAAATTAGAACGAAATTTTAAAAGAATAAGAAAATTGAATTGAAAGAAATTTAAAAGTGAAATTCAGTAGTGAAATGTCTACCTCATCGCAACGAACGTTTCTGATTAGCAGGAAGAAATAAGAGTTGTGCAGGTTTCAGACGGACGAGGAACTTATTTGCCACTGGGTGGGCCGTCCTCCAGTTTTTCGAGGTGCTGGAGAAGTGCAGCAGCCTGTTCAAGGTAACTGTATTTAGTGCAGAACTCCTGTATTTCGAGGAACAGATCATGCGCGTTGATGATTTTCTTTCTGACGAGAACCTGGAGGAAGAAGCAAACTTTACGGACGAACTGGTTTCTCTGGTAGCGCTTTTCAATCGTTTCGCAAGCGGAAATGCAGTTTGAGATGAACTGGAGAATGAATTCTGGAGATAGTGTCACCGTTGTTGTGAGTCGACTGACAACTTCCATTGAATTTAAGGACATCTTCATGTAAGGGAAGGGCGCTGAAGTACAATGGGTATGTATCCACCCATTTTGTATGTGTCAGGATTTCTGGTGCCTAGGCGTGTGGGGTATCATATTCCACTAAATTTTGGACCCTGAATCGATTGGAATGGGTCTGGGACTCGCCACACCCACTGTTCCCCCCATTTGAGGAATAACCAACCCGTGTGTAAGAATTTGCAGATTTTTTAAAGTACAAAGGTTATCAAAGCTGGAGGTTATTTCCAGCAGCGTTTATGTGTCCTGGCAGTATGGGCGCCACAAACAAATTGAAACTGGCCAACAATGCAGGCCGAGGGTACCAGCTCCCCCTTTTGAATTAAGGCGGGAAATGACGAGGTAAGAGAAGGGGATGGAGATTACAGCTGATGTTTATTTGTGAGTGGCATCGATACTGATATAATATCGAGCAAAAATTCATATTATCGATATCGATATAGTTATAATAATTATATAATAGTTATATATGCCAACCCACGTTGGCACCGAAGGAATAAAATAGAAACCCCGGCGTTGTCTTGGAGTTTTGAAATCGTTTGAAATGGTAAGTTTGGTGATTATTGGTTGGTTATTCCTTTAATAATCAACCTACGTTTTCTGACAAAAAGTCAATCTCTCGGATTCGGTTCAAAAATTTGTATCTGGGCGTTTCAAGGTGTCTAGATCTAAAAAGTCAAATTAGAAAAGTAGTTGAAAGATTTCTAAAAAACTGAAATTCGGGTCAGGGACCCGTTTCAGGTTCTAGCTGGTCCTCAAAACTTTTCAGCCTGATTGAACCAAATTTGGGCGGGGTAGGGGTCAAAATGTGGATTTCGAAAAATGGATTTTTGAGATTTTTAGCGGTCTAGGCGTGGGAGGTATTATTTCCCACTAAATTTTGGACGCTGAATCCAATAAAGTGGGTCCTAGAACCATTGGCATCCACAGGAAGAAGTTATGGGTCTAAATGGGTATCTATCTACCCATTTTGAATATGTGTTTTCGAGATTTCTGCTACCTAGGCGTGTGGAGTATCATTTTCAAAAAAATTTTGGACCCTTACTCGATTGGAATGGGTCCGGGACCTGCCACACCCACTATTTCCCTCATTTTCCCCACGTTTAAGAAATGAGTCTCCATACGCTTGGTCCAAGGAATAACAAACCCCTGTGAAAGAATTTGCAGCGTTTTGCAAGGATCTCTAATATCATATTTGCGCAACTGTGTGACCATTCGCAATTGACAGCAACTTCCTTATTTTAAATGGAACCCCCAATTTTTATTGCGTACTCGGATACATTTTCAAAACTTCCAAAGGCTATTTGATCCCTCAACCATTTGGTTTATTGCGCGCAACCAGTTCAGCGAGCACGCAGTGTTGTCAAATAAATGATGGTGAACTCTAATGTGTGGCACATGCCTCTTCAATGTTTTTTTTTTAGCGTTGCATCACGTGTTCATCAGCTTGGGGCTGGTCTAGCTTAGTCAACACTTGAATGGAGATTACTGTGTTGTACAGCTTGAGCATAGAAGACAATGCTGCTGCAACTATTCAGAAAATTTGCAGCGTAGATCATTGGAGAAGTTACAGCATGGATCTTTGGTAAAGTTGCCACGCAGATCTTCAGAGAAGTTGCCGCACAGATATTCAAACAAGTTGCAGCGTGAATCTTTGGAGGTGCTGCAGTGCGGATCTTCGGTGTATTTGCCAGGCAGATCTTCAGAGAAGTTGCAGCGCTGATCTTTGGAAAAGTTGCCGCGCAGATCTTCTGAGAGGTTGCAGCATGGGTCATCAGAGGGTTTGCAGAGCGGAACTGCAGGGCCAGCCTATATAGCCAAACTATGGGGCACTACGACACTAATTTACTAATATAATATTGAGAAAACGTAGGTAATTTAGAAGACTATAATAATTGTGTTAAATTGAATTGAAAGGTACGAATCAAAAGCTAGGACAGTAAAAAGAATTGTAGGCAACTGCTCAAAATTGGTTGCTAAGTTTAACAGCTGGTTATAAACAACAGGATATAGAATAATATGACGATGTGTTTTGTTTGTCTATTCGTCTGAAGTCACCCACAACACTCCCCTCCCAGTGTCAACGAAACCGAAGTGGAAAATGAACATGTCGACCACTCCTTGTGGTTGCTGGAGCTGGGGTTAGATTTGGGTTTGGAACAGGGCCGGGAACTGGGTTCAGATCTTCTCGGGAATGGTCATGGTCAGAATTCAGCAG
This sequence comes from Cyrtorhinus lividipennis, assembly GCA_019603395.1. Classification (NCBI taxonomy): domain Eukaryota; kingdom Metazoa; phylum Arthropoda; class Insecta; order Hemiptera; family Miridae; genus Cyrtorhinus; species Cyrtorhinus lividipennis. Next base: position 975,953 of record CM034010.1, on the reverse strand, counting down.
GAAGGCTGGCTTCAGTCTGTCCACAGAAATTGTTGTTTCACCACGAGGAGTTAGAACTTTATATACCTTGTCTGTGCGGTTGATAACTAGATATGGGCCGTCGTATGTAGGTTGCAGGGGTCGCCTGCGTGCGTCATGACGAACGAAGACGTGGGTTGAAGTTGGTAGATCGCGGTGGATGTAGGGTTTTCTGGTCGATTTATGGTGAAAGGGAATTGGTTGAAATCGTTGGACATGGCTGCGTAGTTTTGTGACTAAAGCAGGAACGTCGTCAGTTGGTTGTGAACTGTCACCAAAAAAATCCACTGGTAGGCGTATAGAGTCTCCATAGAGAATCTTGGCAGGAGTGACGCCATATTCAGGAATGATGTACGATCTTAAGCCCAAGAGGATGGTGGGCAAGTGTGTAACCCAATCTTCAGTCAATTGTGTTTTTAAAGCTGATTTTAATGTACGATGCCATCTCTCGATTGCGCCATTTGCTGCTGGATGGTATGCGGTCGTGCAAATATGATCTACTCCGAGAATTGCAGTGATATTGTTGAAAAGTTGGCAGTCAAATTGTTTGCCACGGTCTGTTGTAATTCGTCGAGGAACTCCAAATCTTGAAATCCATGAGGAGACCAATGCGATAGAAACAGTTTCTGCTGTGATATCGTTAAGGGGGACTGCTTCAGGCCATCTTGAGAACCGGTCGATCATGGTTAGTAAATAACGTGAACCTTGAGACGGTGGTAAGGGGCCAACAATATCCACGTTGATGTGTGCAAATCTTGACTCTGCAGGTTGGTAAGTGCCTACAGCACTAAATGTATGACGCCATACTTTAGCTCGCTGACAGGGAACACAGGTTTTGGCCCAAAGTGTAACATCCCGTTTTAAGGATGGCCAACAGAAACGTTCTTGGACCATTTCAATGGTTGTAGAGATGCCAGGGTGTGAGAGCTTGTGGAGTGAGTCAAAAATTGGGCGGCGGAAATGCTCGGGGATAAATGGGCGCAGCTTCCCTGTTGAGGTTTCGCATGTCAATGTGATGCCATCCTCAAGCGTCATAGATTGGAGTTTGAGTTTGGTATTAGTGGACTGCATCAGATGAGAAAGTTCAACACAAGTAGCTTGAGCAGCAGCTATGTCCAGGAGTGGTATTGTGGAAGTGAGTTCAATTGCTGCTATACGGGAACATGTGTCTGCTGGAATATTTTCTTTGCCAGGTACGTATCGGATATCAGTAGTAAATTGACTGATATAAGTAGTTGGAATTGTAGGAAGGAGCACGGATTTTAGAGTATTTCTGAAAGAGGCGTAGTACCATAGTGAGACAGCATCAGAGTACAACAGTAAGGTAGCCCATAGTCTCATTTCATTTTCATCTTTTTTTCGCATTCGAATGTTCTGTTCGAATTCTCTATCTTAAATTCTTATTACCTAGTTCACCTTGTGACCTTTTGACAGAGCCCAAGTGATTATCTCTCTATTATCAGCCCAACACGCGCGCCACCGCACCGCCGGTTTGCAATTCAGCAGTGTTTGCGTCTATAATATAATAATCATTTAAACCTTTGAGCATTACACAATGCTGTTTGCTCACTTGATCATTAATTTTACAAAGCCAAAACTCAATGATTGGGCTGCACGTGTTACAATGTCAGCAAAATTACCCGGATACATTCGGTTTCACAATCTAATGCAGCTAATCGGTTCCCCACCACAGTTGATGAAACGGGCTATAAAACGCCAGTTGTTCCTCTTAGTAAGTACTCAGTGTAATTTTTTGACAGAGCTACCTATTTGAGTTCGCACCTTTCAACCTAATGTTAGTACCTTCAACTTGACTATTTTTCATCTCTATGCACAAGGGGATCAAAAAAATAACGTTCAGAATGAGACAGTCGTCAAAAAATTGACATTCCCATTTTTAAACTGTGAAAACTACTTGTTTGCAAAATTGCTATTTTCTCAGAGCACCATCTTTGTAGTCCACAGAATATCATGATTATTTTGGCTACCCTTTGCCACCTAAGGTTTCATAATTTCATCTTAAAATCATCTGGTTGAAATGTATTTTTCATTTGCAAAATTACAGCATGGAAAAATTGGTGGTCCGTCTAAACAAAGCGAATGAGGCGCCCGTGCCAATCAAATTGGACGATCTGGAGGAGGGCCGGATCTATCTAATAAAGCTGATTAAGGCTCGGAAAACACAGTATGGGGAGAGCTATATACTCACCATACGCCTTCCGAAAGGATATGGCCAGCTGTGGCTACCCAAAAAATACCATGAGGTCATGAAGGAAATTCATAAAGGATATCAAGGTAAGCTTTTTTTATTATTACATTACATTCATTACACTTTATTTATTGTTTGAAATAGAGGAGAATATTGAACAATTTTGTCATGAATTACCAGAGCATAGTATGTATTATATATATATATATTATATATATATATATATATATATATAATATATATATATTATATATATATATATATATTACTCGCATTACCATATTATGGTAATGTAGTAATAGTAGATTATAGGCAATAAGTATCTACCATTATCAAGGTTATATTCGTGAAGATATGGCAATTAAAGGAGGTAAATAGGAAATGAACATTCCTTTTGCATGAAAACATAACTTGATTATTCAAGGAATAACCAACCAAAATTGGCAAATGTCCGTCCGCCGTCAACTTTGGTAGTAGACAATTTTCTTAAAATCTGGAATTTTGGGCAGGGACCAGTAGTCCGGCTCTAGTTTGTCCTCGAAACTTATCAACCCGATCGGACAAAATTTAGGTGAGGTGGGGGTCAAAATCAAAGTCAAAAAATGGATTTTGAGATTTTTTGCATTCTAGGTGTGTGGGGTATCATTTTCCACTAAATTTTGGACGCTGAATCCAATGAAAAAGGTCCCAGAACGATTGGCACCCACTGGAAGAGGTTATGGGTCAAAATGGGTGCCTATCTCCCCATTTCGAATGTGTATTTTCCGGATTTCTGGTAGGTACCTAGGCGTGAATTGATTGGAATGGGTCCAGGACCCACCACACCTACTGTTTCCCCATGTTGAAGAAATGAGTCTCCATGCGCCTGTTCCTAGAAATAACCACCCCGTGTTTTTTTCTTTAAATTTCTGGTTGTACTAACTCCAACAGCATGTCATAACTTTTATCGTTCATTCTCAGAAAATTCTTGTAATTCTTTGGCTCTGTCTAGCGCAGAAAGCTGAGAAGATATTCATGGTTGAAACAATTTTGAATAATCAGACCCACTGTGCGGGGGCTGCTTGAGATTGCCCAAATAGACCAGAGTTAATCATAATGATCTTTTTTATAGGAATAATTGAAAAGAGACCTCTTCGACATCTGCGGAGCACCCTGGTTGTTGAATTTCAGCAACAGTGAACGAAACCTACCCACAAACTGACCTGCATGAACAAGCTGTTCTCCTGTTGTCTTCTCCTTAATTCGTCGTCCAAAATAACCATTTGACGTGAGAGATCGTCTTGATGGCGTCGTAAGGTTCCTTCTTCAGCAATACGTTTTTCTTCTGCCAAACGCTCCTTCTGCTCCCATTCCCTCTTCTGCCTTTCTCTATCTGCTTCTCGCTGCCTCAACTCTGTAAATGATTCGAAACTATATTAGTGAGTGGAAAGATAAACCGGAAGGACAGTGATAATATATAATTGAGAATTCTTGAAGATTCACTTACGTTCTCTAAGAATTTCTGTTTCATGCTCGTATTTGGCGTATTGCATTTGTGCTTCCAACTTATCTTCCTCTATTTTCAGATCGCGTTTGAGAGCTTCCTCTTTCTGTTTGTACAGCTCGTGAGTTTGTTTCCATCTAGTTCCAAACTCAAATTCAAATCCGCCAGACTGCGCAAAGCTAAAAACCTAAAATTTGTAAATTTATTTATTAACGATCTAAACGTGGAAAACACGTGCTATGTGAGGCATATTATATAATGCGGGAATTACCTCGCGGGACTTATGATAATCCGGCCCTTTTTTAATAATATTCTTCTCCAGGAAGCCATCGTCATCTTCAACTTCATTGTGAAGTTCAACGATTACTGGGCGAAGTGAGCTGAAATGCGATCAGACGAATCAATAAATTACGCTTGCGTTATTATTGACACTTCAACGTTGATTTGGGTTAGAAGAGCATACTTGGTCAGAAAATAACAGCCCTCAGTGCAGTAACGAACAGCATTAATAGCTGAAATCTTTCGAGCAAATTCAACAACTCCCTCTCTCAGAGTGTTGCCTCTTTCATTGACTAAAACGGATGCTCGTTCAATCTGAAGTAAAAGGAATTGACAATAATTATCAAAGATACCTTAGTGGGAAGTTTACTTTAACAAAGAGTAATTGTCGGCATTAATTAGAATGGAGCCAACCAAAAAAATGGACAAATGAGAAGAATGCGATGGGATGGGCTAAGTCAGTCTATACTTTCAACAAAATGGAGTCGTTGATTCCATGCGGGTGTCCCTCCTTAATTCGAATTTGAATGATGAGGCTTTATCTGATTATCGAAACGGAACCACTGACATAGTAGTTAAAATGTGTTTTTCGAAAACCACATAAAACACACATAAAATTCGTATTTGGAACGTTCTACATTTTTAAAAAACTATAATATAATAGCGCCATGATGGAAAGAAGAAAAATAAAACCAACCATCAATTACCTGACTTGCACTCATGAAATAACTCTGAGGCTCGGTCGCTAATTACTTTGTTTCTGTGGTTGGCAACTTTCTGGTTATTTCCGACCAATTTTCATTGACATTTTTACCACTAACCTCGCCAAAAATGGAGAAAGCAAGTTCAAGGAGCTCGTTGGTTACATAGGGCGTGAGATTTCTCACTTTGATCGTCGAGCCCAAAGGCGCGAATCTCACCCAAATATTCCTCTGCTTGAAGGTGGTGCCGTCGAGCTCTCGTTTGGCCTTCTTAGCGGAATGACGTTAATCCTACAGAAAAAAAAAAACTAGGTAGGTAAATTGTTACAGCGCCAGTAACGACTGCCGCGACATAATATTGACACTCACCAGCCTGATGAAAGCAAAGTTCTTCTCCTTGCTAATATAAATCTCGTGAGTTTCTCCATAAACAGCAAAAATTGCAGCAAATTCCTCTTGAGTGGTATCAGGGTGGAGGTTTCCGACGTAGAGGCGTGTTTTGCTGTTAAATTTATTTTCCTCTTTATTCTCTTAAGGCGGTAAATCCACTGTTGAACCACCGATGGAACTGAGGAGCCTTTCATTAAAATATGCCGGCCCGCCCTAAAAATTCGAAAAATTAAAATTGAAAAATCGATGAAGAAATATTAATAAAAACAAATACTGATGTGCAGGTTGAAGCGATTTGTACTGGTGTCGTCATCTATAGCTCGTTTGAATAGTAGTCTAGTCTACATCACTGTAGACAGGTTTTCAAGGGGACAAAGTGTATTCACCCTGACTGATGCATACAGAAAACGTAACGTTGGGGCCATTTGCTCTCAAATTTTTTTTCTTTAGGGATACGGGTGTTTTGGTTGGTATTATAGTGTAAGAATTGGACCGGTTTTTGAGATAAATAGAGAAACAAAACCCCGAAAAATCGGGTAAATTTATTGCACGTAACCTCATTTACAAAGGATTATGGAAAATTTAATAATATTCACCTGACGAACGTTCTTGAAATAAAATAAGAAAAAAGTGCCAATAACTGTTATAGGATGGTGATGAGTGTTTTGACATTTTTTTGATCAAATCAATACTACTGTTGCGAGCTCGCACCGGCGCCGGCCAAATGGGCTGCTGGCGTCGCAAGGTCAACAACCTGTGGAGGATTAAGGGTCTTGAACATTTGGGAACCTCCCGGTTCACCCCAGACAACACGTCGAGTTCCCAGAACCAGGGAACATTCTGGAAGGTGACCAAGAGGCAGCAGGTATAAAACAGACCCACGAGCACCGCCCAGTGCAGTTCAATTCGGAGTCCGGATATAGAGGCTTCGGGTTATAAATCGTGCCGTGCCGCGTTATAAATAGTGCGACAACCGCGTTACAACTGTGTATTGTGATTCTGTCATTGTGTAAGTGCGCAAATGTGAACAGTGTATGTACTCAACTGAACAATTGTTAATAAATTATTTACTAAGAACATAAATCGTATAATAAAGTGGTGTCAGAAGTGGGATTACAATAATTTAATCAAGCAAATCAACGTCTCTATTGAATTGTTACAATGAGGCAATATGATACATCAAATTGCTACAGTGTTCAACGGTCAAGGAGAATGGACGCGCTTTTTGAGTTTTGCCATTTACTTGCTATTATTGTAGATATACTTTGATTGATTGATTGTTTATTAATCTGCTTTGCATTAGGGGTACGGCCATTTATTCCTGTAGAGCAGAATTATGCCATTTTACAATTATTATTCTCAACAAATAGCCAAGTAATCAATTTTAGGTAGGTACATCATCCACCTCAGAGAAATGATAAATAAATGGTAAATTAAAGAAATGATGATAAAGAAATGATAAATTGGAGTGAATCCTGGGATACTCCACATTCACTCCCTGTGATCCTGGTCTGAGGAATAACTAACCCCAGTGATTTAAAATTCATTATTTTTGTGAGTCAAACAGTTTTCCTAAACAAGATGAGTGTGGTCTTAGGTACAGCCTGGCACTACATGGTTGCAGCACCAGAAAGCATAATATCCATTTCCAGGCATTCAATTTGTCTTTGTGAAAGTGGGGATAAAGTGCCCCCACCACTTCTCCTACTGATCTCTTCAATATGAGACAATGGGAAACATTAAAAAAAAAACTTTTTTCTTCCATGGTATGAAACCAGCTCTTGAACAAGCTATTGAGGGTGTTCCTCAGCCCATTAGTTCCAAAAATACGCCAAGTTATTCAAATCGTCTAACTCATGGGTGGTCCAGCAATGAACAAGCTAAACTCCAAATATTTGAAATTAACCAACTTGATGACTTTTTCCCACAGCAGGATACAAATAATGTTTCAATCATCCATTTTGCCCAGGCTGCAGACTCGATTTGAGAACGATCGAGGCTACGGATAAACCCTGATAGATAGCAAACACCTTGTTTGAAAATGATGTCTTTGAGATGACGTCATTCATGCTGGATACAAATTAGTATCCGGCTTTTGTAAATCGCGGACGGCTCTCCAACATTTCATTCAGCACGGCTAGAGACGTTGCAATATAGTCAAATATCGATAATACCTAAGTCGGCGTGGTTGGCGACGGACATTTGCTAATTATGATCTAGACACCTTGAAACGCTCAGAAAAAACGCTGCAAATTCTTACACAGGGGTTGGTTATTCCTCGGACCAGGCGCATGGAGACTCATTTCTTCAACATGGGGGTAATAGGGAAACAGTGGGTGCGGCGGGTCCCAGACCCATTCCAATCGATTCAGGATCCAAAATTTAGTGGAAAATGATACCCTACACGCCCAGGTACCGGAAATCTCGGAAACACGTATTCAAGATGGGCAATTGATACCCATTTTCACCCATAACATCTTCCAGTGGGTGCCAATCGATCTGGGACCCACTTCATTGGATTCAGCGTCCAAGATTTAGTGGAAGATGATACCCCACACGCCTAGGTACCAGAAATCTCGAAAACGCATATTCAAAATGGGTAGTATATACCCAATTTGACCCATGACTTCTTCCAGTGGGTGCTGAGCGTTCTGGAACCCATTTCATTGGATTCAGCGTCCAAAATTTAGTGGAAAATGATACCCCACTCGCCAAGATCGCCCAAAATCTGCCCTACCCCGCCCAAATTTGGTTCGATCGGGCTGAAAAGCTTGGAGGACCGTCCTAGACCGGGAACAGACCCCTGACCCAAATTTCAGATTTTTAGAAAATTTTCTACTACCAAAAACGGCGTAGACGGCGGAAGTTTCTTTGGTTGACCCCTACTTGAGCTAGATAGAGACTTGACTCTTCCTCATTTTGCTCCCTCCCACAGTAACAACAACCCCTGAGTTTTTCTTTACATTCAGTAGCATTGAATTGAGACCTATTTTCCAAAGCTTTCTTTTTCCTGTGGGATGTTGAGCATATCCGCAACACCTTTTTAGGGTGTCTGTTTGATCAAGTTCAAATTCTAACCACCTCAAATTGTCCCTAAATGACCCTGTCCTAATTATTTCATTTGTCTTTTCATTCCGGAACTCCACTGAATCATTTTTAACCGCAACTTTCATCCCTGTTTTCAGCTACTTTCCTTACCGAGAACAAGTTAGATCTCAGTTCCCGAGCAAACTGAGCGGTATGCCGCTCCTCCATAGTTGCAATGAGGTCAGGGGACATCTCCTCTAGTCCTTCCGTATCACTTTCCTCTGCCATGGACATTCCACAATTCCTAGGAGAACAGAAAAAGCCTGGAAAGCTTAATTGCTCACAAATTCCAATCAAATAGGTAGTTTCATGTTATTCACAAAGCAACAAAAATCCGAATTATTGTTATAGAAATTCAGAAAAGTAAACCCGTAATTTAAAATCTCAGCGTCCGGTTTGCAAAGTTTTTAGAAGTAGCCTTATAGCCAATTTTTTAGTAGTAGCCAATCCCACAACAGCCAGTTGAAAAGGTCTTGAGCTCATACCCCAAATTTCCGCAAATTAATGAGCTATATGTACCTTGAGACATAACTGACGTACACGCAGACATGTGTCCAACCCTTTACCTGACGTGACCACCAGTGACGGGCTGGAACTCATGTCCAGACTTCCCGTATGATACCCAAGCAGGTGTAAGTTCCCACTGCTGACTTACACGTTAGTCTGATGACCAATCATCAAGCAACTGCCGTTGTGACCCCATTTATGGAGAGTAAACCAATACAACAGCACTGAACCAAATTCAAGCAACAGTTACCATTAACAAATTTGCGAGCATTTTCCAACTTACCAGGTGAGGTGTACCGCCCATTCACTAAGCCAACAACCTCTGGTGAACGTAGGTCAGTCATAGTATAAACAACTATAACTGCTCCGAGTGAGACCTGATCTTCTCAAGCCAACTTGAGTAACACATAGCGGATCAGATTCCTAGGAAATCTGGTTTCTCACTTAGCTAGGATCACGTCCTCTTTACGTTCGTGCGTTCGAGTTCTAATGGGCCAAGAAATCCTCAAACTATTATCAACTCAGCGCTCCTTCACGCATCCATTACTCCCAAAAGTTGGAAACTTTGCCTGGCGTTATTAAGTCTTGACTGCATCAAAATCTTTGGGCCCTGCGTCAATGACTTTACTTGAAACTAGGTCCAGGCACACTACAAGTCATTCACACAAAGAAAACGTTCACATCACCTAGCTTTGAGTGTGTACTGTGTAAGTGTCAAAATTGAAATTCTCTCGACTCTGGCGATTCTCTCGGCTCCGGTGATTCTCTCCGCTCCGACGATGCTCTCTGACGTGAACCTACTCTACGCAACCCGAAAACGCTGAAAAGGATTATTAGGGAGAGGGATGGACCTAAGCATAGGCAGGAACGAGAACGGAATTTGTGTTGTCCATTACATTCAAAACCAAGTGCCATACCGTTTCATTATTGGAAAAATACTCGCATCAGCCGTTGGCCGATTTTATCTCCATTTATCGGATTACACTATTGCTCATACAACTCGATTATGCAATTTACTTCAACTTCGTTGGCCACGTTTGCCAGATACAATCGTATTACACTTGAAAATGCAAGGTTACATTTACCGTACGCTTTCTCTTCTCGGTACGCGCCAAATTATCGGTGTTTTTTCGCTGAATTTCATACACATGAAATGAACCACTTCGTGTTTACCTATTGATCTATGAATATGAATTATACTGGATTTGATAATTGAACAACACTTAGTCACTTGAACGAATTATATTCTTGACTCTCAACATGCTCTAGGACCGCCATAACCAGAAAGACACCACGCCAAGCGTCAGAAGAGATTAATCAAGAAGGCCTCGCAGTGTTGACAACTGCGAGGTGAACTTCATTATTTTGATATGACTTGATATGACATTATAAAATAGTATGGCTTGTTGTTTATGTGAGAGTAATATTTCTTCTATGTTTTCTTGAGGTTTCTCTTCTATCAAGTCAGGTAGATCATATCTCAACGAAGTAAGGATATGACTGGTAGTAGTTGATTCTTCTCCCGCTAGGTAGGTAGTTGATGCAGGGAGCAATTTGAGCTGTCCCGAGTGGTCAAATATTTAACGTAACATTATACAAATTTCATATTTAATGAAATATAATACAAGGTGACATTTGAGTATGCGCTTGATAGAAGCATGCAGACGCGACCACCAAGTACAAACGTTGTGATATTATCGATATTTCCCTACCAATATTGATATTTTAAACCTGATAATCGGCCATGTTCCAATTCATGTTCTAATGTGTCCGAAGGTTGAGCTGGGCCAACCTCCACAAGCCAACACACTAGTGTTGTTGCTGTATTTTTCTCTATTGTTTCTCTCTGGATGTTTATCTGCTTGGGAGGCTTCTAATAGGCTTCTAAAGCTTTATAAACGTTGAAGTATTCTTTGAATATCAGCAACTCTACATTTCTAACCCATCACAAGTTAAATATTGTTATTTGTAATATCAATATTCAAAAATATCGATTATTTTCTCTTAATAATATCAACAAATTTGATGCATCTTGATTTGATATTGATGTTGAAAAAATAGTTATATTTAGCTATGTCGCCACATCTCTACTGGAAGGTTAGAAAGGAAAACAGCGATGTTCACCATCGATGTTCGATTTCAATGAACCACTAGGAGTGAAAAGAATGAAACAAACAACATGAATCATGATAGTTAGGTTGAAATGGAGAAAATCAGAATTATATACCATTATTCATGTGTAATATTATTAAATCATAACAAAAAATTGTATATTCACAGAACTTATTTAAAACAAAATTTGTTTGATTTTGATGATGCGGAAATGGGCTCGTTAATAACAGTTTGGAGGCAAATTTTCTTTAAAGTCAGTTTCAAATAATTTTCTTTCAAGTGATGACCTGTCGGGCTTTTAAGAACAGCTGTTCACATGTACCACTGCAACTTTTGAGAGAATTGGATGTGAGGGCCCCATTTGTCTCTAGAATATAAACGGGTATTGTTCGATTTATGGATGCGGATCAGGATCTAAAGGTATTTCGATTTGCTATAGATTTTGGTAGAATCAACATCAGCTCAAAAATAATTGATGTGAGAATATAAAGTTCCCCTACAATCACCTTCAACCATCAATAGTGAGTAAATATCAAACCTTAAACATCGATTGTAAGAACATCGGTTATCGGTCCCCCATCAGCGATGGTTGGCAAATCGAACATTGATTCTCAACCCTATTTACTACCAAGAGAGGACTCCAGACTGCCGAAGAAGACTGTTTCAAACGTTCTTCCAGCTTACAACAACGATCTGTTGATGAAATGATTGTTATGAGATAACCTCCGACGACCTTAAAGGTCTTACGGATGGACGGAAATTATATAGGAGGGAAGATGAGCTAGATGGCTTCCAGCTTGAGCAGTCTTTGGCGAACAGTTGCATGAACTGATCGTAATCGTAAGATAAGAGACGCTGTGTAGAACAAACCCGTTGTACAACACTTGTACTAAACTGTAACACAGCGAAATAATGTGGGAAACTCGCATTATTCTCAGACTAATCAACACCTAACCCCTAAGTCTCTCAAGACTGCCGTTAAAAAGTGAAAGGGTCTTTTTTTAGGAACGGCTAGTAACCTATTGCCAGAATGAAGGCACGACAGGTAGCTCGTCGCCACTGGGAGAACCGAATAGGTAATAACGCGTTAACATTCATTTAACGGGACAAGTTTTCGACAAAAAGAAAATGGCGCACGAAAAACGAAGGTCGAGCATGACAAGCAAATCAACATCTCTATTGAATTGTTACCAGCCCGTCACTGGTGGTCACGTCAGGTAAAGGGTTGGACACATGTCTGCGTGTACGTCAGTTATGTCACAAGGTACATATAGCTCATTAATTTGCGGAAATTTGGGGTATGAGCTCAAGACCTTTTCAACTGGCTGTTGTGGGATTGGCGCAAACCGGACGCTGAGATTTTAAATTACGGGTTTACTTTTCTGAATTTCTATAACAATAATTCGGATTTTTGTTGCTTTGTGAATAACATGAAACTACCTATTTGATTGGAATTTGTGAGCAATTAAGCTTTCCAGGCTTTTTCTGTTCTCCTAGGAATTGTGGAATGTCCATGGCAGAGGAAAGTGATACGGAAGGACTAGAGGAGATGTCCCCTGACCTCATTGCAACTATGGAGGAGCGGCATACCGCTCAGTTTGCTCCAGGACTGAGATCTAACTTGTTCTCGGTAAGGAAAGTAGCTGAAAACAGGGATGAAAGTTGCGGTTAAAAATGATTCAGTGGAGTTCCGGAATGAAAAGACAAATGAAATAATTAGGACAGGGTCATTTAGGGACAATTTGAGGTGGTTAGAATTTGAACTTGATCAAACAGACACCCTAAAAAGGTGTTGCGGATATGCTCAACATCCCACTGGAAAAAGAAAGCTTTGGAAAATAGGTCTCAATTCAATGCTACTGAATGTAAAGAAAAACTCAGGGGTTGTTGTTACTGTGGGAGGGAGCAAAATGAGGAAGAGTCAAGTCTCTATCTAGCTCAAGTAGGGGTCAACCAAAGAAACTTCCTGATAAATAGTCTAGTTATGAGCCTGTAGGACTCTTTAGGAACTTTAGCCCCACCTGGTATGTCTGAGAGAAACATTGACCGAAACACTCTTGATAATAGGATGCACCATTTTGACCTAGAAAAGCACTCGCAAAACTTCAGGAGATTAAGGAAATCAAAGTAGGGGACGGTATTTTGGAATGTCAAGACTACTTAGAGGCTAAGATAGTTAGAAACCCACATAAAACAGTGCGTGAAAGAATAGAGAAACTTTTTGTGAGGCTACACTCTGATGTAATTGATCCCACCCATCAACTTTCTACACCGGGGCTCGGTATATAGTCACATTTACATGTGATTTTTCCAGGTATGCATTTGCATATCCAACTCATGACAAAAAACAAGTTCATTTAGCTTTTTGGAAATGTCTGACTGAAATCTCAGTTATTACTAAGGAAAATCACATGGTAATCTGGAGTATCAGACAGCTGAAATGAAGAGGCTCCTGAGTTTAGAGAATATCTCTGTGCAAATCTCACCCCCTCATACTCCTGACTTGAATGGCTGTAGTGAAAGACTTAATCTAGAAATTGAGAGTGAATTTAGTCTCAACAAAGTGCCCAACATCATTTTGGGATACGCATGCCAAATGCCTCAAATTGCTCTTTGAGCCCTTTTGAGTTAGCGCACAAGAAAATTCCTAATCACTGGTATATTAAGAGATTTTGGTGCTTGGCAGTATTATGTTTATAAGAAAGCTAAAACTAAATTTGGACCTAATGCTAGAGCTTATGTGCTGGAATGTGGGAAAACTGATTATTTGCTGTTGGATGAGAAAACTAAAACTGTTGTTGTCAAGTGCGTCGAATCTATAGTCTATGGAGACTACATTAAAGAACTCACAGAGTTGTTTATCGTTCACCCTGGAAAAAAAAAAAAAAAAAAAAAAAAAATGAACTGACTCCTCCTGATCCAACCTCTTGAGAGTCTCAGGTATTTGAAGAGAGATTAGTCCCAAATTTAAATGTATTATTCTATGCAAAGCCAACCTCATATGTAGAAGCTGTTTCTTCCGTAGATTCAGATTTCTGGGAGGGAGCTATTTGTGATGAGCTAGAGTCCCACCAAAACAAGGGGACTTGGGAGCGTGTACCAAAAACTTCACTAAACCAAGGGACATGGGTCATAAAATCACAGAAAAGTAGAGGCTGATAAATCATACTGATACATGAGTTGGCTCGTAAGTAGAAAGTCTTTGCAGATATTAACTACTATGATGTGAGTGCAATTTTTGTCCCAGTCTCAAGGCTGGTGGATGCACAATTGGTCTTAGCCATGGCCAACAAATTCAATTTGGAGTTATTCCAGCTGGACATTAAGACTGCATTTTTGAATGGAGAACTAGAGAAAACTGTCAACATGGAAATTTCGGATGGAGTTGTAGAATTCTCTGACTTTCCAGAAAACTTTGGAACAACTCATGTATATTTCTTAACCAGTCATCGTTTGTCTTGGAGATACTAGAAAAATTCGTTCCCCATCCCTCAAAGAATCGCCAATTTCGCCATGGATCCTTCAATAATGTCACTCGCGGTTCAGAGGAACAATTGTGGTGAATAACCAATTGCGTACAGACTATTGGGTTATTGGACTGTACTTACTGACACGTCCTGACATAGCTTTTGCAGTAAACTTTTTGAGTCGAAAGCAAGCAAACTTTACCGAACAAGACTGGCAGTATGTGCTTAAAATATTCCAGTATTTAAAAGGAACTGTGGGTCTTGGCCTACTGTATTCAGGAGAAACATAGGGCATTGTTGGTTATTCCGATGCGTCTCTGGGGATTAATGCTCTAAACGGTCATTCTACCACGGGGTATATAGCTCATGTTTTTGGGGACTTGGTCATGTGGAGATCAAAGAAACAGTCACACGTGGCTCTATCAACGTGTGAGGCTGAGTATGTGGCTATGTCCAGCGTATGTAGCTAGACTTAGTGAGCATTAGAAACATGTTTATGTTTTTAGAATGATGTGAGATCAAACCTATTCTTTATAGAGATTGCTGTCCTGCAATTTCAGTGGCTAGGACGGACTCCAAGACACTTAATTACATAGTAAAACCGTGTTATCACTTTGTGAAGAATTTCAGATGGGAAATGTGGACATCCAGTGGGTCAAATCAGGCGATCCGTTGGCTGAAGTTTTGACAAAACCCCTCTACAAAGAAAAAGTATTTCAGAAACATGCTGTTGACTCTGTGCTAACTCAGCCTTATTGCTTTCAGGAATGTGGCAATAAATGTCCCCCCATCAAGCGAATGTTGAGGAACACGCTGGCCTTTAATTAAAAGCTTGTACATGTGGATTGGGATTCGTGAACATGGTACTGGAAGCTGAACTGGAAAAGACAGAAAAATATTTGGATGACCACTCGGGTAATCCAAGTAAGAACACACTACGCTCTGGAGAATCTGGTGAGTTCCATATTGGGATAAGTGATACGGATCAACCATATGATGCTCTTTAAGGGTTGAACCTTGGTGGTTCCCTGTGAGCTTTTCTGCTATTGTGGTAGCAACAGTGAGCTCCCCACTCGTGGTGGAGGGAGCGTTAAATATTTGACCACTCGGGACAGCTCAAATTGCTCCCTGCACCAACTACCTACCTAGCGGGAGAAGAATCAACTACTACCAGTCATATCCTTACTTCGTTGAGATATGATCTACCTGACTTGATAGAAGAGAAACCTCAAGAAAACATAGAAGAAATATTACTCTCACATAAACAACAAGCCATACTATTTTATAATGTCATATCAAGTCATATCAAAATAATGAAGTTCACCTCGCAGTTGTCAACACTGCGAGGCCTTCTTGATTAATCTCTTCTGACGCTTGGCGTGGTGTCTTTCTGGTTATGGCGGTCCTAGAGCATGTTGAGAGTCAAGAATATAATTCGTTCAAGTGACTAAGTGTTGTTCAATTATCAAATCCAGTATAATTCATATTCATAGATCAATAGGTAAACACGAAGTGGTTCATTTCATGTGTATGAAATTCAGCGAAAAAACACCGATAATTTGGCGTGTTATATTCAACAACAGCACCAATCCATCAATGTCAACCACACTTAAAGCGATAATAGTACTGTCATGACCAAATCCATTTCTGAGCCAGACACTTGAAATTAAAAAAATGTTCATGGATCTACGCTTCTATGTGATATTGGATAAACTGACTGTGACTATCAATATGTGGCAATAAATTGTTTTTTAATCAATATAAACCATAACCTATTCCAGTCGGCACCAACCGGTCCGGGAGCCATCTCAATGGATTCAGCAGTTCCAGGAAAGTGATACCCTAAATCCCCCAAAATCGTGTTTCAAAAACGCATTTTTATAAAGTGGACATTTTGAAATGGTTGGAATAAGGCTCATCATCACTGGTCAATAGCAATAACATTCCAGGGCATTTTAGGTTTTTTATTATTCCTTGAATAATCAACCTATGTTTTCATGAGAAAAGCTCATCTTTCTGATTACTATTCTGAGACTAAAATCAATAAATTCAATTGAGTCAATCAATCTCTCAGATTACCCAAACATGAAACTGCAAGTGTCAAAGACATCACAGGAATTATTCATTAGAAGGTTCACTTTAACAGTCACACCCCCTCCCACCTTTGGGTCTTATCGTTACGCACGGCGTTAGCCGCGAACTGAGCTGTCCCGAGTGGTCAAATATTTAACGCTCCCTCCACCACGAGTGGGGAGCTCACTGTTGCTACCACAATAGCAGAAAAGCTCACAGGGAACCACCAAGGTTCAACCCTTAAAGAGCATCATATGGTTGATCCGTATCACTTATCCCAATATGGAACTCACCAGATTCTCCAGAGCGTAGTGTGTTCTTACTGGGATTACCCAAGTGGTCATCCAAATATTTTTCTGTCTTTTCCAGTTCAGCTTCCAGTACCATGTTCACGAATCCCAATCCACATGTACAAGCTTTTAATTAAAGGCCAGCGTGTTCCTCAACATTCGCTTGATGGGGGGACATTTATTGCCACATTCCTGAAAGCAATAAGGCTGAGTTAGCACAGAGTCAACAGCATGTTTCTGAAATACTTTTTCTTTGTAGAGGGGTTTTGTCAAAACTTCAGCCAACGGATCGCCTGATTTGACCCACTGGATGTCCACATTTCCCATCTGAAATTCTTCACAAAGTGATAACACGGTTTTACTATGTAATTAAGTGTCTTGGAGTCCGTCCTAGCCACTGAAATTGCAGGACAGCAATCTCTATAAAGAATAGGTTTGATCTCACATCATTCTAAAAACATAAACATGTTTCTAATGCTCACTAAGTCTAGCTACATACGCTGGACATAGCCACATACTCAGCCTCACACGTTGATAGAGCCACGTGTGACTGTTTCTTTGATCTCCACATGACCAAGTCCCCAAAAACATGAGCTATATACCCCGTGGTAGAATGACCGTTTAGAGCATTAATCCCCAGAGACGCATCGGAATAACCAACAATGCCCTATGTTTCTGCTGAATACAGTAGGCCAAGACCCACAGTTCCTTTTAAATACTGGAATATTTTAAGCACATACTGCCAGTCTTGTTCGGTAAAGTTTGCTTGCTTTCGACTCAAAAAGTTTACTGCAAAAGCTATGTCAGGACGTGTCAGTAAGTACAGTCCAATAACCCAATAGTCTGTACGCAATTGGTTATTCACCACAATTGTTCCTCTGAACCGCGAGTGACATTATTGAAGGATCCATGGCGAAATTGGCGATTCTTTGAGGGATGGGGAACGAATTTTTCTAGTATCTCCAAGACAAACGATGACTGGTTAAGAAATATACATGAGTTGTTCCAAAGTTTTCTGGAAATTCAGAGAATTCTACAACTCCATCCGAAATTTCCATGTTGACAGTTTTCTCTAGTTCTCCATTCAAAAATGCAGTCTTAATGTCCAGCTGGAATAACTCCAAATTGAATTTGTTGGCCATGGCTAAGACCAATTGTGCATCCACCAGCCTTGAGACTGGGACAAAAATTGCACTCACATCATAGTAGTTAATATCTGCAAAGACTTTCTACTTACGAGCCAACTCATGTATCAGTATGATTTATCAGCCTCTACTTTTCTGTGATTTTATGACCCATGTCCCTTGGTTTAGTGAAGTTTTTGGTACACGCTCCCAAGTCCCCTTGTTTTGGTGGGACTCTAGCTCATCACAAATAGCTCCCTCCCAGAAATCTGAATCTACGGAAGAAACAGCTTCTACATATGAGGTTGGCTTTGCATAGAATAATACATTTAAATTTGGGACTATTCTCTCTTCAAATACCTGAGACTCACAAGAGGTTGGATCAGGAGGAGTCAGTTCATTTTTTTTTTTTTTTTTTTTTTTTTTTTCCAGGGTGAACGATAAACAATTCTGTGAGTTCTTTAATGTAGTCTCCATAGACTATAGATTCGACGCACTTGACAACAACAGTTTTAGTTTTCTCATCCAACAGCAAATAATCAGTTTTCCCACATTCCAGCACATAAGCTCTAGCATTAGGTCCAAATTTAGTTTTAGCTTTCTTATAAACATAATACTGCCAAGCACCAAAATCTCTTAATATACCAGTGATTAGGAATTTTCTTGTGCGCTAACTCAAAAGGGCTCAAAGAGCAATTTGAGGCATTTGGCATGCGTATCCCCAAAATGATGTTGGGCACTTTGTTGAGACTAAATTCACTCTCAATTTCTAGATTAAGTCTTTCACTACAGCCATTCAAGTCAGGAGTATGAGGGGGTGAGATTTGCACAGAGATATTCTCTAAACTCAGGAGCCTCTTCATTTCAGCTGTCTGATACTCCAGATTACCATGTGATTTTCCTTAGTAATAACTGAGATTTCAGTCAGACATTTCCAAAAAGCTAAATGAACTTGTTTTTTGTCATGAGTTGGATATGCAAATGCATACCTGGAAAAATCACATGTAAATGTGACTATATACCGAGCCCCGGTGTAGAAAGTTGATGGGTGGGATCAATTACATCAGAGTGTAGCCTCACAAAAAGTTTCTCTATTCTTTCACGCACTGTTTTATGTGGGTTTCTAACTATCTTAGCCTCTAAGTAGTCTTGACATTCCAAAATACCGTCCCCTACTTTGATTTCCTTAATCTCCTGAAGTTTTGCGAGTGCTTTTCTAGGTCAAAATGGTGCATCCTATTATCAAGAGTGTTTCGGTCAATGTTTCTCTCAGACATACCAGGTGGGGCTAAAGTTCCTAAAGAGTCCTACAGGCTCATAACTAGACTATTTATCAGGAAGTTTCTTTGGTTGACCCCTACTTGAGCTAGATAGAGACTTGACTCTTCCTCATTTTGCTCCCTCCCACAGTAACAACAACCCCTGAGTTTTTCTTTACATTCAGTAGCATTGAATTGAGACCTATTTTCCAAAGCTTTCTTTTTCCAGTGGGATGTTGAGCATATCCGCAACACCTTTTTAGGGTGTCTGTTTGATCAAGTTCAAATTCTAACCACCTCAAATTGTCCCTAAATGACCCTGTCCTAATTATTTCATTTGTCTTTTCATTCCGGAACTCCACTGAATCATTTTTAACCGCAACTTTCATCCCTGTTTTCAGCTACTTTCCTTACCGAGAACAAGTTAGATCTCAGTCCTGGAGCAAACTGAGCGGTATGCCGCTCCTCCATAGTTGCAATGAGGTCAGGGGACATCTCCTCTAGTCCTTCCGTATCACTTTCCTCTGCCATGGACATTCCACAATTCCTAGGAGAACAGAAAAAGCCTGGAAAGCTTAATTGCTCACAAATTCCAATCAAATAGGTAGTTTCATGTTATTCACAAAGCAACAAAAATCCGAATTATTGTTATAGAAATTCAGAAAAGTAAACCCGTAATTTAAAATCTCAGCGTCCGGTTTGCAAAGTTTTTAGAAGTAGCCTTATAGCCAATTTTTTAGTAGTAGCCAATCCCACAACAGCCAGTTGAAAAGGTCTTGAGCTCATACCCCAAATTTCTGCAAATTAATGAGCTATATGTACCTTGAGACATAACTGACGTACACGCAGACATGTGTCCAACCCTTTACCTGACGTGACCACCAGCGACGGGCTGGAACTCATGTCCAGACTTCCCGTATGATACCCAAGCAGGTGTAAGTTCCCACTGCTGACTTACACGTTAGTCTGATGACCAATCATCAAGCAACTGCCGTTGTGACCCATTTATGGAGAGTAAACCAATACAACAGCACTGAACCAAATTCAAGCAACAGTTACCATTAACAAATTTGCGAGCATTTTCCAACTTACCAGGTGAGGTGTACCGCCCATTCACTAAGCCAACAACCTCTGGTGAACGTAGGTCAGTCATAGTATAAACAACTATAACTGCTCCGAGTGAGACCTGATCTTCTCAAGCCAACTTGAGTAACACATAGCGGATCAGATTCCTAGGAAATCCGGTTTCTCACTTAGCTAGGATCACGTCCTCTTTACGTTCGTGCGTTCGAGTTCTAATGGGCCAAGAAATCCTCAAACTATTATCAACTCAGCGCTCCTTCACGCATCCATTACTCCCAAAAGTTGGAAACTTTGCCTGGCGTTATTAAGTCTTGACTGCATCAAAATCTTTGGGCCCTGCGTCAATGACTTTACTTGAAACTAGGTCCAGGCACACTACAAGTCATTCACACAAAGAAAACGTTCACATCACCTAGCTTTGAGTGTGTACTGTGTAAGTGTCAAAATTGAAATTCTCTCGACTCCTGGCGATTCTCTCGGCTCCGGTGATTCTCTCCGCTCCTGACGATGCTCTCTGACGTGAACCTACTCTACGCAACCCGAAAACGCTGAAAAGGATTATTAGGGAGAGGGATGGACCTAAGCATAGGCAGGAACGAGAACGGAATTTGTGTTGTCCATTACATTCAAAACCAAGTGCCATACCGTTTCATTATTGGAAAAATACTCGCATCAGCCGTTGGCCGATTTTATCTCCATTTATCGGATTACACTATTGCTCATACAACTCGATTATGCAATTTACTTCAACTTCGTTGGCCACGTTTGCCAGATACGATCGTATTACACTTGAAAATGCAAGGTTACATTTACCGTACGCTTTCTCTTCTCGGTACGCGCCAAATTATCGGTGTTTTTTCGCTGAATTTCATACACATGAAATGAACCACTTCGTGTTTACCTATTGATCTATGAATATGAATTATACTGGATTTGATAATTGAACAACACTTAGTCACTTGAACGAATTATATTCTTGACTCTCAACATGCTCTAGGACCGCCATAACCAGAAAGACACCACGCCAAGCGTCAGAAGAGATTAATCAAGAAGGCCTCGCAGTGTTGACAACTGCGAGGTGAACTTCATTATTTTGATATGACTTGATATGACATTATAAAATAGTATGGCTTGTTGTTTATGTGAGAGTAATATTTCTTCTATGTTTTCTTGAGGTTTCTCTTCTATCAAGTCAGGTAGATCATATCTCAACGAAGTAAGGATATGACTGGTAGTAGTTGATTCTTCTCCCGCTAGGTAGGTAGTTGGTGCAGGGAGCAATTTGAGCTGTCCCGAGTGGTCAAATATTTAACGCTCCCTCCACCACGAGTGGGGAGCTCACTGTTGCTACCACAATAGCAGAAAAGCTCACAGGGAACCACCAAGGTTCAACCCTTAAAGAGCATCATATGGTTGATCCGTATCACTTATCCCAATATGGAACTCACCAGATTCTCCAGAGCGTAGTGTGTTCTTACTTGGATTACCCGAGTGGTCATCCAAATATTTTTCTGTCTTTTCCAGTTCAGCTTCCAGTACCATGTTCACGAATCCCAATCCACATGTACAAGCTTTTAATTAAAGGCCAGCGTGTTCCTCAACATTCGCTTGATGGGGGGACATTTATTGCCACATTCCTGAAAGCAATAAGGCTGAGTTAGCACAGAGTCAACAGCATGTTTCTGAAATACTTTTTCTTTGTAGAGGGGTTTTGTCAAAACTTCAGCCAACGGATCGCCTGATTTGACCCACTGGATGTCCACATTTCCCATCTGAAATTCTTCACAAAGTGATAACACGGTTTTACTATGTAATTAAGTGTCTTGGAGTCCGTCCTAGCCACTGAAATTGCAGGACAGCAATCTCTATAAAGAATAGGTTTGATCTCACATCATTCTAAAAACATAAACATGTTTCTAATGCTCACTAAGTCTAGCTACATACGCTGGACATAGCCACATACTCAGCCTCACACGTTGATAGAGCCACGTGTGACTGTTTCTTTGATCTCCACATGACCAAGTCCCCAAAAACATGAGCTATATACCCCGTGGTAGAATGACCGTTTAGAGCATTAATCCCCAGAGACGCATCGGAATAACCAACAATGCCCTATGTTTCTCCTGAATACAGTAGGCCAAGACCCACAGTTCCTTTTAAATACTGGAATATTTTAAGCACATACTGCCAGTCTTGTTCGGTAAAGTTTGCTTGCTTTCGACTCAAAAAGTTTACTGCAAAAGCTATGTCAGGACGTGTCAGTAAGTACAGTCCAATAACCCAATAGTCTGTACGCAATTGGTTATTCACCACAATTGTTCCTCTGAACCGCGAGTGACATTATTGAAGGATCCATGGCGAAATTGGCGATTCTTTGAGGGATGGGGAACGAATTTTTCTAGTATCTCCAAGACAAACGATGACTGGTTAAGAAATATACATGAGTTGTTCCAAAGTTTTCTGGAAATTCAGAGAATTCTACAACTCCATCCGAAATTTCCATGTTGACAGTTTTCTCTAGTTCTCCATTCAAAAATGCAGTCTTAATGTCCAGCTGGAATAACTCCAAATTGAATTTGTTGGCCATGGCTAAGACCAATTGTGCATCCACCAGCCTTGAGACTGGGACAAAAATTGCACTCACATCATAGTAGTTAATATCTGCAAAGACTTTCTACTTACGAGCCAACTCATGTATCAGTATGATTTATCAGCCTCTACTTTTCTGTGATTTTATGACCCATGTCCCTTGGTTTAGTGAAGTTTTTGGTACACGCTCCCAAGTCCCCTTGTTTTGGTGGGACTCTAGCTCATCACAAATAGCTCCCTCCCAGAAATCTGAATCTACGGAAGAAACAGCTTCTACATATGAGGTTGGCTTTGCATAGAATAATACATTTAAATTTGGGACTAATCTCTCTTCAAATACCTGAGACTCACAAGAGGTTGGATCAGGAGGAGTCAGTTCATTTTTTTTTTTTTTTTTTTTTTTTTTTCAGGGTGAACGATAAACAACTCTGTGAGTTCTTTAATGTAGTCTCCATAGACTATAGATTCGACGCACTTGACAACAACAGTTTTAGTTTTCTCATCCAACAGCAAATAATCAGTTTTCCCACATTCCAGCACATAAGCTCTAGCATTAGGTCCAAATTTAGTTTTAGCTTTCTTATAAACATAATACTGCCAAGCACCAAAATCTCTTAATATACCAGTGATTAGGAATTTTCTTGTGCGCTAACTCAAAAGGGCTCAAAGAGCAATTTGAGGCATTTGGCATGCGTATCCCCAAAATGATGTTGGGCACTTTGTTGAGACTAAATTCACTCTCAATTTCTAGATTAAGTCTTTCACTACAGCCATTCAAGTCAGGAGTATGAGGGGGTGAGATTTGCACAGAGATATTCTCTAAACTCAGGAGCCTCTTCATTTCAGCTGTCTGATACTCCAGATTACCATGTGATTTTCCTTAGTAATAACTGAGATTTCAGTCAGACATTTCCAAAAAGCTAAATGAACTTGTTTTTTGTCATGAGTTGGATATGCAAATGCATACCTGGAAAAATCACATGTAAATGTGACTATATACCGAGCCCCGGTGTAGAAAGTTGATGGGTGGGATCAATTACATCAGAGTGTAGCCTCACAAAAAGTTTCTCTATTCTTTCACGCACTGTTTTATGTGGGTTTCTAACTATCTTAGCCTCTAAGTAGTCTTGACATTCCAAAATACCGTCCCCTACTTTGATTTCCTTAATCTCCTGAAGTTTTGCGAGTGCTTTTCTAGGTCAAAATGGTGCATCCTATTATCAAGAGTGTTTCGGTCAATGTTTCTCTCAGACATACCAGGTGGGGCTAAAGTTCCTAAAGAGTCCTACAGGCTCATAACTAGACTATTTATCAGGAAGTTTCTTTGGTTGACCCCTACTTGAGCTAGATAGAGACTTGACTCTTCCTCATTTTGCTCCCTCCCACAGTAACAACAACCCCTGAGTTTTTCTTTACATTCAGTAGCATTGAATTGAGACCTATTTTCCAAAGCTTTCTTTTTCCAGTGGGATGTTGAGCATATCCGCAACACCTTTTTAGGGTGTCTGTTTGATCAAGTTCAAATTCTAACCACCTCAAATTGTCCCTAAATGACCCTGTCCTAATTATTTCATTTGTCTTTTCATTCCGGAACTCCACTGAATCATTTTTAACCGCAACTTTCATCCCTGTTTTCAGCTACTTTCCTTACCGAGAACAAGTTAGATCTCAGTCCTGGAGCAAACTGAGCGGTATGCCGCTCCTCCATAGTTGCAATGAGGTCAGGGGACATCTCCTCTAGTCCTTCCGTATCACTTTCCTCTGCCATGGACATTCCACAATTCCTAGGAGAACAGAAAAAGCCTGGAAAGCTTAATTGCTCACAAATTCCAATCAAATAGGTAGTTTCATGTTATTCACAAAGCAACAAAAATCCGAATTATTGTTATAGAAATTCAGAAAAGTAAACCCGTAATTTAAAATCTCAGCGTCCGGTTTGCAAAGTTTTTAGAAGTAGCCTTATAGCCAATTTTTTAGTAGTAGCCAATCCCACAACAGCCAGTTGAAAAGGTCTTGAGCTCATACCCCAAATTTCCGCAAATTAATGAGCTATATGTACCTTGAGACATAACTGACGTACACGCAGACATGTGTCCAACCCTTTACCTGACGTGACCACCAGTGACGGGCTGGAACTCATGTCCAGACTTCCCGTATGATACCCAAGCAGGTGTAAGTTCCCACTGCTGACTTACACGTTAGTCTGATGACCAATCATCAAGCAACTGCCGTTGTGACCCCATTTATGGAGAGTAAACCAATACAACAGCACTGAACCAAATTCAAGCAACAGTTACCATTAACAAATTTGCGAGCATTTTCCAACTTACCAGGTGAGGTGTACCGCCCATTCACTAAGCCAACAACCTCTGGTGAACGTAGGTCAGTCATAGTATAAACAACTATAACTGCTCCGAGTGAGACCTGATCTTCTCAAGCCAACTTGAGTAACACATAGCGGATCAGATTCCTAGGAAATCTGGTTTCTCACTTAGCTAGGATCACGTCCTCTTTACGTTCGTGCGTTCGAGTTCTAATGGGCCAAGAAATCCTCGAACTATTATCAACTCAGCGCTCCTTCACGCATCCATTACTCCCAAAAGTTGGAAACTTTGCCTGGCGTTATTAAGTCTTGACTGCATCAAAATCTTTGGGCCCTGCGTCAATGACTTTACTTGAAACTAGGTCCAGGCACACTACAAGTCATTCACACAAAGAAAACGTTCACATCACCTAGCTTTGAGTGTGTACTGTGTAAGTGTCAAAATTGAAATTCTCTCGACTCCGGCGATTCTCTCGGCTCCGGTGATTCTCTCCGCTCTGACGATGCTCTCTGACGTGAACCTACTCTACGCAACCCGAAAACGCTGAAAAGGATTATTAGGGAGAGGGATGGACCTAAGCATAGGCAGGAACGAGAACGGAATTTGTGTTGTCCATTACATTCAAAACCAAGTGCCATACCGTTTCATTATTGGAAAAATACTCGCATCAGCCGTTGGCCGATTTTATCTCCATTTATCGGATTACACTATTGCTCATACAACTCGATTATGCAATTTACTTCAACTTCGTTGGCCACGTTTGCCAGATACGATCGTATTACACTTGAAAATGCAAGGTTACATTTACCGTACGCTTTCTCTTCTCGGTACGCGCCAAATTATCGGTGTTTTTTCGCTGAATTTCATACACATGAAATGAACCACTTCGTGTTTACCTATTGATCTATGAATATGAATTATACTGGATTTGATAATTGAACAACACTTAGTCACTTGAACGAATTATATTCTTGACTCTCAACATGCTCTAGGACCGCCATAACCAGAAAGACACCACGCCAAGCGTCAGAAGAGATTAATCAAGAAGGCCTCGCAGTGTTGACAACTGCGAGGTGAACTTCATTATTTTGATATGACTTGATATGACATTATAAAATAGTATGGCTTGTTGTTTATGTGAGAGTAATATTTCTTCTATGTTTTCTTGAGGTTTCTCTTCTATCAAGTCAGGTAGATCATATCTCAACGAAGTAAGGATATGACTAGGTAGGTAGTTGATGCAGGGAGCAATTTGAGCTGTCCCGAGTGGTCAAATATTTAACGTAACATTATACAAATTTCATATTTAATGAAATATAATACAAGGTGACATTTGAGTATGCGCTTGATAGAAGCATGCAGACGCGACCACCAAGTACAAACGTTGTGATATTATCGATATTTCCCTACCAATATTGATATTTTAAACCTGATAATCGGCCATGTTCCAATTCATGTTCTAATGTGTCCGAAGGTTGAGCTGGGCCAACCTCCACAAGCCAACACACTAGTGTTGTTGCTGTATTTTTCTCTATTGTTTCTCTCTGGATGTTTATCTGCTTGGGAGGCTTCTAATAGGCTTCTAAAGCTTTATAAACGTTGAAGTATTCTTTGAATATCAGCAACTCTACACTTCTAACCCATCACAAGTTAAATATTGTTATTTGTAATATCAATATTCAAAAATATCGATTATTTTCTCTTAATAATATCAACAAATTTGATGCATCTTGGTCTGAGGAATAACTAACCCCAGTGATTTAAAATTCATTATTTTTGTGAGTCAAACAGTTTTCCTAAACAAGATGAGTGTGGTCTTAGGTACAGCCTGGCACTACATGGTTGCAGCACCAGAAAGCATAATATCCATTACCAGGCATTCAATTTGTCTTTGTGAAAGTGGGGATAAAGTGCCCCCACCACTTCTCCTACTGATCTCTTCAATATGAGACAATGGGAAACATTAAAAAAAAAAACTTTTTTCTTCCATGGTATGAAACCAGCTCTTGAACAAGCTATTGAGGGTGTTCCTCAGCCCTTTAGTTCCAAAAATACGCCAAGTTATTCAAATCGTCTAACTCATGGGTGGTCCAGCAATGAACAAGCTAAACTCCAAATATTTGAAATTAACCAACTTGATGACTTTTTCCCACAGCAGGATACAAATAATGTTTCAATCATCCATTTTGCCCAGGCTGCAGACTCGATTTGAGAACGATCGAGGCTACGGATAAACCCTGATAGATAGCAAACACCTTGTTTGAAAATGATGTCTTTGAGATGACGTCATTCATGCTGGATACAAATTAGTATCCGGCTTTTGTAAATCGCGGACGGCTCTCCAACATTTCATTCAGCACGGCTAGAGACGTTGCAATATAGTCAAATATCGATAATACCTAAGTCGGCGTGGTTGGCGACGGACATTTGCTAATTATGATCTAGACACCTTGAAACGCTCAGAAAAAACGCTGCAAATTCTTACACAGGGGTTGGTTATTCCTCGGACCAGGCGCATGGAGACTCATTTATTCAACATGGGGGTAATAGGGAAACAGTGGGTGCGGCGGGTCCCAGACCCATTCCAATCGATTCAGGATCCAAAATTTAGTGGAAAATGATACCCTACACGCCCAGGTACCGGAAATCTCGAAAACACATATTCAAGATGGGCAATTGATACCCATTTTCACCCATAACATCTTCCAGTGGGTGCCAATCGATCTGGGACCCACTTCATTGGATTCAGCGTCCAAGATTTAGTGGAAGATGATACCCCACACGCCTAGGTACCAGAAATCTCGAAAACGCATATTCAAAATGGGTAGTATGTATACCCAATTTGACCCATGACTTCTTCCAGTGGGTGCTGAGCGTTCTGGAACCCATTTCATTGGATTCAGCGTCCAAAATTTAGTGGAAAATGATACCCCACTCGCCAAGATCGCCCAAAATCTGCCCTACCCCGCCCAAATTTGGTTCGATCGGGCTGAAAAGCTTGGAGGACCGTCCTAGACCGGGAACAGACCCCTGACCCAAATTTCAGATTTTTAGAAAATTTTCTACTACCAAAAACGGCGTAGACGGCGGACGGACATTGACTTTTTTTGATCTAGACACCATGAAACGTCCAGAAAAAAATTTTGAGCCGAATCAGAGAGGTAGACCATTTGCATGAAAACATAGGTTGATTATTCAAGGAATAACCAACCAAAAATCCTGAGGTGAATCGAAAAGGTTGACTTTTTACATGAAAACATGGGTTGATTATTCAAGGAATAACCAACCAAAAAAGTCTTGTTTGAAACAAAAATGATATCCAGATTGCAAATTCTTTCGCTTCTATGCAAACAGCAGTTTCACATTGAGTTCGGCCTTCCGGCCATGTCTTTCACAACTTCGCCAATGCTCTGACCTATGCGATTGAATCATTTTGAGATATTACGGCCAAGTGTTTCCAAATGAGTAGGTTTGAAAATTCGTCATAAGAAATGAAACGCGAAATGTCAGGATTATCATAATTATTCGAGTGTTGAATGATTTAGTTTGTTTCTTCGCTTAGTGGAATAGGTTTCACCAGTACCTAGTGTTTTCTATTGCCAGCTGCCCACAATGATTTCATGTCTTTGCGAGGAGTGCCAATGCTTCCGCCTTCCCACATTAGGGTTGGTTATTCCATGGATAATCAACCTAGGTTTTCATGCAAATGGTCAACCTCTCCGATTCACAAGCATATGGTTTGGCGCCTGTATGAATTATTTCGTGCTTTTTCAGGTTCCCTGCCTGTGCAGCTCTGTAATCACACTGATCACAAGCATATGTTGCGCTTGTGGAAATTTCCATGCCATTGCTGCCTCTCTTCCCTTCCATGGAGCCAGTGAGATTGATCTTGATGTTGGTCTTAATTTTTGGAACTCAAATCTAAACATGGACAGAATGCAACCTTCTTATGTTCCAAATCACTAAGCAGTTGACATGCCAAAAATGAATAACCAATAATAAATAATAACTAATTAAACATTACCTCAAGAATTTAGGTTCTTTGGAGAGTCCAAGTCGTCATCACCAGAAACTTTCATGTCAACTGTCAACTGATTTCTCTGATTTCTGAAAGGCCTTCCACAGAGATATGAGCTGTTTTGTTGAGGGTGAACCATTATGAGAGACTGTTATAAGAGAAAGTTATGGCTTGACCTGGCTGGGGAAAGGGGCCACCTGAGCCCTGAGGCCACTCCCTTTTTACCCCCTCCTCTGGGGAAAGTGTTGCTCCACAAGATTTCCCACCCATAAGGAAGAGGAAACCTAGTGAATAGGAATTCCTGTGATGTCTTTGACACTTGCACTTTCAAGTTTGGGTAATCTGAGAGATTGATTGAATCAATTGAATTTATTGATTTTAGTCTCAGAATAGTAATCAGAAAGATGAGCTTTTCTCATGAAAACATAGGTTGATTATTCAAGGAATAATAAAAAACCTAAAATGCCCTGGAATGTTATTGCTATTGACCAATGATGATGAGCCTTATTCCAACCATTTCAAAATGTCCACTTCATAAAAATGCGTTTTTGAAACACGATTTTGGGGGATTTAGGGTATCACTTTCCTGGAACTGCTGAATCCATTGAGATGGCTCCCGGACCGGTTGGTGCCGACTGGAATAGGTTATGGTTTATATTGATTAAAAAACAATTTATTGCCACATATTGATAGTCACGGTCAGTTTATCCAATATCACATAGAAGCGTAGATCCATGAACATTTTTTTAATTTCAAGTGTCTGGCTCAGAAATGGATTTGGTCATGACAGTACTATTATCGCTTTAAGTGTGGTTGACATTGATGGATTGGTGCTGTTGTTGAATATAACATTACGTCACGTTCCTCAGAGCCAATCCTTATCCCGAAGTTACGGATCGAATTTGTCGACTTCCCTTACCTACATTATTCTATCGACTAGAGGCTTTTCACCTTGGAGACCTGCTGCGGATATGGGTACGATCTGGCGAGGGGTTCCTCGCGGCCCTCTCCCGGATTTTCAAGGTCCGTGGGGAAAATTCAGACACCGCCGTAACTGCGGTGCTCTTCGCGATCCAAACCCTATCTCCTTGCTAGAAGTTTCCAGGGAACTCGATCGCTTATAGAAAAGAGACAACTCTCCCTGAACCTCCCGACGGCGTCTCCGGGTCTTTTCAGGTTGCCCTGACGAGTCCACATGAGGGCCCGATTTGGAACGGTTCCACTGCCAGGTTCTGGAATAGGAACCAGATTCCCTTTCGCCCAAATGGTGCCAACAACTTGTTGTCTTAACGGCAACCCATCGCTTCGGATTTCTCCTAGGGCTTAGGATCGACTGACTCATGTGCAACAGCTGTTCACATGAAACCCTTCTCCACATCAGTCCTCCAGGGCCTCGCTGGAGTATTTGCTACTACCACCAAGATCTGCACCGACGACGGCTCCAGGCAGGCTCACGCCCAAAACCCTTCTGCGCACATCGCCGCGGCCCTCTTACTTGTCAAGGCTTAACAGCGCCATCCTCGTGAGAAGACTGCCTGCGTTGCCGTTGACAGCGGAGTATAGGCACGACGCTACAGCGCCATCCATTTTCAGGGCTAGTTGCTTCGGCAGGTGAGTTGTTACACACTCCTTAGCGGATTCCGACTTCCATGGCCACCGTCCTGCTGTCTTAAGCAACCAACGCCTTTCATGGTATCACATGAGCGTCGATTGAGGCGCCTTAACTCCGCGTTTGGTTCATCCCACAGCGCCAGTTCTGCTTACCAAAATTGGCCCACTTGGCACTCTGATCCGGATACCCGTGGCTTCATAATTCAAGAAAGCCAGGGCTCTCATCTATTTGGAGTTTGAGAATAGGTTGAGGTCGTTTCGACCCCAAGGCCTCTAATCATTCGCTCTACCGGATGAGACTCGTTCCGTCCGAGCGCAAGCTATCCTGAGGGAAACTTCAGAGGGAACCAGCTACTAGATGGTTCGATTGGTCTTTCGCCCCTAAACCCAGCTCCGACGATCGATTTGCACGTCAGAATCGCTGCGGACCTCCACCAGGGTTTCCCCTGGCTTCGTCCTGGCCAGGCATAGTTCACCATCTTTCGGGTATCAGCGTGTACGCTATAGGTGCGCCTCCTCTCGTAATGAGATAGAGACGCCCCGGGAGTGCGGAGGACATCTCATCTTCCCTCAGAAACGTAGTTCCCTTCACTTTCATTTCGCCTTTGAGTTTTAACACTCAATGACTCGCGTACACGCTAAACTCCTTGGTCCGTGTTTCAAGTCGGGTCGGACAAGAGCCCAAAACTAATTCGCCGTAGACTAGTAAAGACATTTGACCTGCGGAAGGTACCTTTACCAACAGAAATGAGAGTGATCGAACGGACGTAGGCCCGCCTTGACGATCAACTCACATACTTGTAAAAGGTTCCAATCCGCGCCCGAAAAAAGGATTGCTCCCTTCGCGAGGCGGTCCAACACTGTCGTTTGATACCGACCGGAAAAACTCATGGCCAGAAATCAAATGGGTCTGCTCGTGAACTGCCGAAACAGCACAAACAGGCTCCCCAGGTTTCAATATTGTTGCGAGCTCGCACCAGCGCCCGCCAAATGGGCTGCCGGCATCGCAAGGTCAACGACCTGTGGAAGGCTAAGGGACTGTTCTCCAACATTCGAGAACCTCCCCGTTCGTCCCCGAACGTTCTCGACCGGGCATCAGGTATAAAAACAGACCCACGAGCACCGCCCAAGTTCAGTTCAATTCGGAGTCCCGATATAGACGCTTCTCGGGTTATAAATTGTGCCGCGCCGCGTTATAAATAGTGCGACAACCGCGTTACAACCGTGTATTGTGATTCTGTCATTGTGTAAGTGCGCGAATGTGAACAGTGTATGTACTCAAGCGAACAATTGTTAATAAATTACTTACTAAGAACATAAATCGTTACAATTGGTGTCAGAAGTGGGATTACAAATTAGTGTTATAGTGTTGGACAATAGTTAGTGTTAGAGTGTTACAGTGTTTTACAGTAGTTATAAAGTGTTATAGTGACTTTAGTGTGTTACTGCGCGTTCGAACTCTTAAAAACGAACAAAATGAAGTTGACCGATTTGAAAGTTAAACAGCTGAAGGAAGAGCTGGAAGAGCGCGGCTTACCTACCGGTGGAACAAAAGCAGATCTACGCCTACGACTTAAGGAGAACTTGGTTGAGGAAGGCCATGACCCAGACAACTTTGACTTTGTGGATGATCTCACCAGTCTCACCAGAAAAATGGAAGAGAATTCTAGACAACTGTTTGAAGAAAACTCTAAAAGAATTGAAGAGAATTCCAGACAACTGTTTGAGGAAAACTCACGAAAAATGGAAGAGAATTCTAGACAGATGTTTGAAGAAATTGTGGTGAGTCATATGGATAAAATAGTAAGTGATGTTACCAACATAAAAACAGATGTAGACAGGCTGGAGGACAATTTGAAATCATTGTCCGACACAGTGGATGATGAAATCTCTCAAGTTAGAGACAAAATTGAAAGCAAAATTCGAGACGGAGTCAAGAATGAGATTCTAGCACTAGAGAGAAGCAATCAAGTAAAGTTGAGGCACATGGATATACCAGCAGAAGCCAGCTTCAACAGTGGCAAGGAAGAACAGGTTACAGGAACCAGAGGAAATAAAATTAAACCGCCTACATTTGATGGAAAGGTACCATGGTCAACATACAAGAGACAATTTGAAGCTGCAGCTGTTGCAAATGGATGGCTCGAACATGACAAAGCAACAGCTCTAATAGTTGCATTGCGTGGAGAAGCCTTGAACATTCTCCAGACAATACCGGCTAGCCATCAGAACAATTATGAATTGTTGACTGCCAGGCTGGATATGAGATATGGAGATGCTCATCTTCAACAAGTCTACCATGCACAGATAAAGAACAGGAACCAGAAGACCACTGAGACTCTACAGGAATTTGAAGCAGACATTGCAAGACTGGTGAGACTGGCTTACCCTACAGCGCCTGATGACTTTTTGGAGCAGCTGGCTGTCCGGACTTTTGTAGATGGAATCAGGGACAGTGAAACTCAGCAAGCATTGAGACTCGCACGCCTAAAGACTTTGTGCGATGCCCTGGCGCATGCTTTGGAATTTGAGGCTGCAAAGCAAGCCTCTCACCAGAGCGGAGCACGTTTGAGACAGGTAATTGAAGAAGAAGAAGATCTTGTTGAAAGGTTACGAAGGCTTTTGAAGCAAGAACCCAGCAGGAAGGACAGCAAAAGACAAATCAGATGCTGGAATTGTGGGGAAGTAGGCCACATTAGCCGTAGATGCCCCAAACCTGCAGAAATTGGAGACAAGAAGGAAAACTAAAAAGGGTCGCCAAAGAGGGGTATATGTCGGCCCATATCAACAATACCCCAGAATTGGTTCTCCGGACTACTGGGACATTAAGCAATGACAGCATCTTTGTTGACGGCGCAGTAGATGAACGTCCTGTGAAGTTTTTGATTGACACTGGAGCAACTAGGACTATAGTTAAAAAGACCCTTGTCAAGAATAAAGGAGCGCTCAAACCAGCACTGATTCGCCTCAAAACAGCAGGGGACCAGGAAATCCCAATGCATGGAGTTACCAAACTCAACATCAGGATTGGACCTAAGCAGCTACAGCACGAAGTCCTAGTTGCTGACATCACTGAAGAAGTCATCTTAGGAATGGATGTGATCAAGAAGTATGGCTTCCAGTTGGATATGAAGAACAATGTCCTGAAGATTGGTGACAAAGAGGTGCCCTTCAGTGGTGTGGAAGACTCGGATGTGCAAGTTTTGTTGACCAAGGATGTGACGCTACCCGGACTGACTGAAAAGATAGTCTATGGTCGACCATCAGGACCAACTGTTAGAGAAGGGCAGATAGGTGTTGTGGAACCTCCCAGAGAAGGCGGCTTGAAGAAAGGATTGCTGACCGGCAAGGCTCTGGTAAGGATGAAGAATGTCATTCCTGTCTGGCTCATGAACCTCAATGCTTTTCCAGTAACCTTGAAGCAAGAAGAAGTATTGGGAAGTTGTAGCTCTGTGGCTTATCTTGCAGGTACTGCAGTGACACCCAATGGACCATCAATGAAGACTGTAAATCCAAGGCCTATCATAGATATTCTGACATCCTCGTGTGAAGGGCTCGATAAACACCAAAAGAAGATTGTGGGCAAGCTCATTGAGGATTATTCTGACATTTTCGATAATGTCGATGGCAATAAGGGGCGGACCAACATCGTCAAGCACAAAATAAATACCCGTGACGCACAGCCAATCAGACAACCACCAAGGCGGCTTCCATTGGCAAAACGTGAGGAAGCAGAGAAGATTATACTCGATATGGAGAGGGAAGGGGTCATTGAACCATCTAGTAGTCCCTGGGCATCCCCGGTAGTCTTGGTGAAGAAAAAGGATGGATCCACCAGGTTTTGTGTGGACTATCGCAAACTAAATGATGTAACCAAGAAGGACAGCTACCCATTACCAAGAATTGATGACACTTTGGACACGTTGGCTGGCTCCCAATGGTTTTCAACGTTGGATCAATCGATCGAACACTTCCATAAGTATCTGTATGGTCGACAATTCAGCCTGAGAACAGATCACGCAGCATTGAAATGGCTCCTTCAATTCAAAAACCCAGAAGGACAAGTGGCTAGATGGATTGAGAGGCTCCAGGAGTATGATTTCACCACAGAGCATAGAGCTGGCACTATTCATCGAAATGCGGATGCCTTATCAAGGAGACCTTGTCTGGACAACTGCGGCCACTGCTCAAGACTGGACCAGCAAGAAGAAAACCTACGAAGGACTGGAATTATCCCGGATGAGTGGCTGCCAGAGCGCTTGCAGGAGCGGCAAGCAGAAGACCAGGAGCTGAAGGATCTTCTGGTTTGGAAGAGAACCAACAGGAGACCCAGTTGGCAAGAAATCAGTCATCGTAGCCCAACTATAAAAACCTATTGGGCGCAGTGGAACTCTATCAGTCTGGAAGACGGAATCCTGAAACGTCGCCTGGAGAATGATGATGGCACCGAGACAAGGACGCAGATCATCGTTCCACAAAAGTTGGTTCCCTTGGTTTTAGAGCATCTTCATGATGGAACATCAGGAGGACATTTTGGCATCACAAAAACGCTACAGAAGGTTAGAGAGCGTTTTTACTGGGTAGATAGCAAACAATCTGTCAAAGATTGGTGCAAGAAGTGTTTGCTGTGCAATGCCGTGCAGGGACCAATTGTGAAACCAAGGGCAAAGATGCGGCAGTACAATGTGGGAAGCCCAATGGAAAGAGTGGCCATTGACATAGCAGGGCCTTTCCCAGAAAGCGACAAAGGGAACAGATACATCTTGGTGGCCATGGACTATTTCACCAAGTGGATGGAGGCTTATGCATTGCCAAATCAAGAAGCTGCCACCGTTGCTGATGTCTTGGTTAAAGAGTTCTTCTGTCGATTTGGGATGCCTTTGGAGTTGCATTCTGACCAGGGGAGAAACTTTGAATCTTCCGTATTCCAGGAAGTTTGCAGGTTGTTGGGCATTCGTAAAACCAGGACTACAGCATTACACCCACAGTCGGATGGCCTGGTTGAGCGAATGAATCGGACAACTGGGAAATACTTGGCAAAAGTGGTCTCTGACCACCAGAAAGACTGGGAATAATACCTGCATCTGTTTGCCTTGGCCTACAGATCAGCGGTACAAGAAACAACTGGAGAGACTCCTGCATCGGTAATGTTTGGAAGGGAGATAATACTACCGTGTGACTTGGAGTTTGGGAGCAAACCTGGAGATGATGTAGCTGGGGAGGACTATGTCAGCGTTCTAAAATCCAAGCTCCAGTATATCCATGAGAAAGTCCATTTGCAAATAGCCAGTGACCGGATGAAGACTCGATACGACATAAAGGCAACTGAGGTGGGTTTCCAAGCAGGCAATCTTGTCTGGTTCTACAATCCGCGTCGGAAGCGAGGACTATCACCGAAACTCCAGAAGGATTGGGAAGGACCCTACGAAATCATGAAAAGAATCAACGATGTCATCTACAGGATTCGAAGAACTCCAAGAGGGAAACCGCGAGTGGTACATCATAATCGGCTGGCAGCATTCGTGGGCAGTTCGACGCAGGCAGACCTGTCGAGGACAGTGACTACACCATCAAGTAAAGAAGACCCGGCAACCCTGGAGTTCAACATGTTCATGAAGAACTATGGAGGGACTAGCAAAGCAAGATTTGGAGTCACCAACGAAGTGCGCGAGAACCTTTTTGACGTTGGAAAAGATTATGCGCTAGCACACTGTGTAGCTGCCGACCTCAAAATGTCGAGAGGAATTGCCGAAATATTCAAGAAGAAATATGGTAATGTCGACCAGTTGCAGCGGCAAGGTCCACGCACTGGGAAAGCATTGTCACTGAGGATAGCCAACCAGCTGATAGTGTATCTAGTGACAAAACAGTCTTCCCACCAGAAGCCAACCTACAGGACTCTTTGGGATGCGCTACTTGCCCTGAAGAAGCTGCTCATTAAGCAGGGAATGAAGAAGTTGGCAATACCCAAGATTGGTTGTGGCTTGGACCAATTGGATTGGAGGATAGTCCGTAACATGTTGGAGTTCATTTTCCAAGGGACCCAGATTGAGGTGCGGGTGTGTACCTGGAATCCTCATGGAAGAACTGATGTGAAGACTGTGGACTGCTATTTCTACCGCCAAGGCAGCTGCAAGAATGGTGATAAATGCCGCTATCGACATGAGCCCTGTGATGAACAGATGCCCAAGATTGTTCTGGGACAGAACAATTCTAAGGAGGGGGCAGTGTTGCGAGCTCGCACCAGCGCCCACCAAATGGGCTGCCGGCATTGCAAGGTCAACGACCTGTGGAAGGCTAAGGGACCGTTCTCCAACATTCGAGAACCTCCCCGTTCGTCCCCGAACGTTCTCGACCGGGCATCAGGTATAAAAACAGACCCACGAGCACCGCCCAAGTTCAGTTCAATTCGGAGTCCCGATATAGACGCTTCTCGGGTTATAAATCGTGCCGCGCCGCGTTATAAATAGTGCGACAACCGCGTTACAACCGTGTATTGTGATTCTGTCATTGTGTAAGTGCGCGAATGTGAACAGTGTATGTACTCAAGCGAACAATTGTTAATAAATTACTTACTAAGAACATAAATCGTTACAATATCTTAGACCATGACCAGACGGGTCACGACGTCCTACTAGAGGAGAAGTGCGGTCTGCCGCGATCCTCCTACCTCGCCCACGGCAGCTCCACCACTCATTCCGAACAAGTTCGAAATAAGGCATAGAACCATCAAGTGACGAAGAGTTGAACCAGCGAGCAGACGTGAATCTCCCCTTTCGGAAATTTCGGGTCTTTTCCGTTTACCCCTGAGCGGTTTCACGTACTCTTGAACTCTCTCTTCAAAGTTCTTTTCAACTTTCCCTCACGGTACTTGTTCGCTATCGGTCTCGTGGTTGTATTTAGCCTTAGATGGAGTTTACCACCCGCTTAGGGCTGCACTCTCAAGCAACCTGACTCTAAGGAGAGACTCACCCAACACCAGCTCCGGCCAACTACGGGCCTGGCACCCTCTCGGGACCGTGGCCTCATTCAAGATGGACTTGGACGCGGTGCAGCAGTATCGGGCTGTGAATCCTCCCAAACACCACATCTCCCTCAATGCTAAAGGCCCAATCACACAGGACGCGTTATAACGCGGCGTTCAGGTAACGCGCGTTACCCCCGACGTTCGGCGATACAGCGACTTCACACTCACCGCGTTATTATTGGGCGTTATCTAGGCGATCCAAAGAAGAAATGTTTCAATGGACAACTCAGTCTAGCCCGCCGTGTAGTCGAAAATGCTTTTGGTATATTGGCAATGAAATGGCGTGTATTTTTGAGACCCTTAGAAACAGGTGTCTCAACTGCTGATTACATCGTGAAAGCAGCTACCTGTTTACACAACCACATTAAAATGATGAGTGATGTTCATCTCGAATATTCTGCCAATGACCGCGATGCCACCGAGCCCATGCAAGCGCTGGTTACAACAACTCCCACCAATCGAAGATCAACGAATGCTGCGATTCAAGTTCGAGAAAAGTTTGCTGATTACTTTGCCAGTAGGTCATCATAACACACATCTCCCACATTGATGCATGGTACACAGAACACATAGAACAAAACAGATAACACAATACTTTAAGTATTTATTTTCATATTATATATATTTTATTTTATTTATATTTTTTTGCTTATATTATTTATATTTATATTATTTGTATTCGTATTTATATTATTTATATTTGTACTTATTTATATTTATCTTACATGTAATGCTCAGTATTCCTGCAATCTTTTTCCAAGCCTCCATCTTTTTCAACACATTCTTGTATCGTTCATGTGAATGATCGTATAAATACACAAACTTCCGCACTTGATGAATTAACGCCTCTGTTTCCTCACTCATCTTGTTATGTCAAGTGGGAAATGTCTGAGTAACGCCCGAGTAACGCGCGCTATTTTGTATTTTTGTACAACTCGAAAGGCTGACGTCGCGTTACCGTCGCGTTACTAAAAGTAACGCCGCGTCTCAACGCCGTGTGTGTGAACGGGATGATGCTTATGCCCGTCATACAACCTGTCCACCGTAACGCGACGGTAACGCGACGCCTAACGCCGCGTTATAACGCGTCCTGTGTGATTGGGCCTTAAGCATTGGGGATTCAGTGCTGGGCTCCTCCCTGTTCGCTCGCAGCTACTAAGGGAATCCTGGTTAGTTTCTTTTCCTCCGCTTACTAATATGCTTAAATTCAGCGGGGAATCCCACCTGATCAGATCAGGTTCCTCAGATTCTGAGGTCGATTGTATTAAGTTGGTTCTCGTTATTTAGACGTTGACACAACGTGCAAATTGACTCGGTCGTTCATCATTATCAATTACTAGCTTTGACGTCTTCTTCATTTAAAAGCAAACACTTAAGCGCCGACAAAATACTCGGACAAACATACCATTATGAGGCTCGATGCAAGGTTCTTTCCTCTGACGACGAATAGTCGACAAGATCTCGAACCAGAGAGTCTTGCTCATGGCCTGACTGAGATTTCCCTCACGCTCGACTTTTGTACACATCAAATACACCGCGCGTTTGTGAACGCTGAAGTTGACAAGGATAATAATGAAGAGGGAATTTCCTTTCGTAAACATCCGTACGACTTTTCGACGAACGAAAAACCTTCCTCGACCCGGTGAGAGGTGATAATTACCTCAGGGGGGCCCATGTAAGGGCCCCCGAGTAAGGTTGCGCAGGAAGGCGGCCCATATGAAGCCGCCACCATCCACCACACGTCTGGTCAGCCACGGGTACCCAAACGCTCAAGAACCTCCTGCCAAAGGGACCATCCCTTCCTCCTTGCGTACTCCGCCAGCAGCCGAACCGCAGCGTTGTGTCGACCACACCGCTGCAGCCGAACCGATGGGCAGCACTGCAGGACATGGTTGGTGGTCTCGTTGTTGGGGCACCCCCGCCGACATAGCCGGAGGCCAGGCCGTCCGCGACAACTCCTCGCGAGCACTGGGATACCCGCGGAGAGAGTCTTAATTGCTGCTTTGGTCCTCCATGGTGCTATTGTGCCGTCATCCTCTCTCAGCCATCTCGTCGACGCTGGCGTCTTCCTGATGTCCTCAAGACCCTCTCCATCAGCAGTCGTGTTCCATGCCTGGGTGTGGCGGTGTTGGCGGTGCAGAGAAGTAGGGAGCAGCTCGGGTATCTCCGTAGCAAAGAGGGCGGCATTGGCAGAAGCCAAGCGTGCAAAGCGGAGTTCCGGGATGAGGGTCCGCAATTCCATGAGGCCGAGGCCTCCATCGGCAATAGGGGCGTAGAAAAAGGCATTGGGAGTGTCGTGAGGAAGACCCAAAGCCCGACGCAGAACACCTCGCAGTCGCACATCAAGCCAACCCAGACTCTTAAGGTTGACGCGGTGAGCACTAATTTGTGGAGCCATGCCGGTATCACGTGCGATCGCAGTGCCTCCAAGGTCTGTAAAGGTCTGAGTCCAGACGCGGCAACCGCTGCTATCTCCGCGAGGAGCTTGTTGAGGTCTGGTCTCCTGGAGCCGTATACCGAGAAGGAGACGCCTAGGTAAAGCCACTTGGATGTCGGAGATGCCGATGGGATGTCCCGTATGTTGAATTCGTGAGCAGGCACAACCATTTTGCCGCCTCGTGGAACTAGTGGCACATATAGAGATTTTGCTCTGTTCAGAATAAGGCCACATTCTTGGAGTGCCTGTTCAAATGCCGATATCAAACTTAGCATCCCAGCCGCTGATGAGCTAAGTAGGACAACATCGTCAGCAAAAGCGATGGACGTCCATCGCTTTGCCCAAAACATGAAGCCGACGCGACTAGGTAACGACAGGAGAACATGGTCCATCACTGTGTTGAACAGCAATCCTGATAGGGGGTCCCCTTGGCGGACGCCGGCACTGCATTGCACGTGGGTACGTCTTCCCAGGGTGGTGGCAGAGTTGGCATACAGAGAGGTGAGGTAGTCGCGGAGTTCGGCGGGCCAGCCGCGGGCTCGGAGGATTGCTTGTATTGCCTCGTGTGAGACCGAATCAAAGGCTTTGGCGACGTCAGTGGTGCACATATGCAACTCACGGAGAGAAGCCCTCGCTGCTTGCAGGAGGGTGTCAACAAGAACCACGCTGTGCGCGACACCGTCGAGTCCGGGTACGAGTCCTCGTTGATTGGCGCTGTGACGGACACAGCGAGCGAGGCGGGCGGCCAGAATCCGGTGGAAGTGACGCAGAATCACTGAGGGGACAGTGATTGGTCGCAGTTTGTGACGGAGTGACGCTTGGGCATCATCTCCGCCTCAATGCCAGCCTTACCAAGGTCAACGTCAGCTAGCACTCTGCGGGCTTGATGGGGGTTTGCCAACTCTACCACAATTTCCTTGGAACGACGGTCACGGATGCCCACAATCTGCCATCCCTTTTCCTGCGGCTTCACTGAGGACTTGAGGCACGCCTTTACGGCTCCTGCAGTGTTCTTCTCCGGGTCTTCAGATTTTGATCGCAGCACAACCAGGGTTTTCTTAGGGATGGTGGCACCATGCTCATCCCTTGCTCCATCAGCAGCCGCGGTCTTGTTACGGCGCTTGACCAGTGAAGCATAAGATGGGGTCAACTCATTGGGCCTGTCAGCCGTAGCACCGATTCTTTCCTCTAAGTCTTGTAGTTTAGCTGCGGTCACCTCAAGAACACTCTTTAAGGAATCAGTATTGTCCTTGAATTTATGCAGTTTGGCTCGCTCAACAGCTTGGGTCAGCTGCTGTAGGCGTTGGTCCTGAGATCGTGCCTCCATCCTATTGAATGCCACGCCCATGGCAAGCACCTTTTGGATCAATTCTCTCATTGGTCCACGGAGAGTGGAGAGACATTCTTCCGCGCGCTAACCTTGGCATCTCTCACCGCCCTCAGAAACCAATTCTTGGCAACATCCCAGATGTCCATAAGTTCCATCACTGCAGTTGACGACTCATATGCGGGTTTTTCTTGCAGCAGCAGTGCAGTAAAGGAGTCAGCCATGTTGGGGAAACTGGGGGTTCAGGGCAGCAACAAAGTTAGGCCCTCCCCCAGGGGAGGGGGTGTAGAAAGGATTGTTGGTTGGATGGGAAGACAAGGGAAGGGGTAGGGGGCCAGAAGGGATGGCTGGGAAAGGGTTGGGGGTTAAGGGGAATGGCTGGTAAGGCAGAAAAGCAGAAATCTGTGGACTGCCACAGAAATCCGTAGGGGTCCACAGAAAATCTGTAGGGGCTCCAGTAAAACTTGTACAGGAGCTCCTGGCCTCTCTGATCTCCTGTTACAAGGGGCCCAGTTAATTTCAAATTGTGGCTCTCCCAGAAGAGGTGGGGGTTCCAAATTTCCCACACCTTACTTTAATAGGGTGGGCTACACTCCCCCAGAGGGGGGGTAGAGGTCCAGCCCTCACAAGACCCAGTGGTGGGGGAAAAGGTGTAATATTTCCCCCCTTTCTCTTCAACAATGGGAATTATGAGGACCTGTGAATGCAGGAAACTCCTTATCACCAAAACAAGCACAGGTTTATGGCCTTTTTGCACAACTTTTTCACAAGTTGTGAAAAATATTCTCCTATCCCACTACACAGAAATTACCTTCTGTTGGAGATAGGGGGTCCAATTCTTGCCGGCTCGTTGCCAAATTTCACCAAAATGTCCACAAGATCAGTACCAGATGTTATCCAGAGCAAAAATCCATAAAACCGCACAGTAGTCACCAAAAATCACAATAAATTCACGAGCACAATAATATAGGTGTACACCCTTCAAGAGCTAGAACCAGACGACGACTTCCAATGTCCTGGCCTGGTGAGGTTTCCCGTGTTGAGTCATTAACATTTTATATTTTCTTATAATACTACTTTACAATACAAAATCATTTACATCGTCCTTTCAATATTTCAGTGAATTTATATAATTCAAAATAAAAAAAAAGGTCAATTCTTCAGTCTTCTGTTCTCGTTGGCACACCAGGGGTGAGGGCGATGCCTCTCAAGGGTGGGGTGAGTCTGGTCTTCCGCTCAGGAGGGCTCATTAACCTTCATCCGCTCGCGTTGGCGGCTATCTGCCGTCATTCACATATGAAAGCATGTAAAACATAACAAAGGGGCGATAGAGTGGTGGGAATCGGTCGTATTCTCTAATTAAACTTTTCTCCACTATATGTCAGTCGTTTCTAACTCTTGCGTCGCGTCTTCGACCGTCAGTGAGCCTCCAAAGTCGAAAGGTGACGCGTCGCGGCTGTTAGCCGTCCCGCGAGCGGTATTGTTACTTTTTTTCCCTGAGCACCGACAGAGAAATGTAAGTACTTTCCGATTTTTTTCAGCATTGTTAATGGTAGATAATGAAGTAGTCACCTTCCTTTCTTGTTTTTGAATAGAATCTTGTTGTTTTTTAGTTTTACCTACTCACATTTTGCTATCTATTCTCTTTTTTTGTAGGGCTCGATACAGTGACCCAGTAGATATTGCTCGCATCCTCCAAGAGCTGGAAGAAACAAAGAAACAAGAACAAAGAGACGCCGCAGAAGTCAGTGATTAGAGAAAGTTACCTCGTACAATAAACTGAAGTGATAGTAGGTTTTCATGCCTACATTTTATATTCATCTGTGAGTCTGAAGTAATAGTCTGCAATGATATTAGGTACTGATTCGTTATTTACTAGTTTTATCTTTAATTTTGTAACTACGTTTTGGCCAAAATAAGTTCCTTGACAAGTCATACAATGTTATGAAAATTCAGTTTCATTATATAAGGCAGAACAGATTTAGTAAAGTTTATTACGTTTTTTTTCGAATGTTTACGATTTCGTTGTGTATTAAATAAAGTTTTCCTTTCCAAATGTTGTGTGTGAACTTTCTTGGTGGACTGCTACTAAAACCACAATCGTTCATGGTGATAGCGAAAACATATTGAGGAAAAAGGTGAGGGACGGCTATTAGCCGTCACGCGAGCGCTGCCGGGGCTCGAGAGGGCGCAAGCGGATGAAGGTTAAGAGCCCTCCATCTGGTGTTGCGCATGAAGGCAGCCCACAGGAAGCCGCCACCATCCAGAACCCTTCTGGCTAGCCATGCCAGCAGGAAAGGGGGGAAGATCCTCTTCAGTCGCCTCGATGACGGTGGGTGCCAGACACCTCTCCATGTGATGATGGCCGGAACCACCTCCACCTCCTGCGTCCCTGTGAGCTCACGAACTGCATTAAGAACGTCAATACCGCCATATTTGTTTAATTTCCGCTCATATGGAACGTCCCGAGGAAAGCAACTCCCACCAGTAACCACGGCCATATCAACAA
Source organism: Cyrtorhinus lividipennis (assembly GCA_019603395.1). Lineage (NCBI taxonomy): Eukaryota > Metazoa > Arthropoda > Insecta > Hemiptera > Miridae > Cyrtorhinus > Cyrtorhinus lividipennis. Next base: position 932,029 of record CM034010.1, on the reverse strand, counting down.
GATATACAATCCCTTCATGACGTATCAACAAGTCCGGTCTTATATTGCGAGTGCCTATCCATATTACTGTCTCTTGCCATAGTGACCATCCCTTCCGCCTAGCATATTCCGCCAAGAGCCCAACAGCAGCATTGTGACGCGCGCACCGCTGTAATCTTGTAACAGGGCAACATTGTAGCACGTTGTTTGCTGTCTCATCATTAGGACAGCCATGTCTGCACTGCCTATCACCGGTCTGACCGCGTAGACGCCTTGTTCTTGTAGGTATTCCACCACATAGTGTTTTAATTGCAGCTTTGGTCTTCCACGCAGGTGCTCCCGCATCGTCCTCTTTCAACCACCTCCATGAGGCAGGCTCGGCGCGCATACCCTCGAGACCTTCACCATCCGCAGTAGACAGCCATGCGTGAGTCCTCCGATGTCTTCTTTGCAGCGCGGTAGGTAGCATTTCGGGGAGCTCCACCTCAAAAAGCGCCAGGTTGGCAGCAGCTAACCTCACCAGCCTAAGCTCCGGAACAGTTGACTGTAGCTCCATGATTCCCAGGCCACCGTCCGCTATTGGGGCGTAAAAAAACGCATTGGGAATGTCACCAGGCAAACCCAGAGAACGACGAAGTGCAGCACAAATCCTCATATCCAGCCAGCCCAGGGTCTTCCTCATAAGGCCAGTTAGGACCAGGCGGTGTAACCAAGCAGGCATTACATAAGAGCGCAACGCTTCCAGAGCCTGGAGAGGTCTGAGGGGCGCAGCAAGCACCTTCTCAACCTCAGAGAACAACTCAACCAATCTGGGACGAACAGCACCATAAACAGAGAACTGAATCCCCAGATACCTCCATGTAGAATCCGGTTGGGCCACTGGGACATCTCCTAGGCTCATCTCATCCACTGGCACCACCAGTTTACCGCCCCTTGGCACCAATGGAACATACAATGATTTGGCAGCATTGAGCTGCAAGCCACACTTGCCCAGCGCACGCACAAATGCCGACATGAGACCCCGCATCCCAGCTGCCGATGAACTGAAGAGCACCACGTCGTCTGCAAAGGCCATCAATGTCCAACGCCAAGCACGGAACAAAAACCCCACACGCGTAGGCAGTGACATGAGCACATGATCCATCACAACGTTGAAGAGAATGCTGGACAGGGGATCACCCTGACGCACACCAGATCGACACCATACCTCCATGCTACCAGCCAGGACCGTACGTGATTCCCTGTATAGCCATGCAATGTATGTTCTTATCTCCGCCCCCCACCCACGGGCCCTCAGGATGGCCTGAATTGCATCATGAGAGACGGAGTCGAAGGCTTTAGAAACATCACCCATGCACACGTGTAGCTCACGCAGTGATACTTTGGCCGCCTGCAGGATTGTATCAAGTAGGACCACACTGTGACCAACCCCGTCCACACCATGCATCAACCCACGCTGATCGGGGCAGTGCTTAACCACTGGCCCAAGTTGGCCCGCCATTATCTTGTGGAAATGTCGTAATACGACCGAGGGGACCGTGATTGGACGCAAGTCTTGTGGCCCTGTGGGCGCATCCGTTTTGGGTATCAGGGTTGTCCTTCCCCTTGTCATCCATAGAGGAGCGCGCCCCTCCAACATAATTGTATGAAAGAGGACGCGCTGTATGCGGGCGTCCACTCCTTTCCACGCTTCCACCGAAACTCCGTCCAGTCCTGGTGCCGATTTCCGGGGCCTGTGCCAATTAATTTCCTCCAGTGTAAGCGGTGACCATACCCCACTCATGTCGCCATCTTGCGGGTGTCTAATTGCAACACCATCAATCCATGGAACCGAGGGAATCTCCATCTTGTTCCGCCAGTACTCCAGGGTGGGACAATCTGGGGCAGGTACTGTAGCTCCATGCCCCCCACACAGGATGTCTCCAATGGCTGCTTTCCAGTCTCTTGCCCATAACCTTTGGATGTCAGGTGGTCTGATGCGCGCTGGCCTGCGCCCGGGTACGTTGCCATCCACCACTGGTTGGTCAAACTGTGCCTGCCTCCATGAATCCAGAAACGAAATGTTCCCAGCACCCTCCACAAACGAGTGGGCACCAGGAACAAAGATCTCCAGGTCAGCCCAATTACCGGACGAGCAATTCTCCAGGTCCTCCATGATTGAGTGGAGTAAAGCCGCAGCACCACCCATGTTTGATGGATCCAGATTGGCAACAGATGTTCCAGGAGGATCCATAGTGACCTCACTCACAGTTGAGCCTGTCATGTGTTCCATCGCAAGACCCTCTCTTATGTCCAAGTACACTGGCCGGCGGCGCTGTCTTCTGATCATCTCATAAGTGCGTCCAGGCATAACATCTATGAGTCTTGTTGACAACTCTTTCTCCGTGCTGCAGCCACCCGTTAGTTGGAGCTCCCACCAAGCCATCACAGTCATCTCCTCAATGCTCCAGTACTTATGGCAACCAGGTCCATCCACTGCCTCGGCTTGAATTCTCACAAATTCCTCAGGGTGCGCCAACCTTCGGTGTTGCGTAAGAGCTCTTTGCAACCCAAAGGAACGGTCGCATAGGCCACACGTGTGCTCAGGCATCATGGTACTGCGTCAGAGCCATAAGGCTCTGTTTGGCCCTCCGATAAGCCCCGCACACCTCAGATATTGCATGGTGATTTGCCTCCAATCCTGCAACCTTACATGTCTGACAAGGGGGAGCACTCCTGTTGGGACACTCCTTCTCCCCATGGTCATTTGCAGTGCATACTTGACACAGCTTTTCATTGTCTTTGCAGGTCCTGCAATTGCGCGCAATGTGGCCGACTGCCCCACATCGGAAACACCTTGTCACCTCCATATGGTCCTCAACTCCACATCGGCACCATGAAATATAAATATGGCCCTGCTTCAGCAATCTCTGACGCAATGCCGCCAGAACCTCCACCACCAGATTCCCTTTCTTATCATCCAAATCAGCTCCTGAACGGGCAGCCCATGGTATCTTCTTGATGATCTTCATCTGGGCACGAAACTCTTGCAGCGGAATATCGGCCAAATTTTGTTTCCAGATGGCCTCCATCAGGTTGTCATTTGAGAACTCTTTCCCATCCTCTTTAAGTGGCACACCACGCATCAGAACAGTTGGCTGTCTCTTGGGGAGCATCTCTGCTTCAATGCCAGCCTTCCCCAAATCTGTGTCAGCAAGCATTCTTCGGGCCTCATGGGGATTAGCTAGTTCAACAACCACCTCCTTTGACCGTCAATCACGCATCCCCACTATTTGCCACCCCTTTTCCGCTGGTTTCACAGCTGCTTTCAGGCAGGCCTTAACAGCTCCTGGAGTATTCTTTTTGGGGTCATCCGTCCTGATTTGACCTAATCACCACCAGGGTTTTCTTAGGGATGGTTGCATCCTTTGGGGCCATCTGAGACACTCTTCCAGCACTTCGATCCCTTCGTTTTAATGTCGAGGCATACGATGCACCTTCACCATCTGATCTCGAAGTTGAGGCAACTACTCTTTCCTCCAGTTCCTGCAACTTGGCCGCTGTTACCTCCAGAACACTCTTCAAGGACTCTGTGTTGTCAGCCATCTTGTCTAGTTCAGCCTGCTCAACTGCCTGAGCCAGCTTCTTCAGACGTTTGTCTTGGGCTCTTGCTTCCATACGGTTGTAGGCAATTTTGATGGACATTACACGCCTCATGATTTCCTTCACCGGTCCCCTCATAATGGCAGTGCATTCCTCGGCTCGCAGGGTGCTCAATTTGGCTTCCTTGCAAGCATTCAGGAATGCCTTTTCGGTCTTCTCCCACATCTCCAGGAGGTCCATCACAACCATTGACTCCTCGTAGGCTGGCTGCTCCCTAAGGAGCGCAGCTGCAAAGCTATCCACCATTTTGGCCTGGCTGAACTGAGAACGGGTAGGCTATTCCCCAGTAAACACTCCCTGTCACAGAAGCACGCAAAAATGGGCCTGTATAGGCATCAGCAGTAAGCACAGAGGGTGTTAGGAGAAAAATCCGTAGTCTGCTACAGAAATCCGTGGGGGCTAAGGAAAAACCCGCAGGAAGCACCGGAAAAAAATCTGTAGGGGTCCTACAGATAAATCCGTAGGGTCCCACAGAAAACTGTAGGGGCCTCCAGTAAAGTTGTGTAGAGGAGCTCCTAATCACCCTTGATCTCCTGTTACCAGGGTTCTATTTAACTCCAAATTTTGGCTCTCCTAAAAGAGGTGGGGGGCTCAAATTTGGTGTGTGGCCTCCTAATGTATACCCCTTCCCCTGATTGCAGGTGGGGACTATTTTCCACCTCTGTTCTCTGAAGGAGTGGGGGTAATTGTTAAAAAACTCCAGAAATCAACCACCTCTCCCTGGGAAAGAGTTCAGGAAAATACTGGAAAGTATTAATCAGCTCCAACAATGCAGACAAGCAGAGACAGGTCCCCCTTACCTCCTCAGATAAGGCCCATGTGGGCTCACTCCACACAAAACAAAGGAAGTATTCCCAAAAAGGGAGAACTTCCTCACCAAATTGTAGGTCAATGTTCAGTCCAAATCGTCCCAAAATCCACACAAATGTTCCTGAGTAGTAGCACCAGATGTTGTCCAAAAATCAAGTCCGAAACACGCGTTAATCACTATAAAAATCAATCGAAAACAGAGAGCACTTTAACTAGTTGTTCACCCTTCAAGAGCTAGAACCAGACTCCACTCCTGGTGGTGCCCCTCTGTCAATTCCTTTAAGTTTCAGCTTTGCAACCATACTTCCCCCGGAACCCAAAAGCTTTGGTTTCCCGGGTAAAAGCTCCCTGCCGAGTCATCAGAGGAACATCGGCGGATCGCTGGCTGGCATCGTTTATGGTTAGAACTAGAGCGGTATCTGATCGCCTTCAAACCTCTAACTTTCGTTCTTGATCAATCAAGACATATTTGGCAAATGCTTTTGCTCTTGTGCGTCTTGCGACTCTAACGTCGCAATACGAATGCCCTCGCCTGTCCGTATTGATCATTACCTCGCGTTCCTAAGAACCAACAAAATAGAACCGAGGTCCTGTTTTATTATTCCATGCACCACTATTCAGGCAAAATTTTAGCCTGCTTTAAGCACTCTAATTTGTTCAAAGTGAACGTGTCGGCCTACCTCGACCCTCGGTGAAGAGCACCTAGAGTAGGCGAACGAGGAATCGCATCCCATCCCTTGCGGTCAGAGAGGAAACCACCTGACAAGGCACCCAAACGCCACCGACAGGACATGCCACGGCATGCCAGTTACACCGGCAGGCAGCGAACCGACAGCGTAGCACGCAGAACCAACTACGAGCTTTTTAACCGCAACAACTTTAATATACGCTATTGGAGCTGGAATTACCGCGGCTGCTGGCACCAGACTTGCCCTCCAATGGATCCTTGTTAAAGGATTTAAAGTGTACTCATTCCAATTACGGGGCCTCATTTGAGTCCCGTATCGTTATTTTTTGTCACTACCTCCCCGTGCCGGGAGTGGGTAATTTGCGTGCCTGCTGCCTTCCTTGGATGTGGTAGCCGTTTCTCAGGCTCCCTCTCCGGAATTGAACCCTGATTCCCCGTTACCCGTTACAACCATGGTAGACATAGAGTCTACCATCGACAGTTGATAAGTCAGGCATTTGAAAGATAAGTCGCCGGTGCGAGACCATGCGATCTAATGTGTTACTTAGAGTCGCCAAGGAACGCTCAACCGAATCCGAGCGATTGGTCTTGATCTAATAAAAGCGTCCTTCCCAATTAGATTGGTCGGGACTTGATTGCATGTATTAGCTCTAGGATTACCACAGTTATCCAAAGACAGTCATGTTTACTTGAGTGAATCATGACTGGTTTACTGAGCCTTTTGCGGTTTCACTTTAATACAGTTTGTACTGAGACTTGCATGGCTTAAGCTTTGAGACAAGCATATGACTTGTTACGATGTTGTTAGGCAAGACCACACCGTAACTAAGATATTAGGGTTGCCAAAAAGTAATCCCGTATTTAGGTTTAGGCTTTTATTTTTAAAAAACCTATTAAAGGCCCTACCTATAAAGAAAGGGGAACCTCGCCGGGAATAAACTACAACAGCCCTGATCTTGGACAACTCGGTGACCACAACCAATTCAAATTATAATTGAATTATTAATTTTGGAACGGACTCACCAAGATGCAATAACGAATCGCGTGCGAACACTGCCCTCATCTCCCTTGCTCGTAAGGAACATGGTGGGGGTGATAAAAGGAGGAGACTGTTGACGCCGTTTATTCACGACGTTTCAGAGTTCAGACTCTGACATCATCCCCTCCATACAAAAAAAAAAATTGAGAACACAAAAAATTATTATTTTTCTTGTCAATTTTTTTAGAGAAAATTTACGGTAGGCTACTTTTTTTTTTTTTTTTTTTTTTGGAGATGGTCATCGTTTGTCCCTGGTAAAAGTTTTAAACCCAATTAGGGGTTCTATGGTGCGAGGATTTAGAAACGGCAGCATGGAGGGGTGAGAAAAACCTTGTGGCTGTTTTTTGGCAAGGAAAAATCACACCCAGCAGAAAGCATCTTCGAGTGGACTATAGCCTGAGTCACCAAATTTGATTTGTTCGTAAGCATAAATACGAAAATGGTTCTGGTGTGGCTCACCGCTCGAGAATGCACAAAACTGCAGTGGGGAAACCTAAACCTCGTTGGAAACAGACGAGGCGAGCAAGCGGGATGCAACGATTACATTTTAAAATATTGAAAATATACATCTATCAGGGCTGGAAAAGAAGAAAAAATTGAGGGAAACATAGAGCGCTCCTAATCGCAAGAGGACACATTACTCCTGCGATCAAAAATAAATTAAATTAGATAGGTACTTCACTTATTGCGATAATAACTTTGATAGTTTGCGTCACTTGTTTCACGGTTGCACTGCACTGCGCGAAGATTGGCACGTGAGAAGATGCCGAGAGCGCAGGGCTGTATCCTACTTCTAGTTGTTTTTTTTTTTTTTTTTTTTTTTTTTTTTTTATTTATTTTTTTTTTTTTTTAATTTTTTTATTTTTTTTGTTATTTATTTATTTTTTTTATTTTTTTTATTTGAAATTCTATGTTACAAAGAAAGGCACTAAATTTGCCAAAATAAAAAGTTCGCTGAGTGGCGTTGAGGTCTTACCACTTTTAATTGGGAAACATGAGCTGTTTTGAAGATGTTCGGTTCCTTTAACTCCTGCAATAGATACGTCACTTGCGAAAGCTGCTTTTGGATAACGTACGGTCCATGAAAACGCGCCGCGAGCTTTGCTGTAACCGATTTTTGTTTGTCCGATAAAATGTGAGTTTTCAAATACACGTGATCTCCCGGAGAATAAGTAACAGCAGCATGCTTTCGGTTGTAATTTTTTGCGTAGCGATGATGTTCACGACGAATGTTTTCTACTGCAGTTTGCCACGTTTCAGGATGGTTGAACTGATCTTCTTCAATATCCCAAACAAAGTTAAGCGGTGTTAACATGTTGCGTCCAAGGAATAATTGTGCTGGACTAAATTTTGTTGTTTCATTGTACGCGCTGTTGAGGGCAATTTGAGTCAAATATAGCTGATGCGCCCATTTCGTATGATCTTCGGAACATTGAGCTCGTAAAGAAGATTTCAAATTCTGTATTTGGCGTTCCGCTTGGTTAGGGTTGGGGTAATATGGCGGTAAAAGAGTGTGTTTGATACCGCAGTTGAAAAGGAAGTCGTTAAACTGTTTCGACGTGAAATATGTCGCGTTGTCCGTTACAATTCTTTCCCAGAATCCAAAATACCGAAAAATTTGGTTTTTTAGCGCATTTATTATGGAGTCTGATGTGGTTCTGGTAAGTGGTACCAGAATGGTATACCGCGACATACCGTCCACCGCGATCAGAACATGTTTGTAAGATAATGATTGAGGTAATTCCCCAGCAGTATCTATATATAATGTTTGCCCGATACGCGTTGCCGGCATCGAAGAAAGGTGCCCTTTCGGCAGGGAACGATCAGGCTTATTGGCCAGGCAGATTTCGCATGTTTGAATCAGCGATTTTATGGTTTTAAACATATGCGGCCAATAAAAATTGCGTTTCACTGCCTCAACCGTCCGTTTTATTCCCCAGTGAGAACCCAAAACCGAAGCGTGATAGTATTTAAAAATCACGTCAATTAACGCTGAGGGAACGACGGCTCGATGGGTACCTGTTTTTGTCTCATACATCAGCCTTCCTCTTTGTAAGGTGTAACGATGTTGTGTATTTGATTTGTTTTCTATTGCAGTAATAATAGGTTGTAGTGCTGTATCTTTACGTTGAGATTGGTTGAAATCCGCAAAAATTTGAGGGAGATTTTGCAGAACTGTTAGGGGTTGCGATTGGTTATTATGGGAGTTCGGAGCTAATCGGAAATTACAATTCTCTTCTGAATCTGATTCTGAGGACTCGCGATCCTCGTTTGCCGGAAAATTCCGACTAAGGTAGTCACACAAAGTGTTTTTTGAACCCTTTATTTGATGAGCGACGAAACGAAAGGGCATAAATTCCATAGCATATCGAGCCATTTGTCCACCATTTTTGGCGAGACTCACAATTGCTGTCAGCGCCTTATGGTCAGTGAAAAGATCGAATTCCGCATGTTCCAAGTAAATCCGGAATTTCTTGAAACCAAAAGAAATTGCGCTTGAGCAAAGTGGTTGATTTGATGAAGTCAATTCCCAATATTGCGTTCTGCGGCAAATTTGGTACTAAGCAGAATGGATGCGTCCAAGAATTTCCACCGATTCTAACTGGCATTTTTACCTTCATGGTAATTAAAATTTCCGATGAGTCGCCCAGTTTAGCAACCATGTGTGTATTCAACAATTTCACATCGTTTTGGGTTTGAATGAGATTCAGAAATGAGTGGTTCACAGCTGAAAAACTTGAGCCCGAGTCAATCATGACGGCAGTCCGAATCCCGTTGATTATAACCTGAGCTAAATTTTTTGCGCTCCCCCTCTCCGAAATTGATGCATTCCCGATCTGATGATTGGCCTTATTAGTCTTTCTGCGAGCTCTCTTTATTAGTTTTTTGAATTTTTTGAAGAATTTCCGTTTGATGATGGTTGAGAATTAGTTTTGTTGCCATTCTTATTTTGTGCTGACCGATTTTTTGTGTCCTGAGGACTAGGTGTTCTAGAATCCTCATGTGCTGGTTGACAATTCCAAGGGCCATATGGAAATGGCGGAAACGCCATGTACGGTTGAGGCACAAAAGGTTGTAAATACGACTGATTAAATGGTTTGTTATAATTTGGGTTGTTTTGCTTAAAATTGGTTTTTGTGTTCGTATGTTTGATGAACTGTTTCGAATCGTTGTCGTTGTTTTTGTTGAATTGACGCAGATTATTATTGTTATTTTTATTTCCTCTTGGCGGAGCATTTTGACGCGGCTGAGGGGATGATGACCTGGACGGAGACTCATTCGAGGGATGAGATTTGTCTCGTCTGTTATCAGTGTTGTGTTGATTGCTGGTAGACTGTGATGATTGTGAATTTTTTGAATTTAGCGTTTGTTTTTTAGATTTTGCTTTCTGAAGATTTTCGGTCAATTCTAATTTTTCAACGTCAGCCACAAGACTTTGTAAATCCGCCATGGTCTGTGGTCGGGTGTTAAACTGAAATTTCGCACGAGTATTTGTCGAGGCTCCTTGCAAGATGCTCCTTACAATATCAGTTTCCGAGTACTGTGAAAGAATATCATTGAATTTGGTAACCTGCTCGACGTATGTCCGGAAGCTCTCATTGAAGTATTGGGGCCTTAAAATTTTATCTTGCACTATATTCAATTTTGTGTGAGGAGTCGTCAACTCATCCAACAAGGTTGCGGCTACCTTTTTGAATGTGATAACAGGCTCAGTCGCGATTCGCAACAAAATAGAATTAGCCTGGAAAGTGGCGACCCTTTGGAAAATTGATTTAAAACTGCTTTCTCTCATTCCATTGAGCAAGTGGAGTTTTTCGAGAAATTTAATTAGGCTCCAAGGGTTGTCGGTGTATAACTTCGGGACCTTTGAAATTTCATTTTCCATGTAGCTGGGGATCTTATCGGGCTTGTGCTCCCACTGGAAATCAAAGGGCAAGGAGGTGAGAGGACTGCTAAGTTGACTGGTTTGGACTGTGCGGAGTTGTGTTTGCAATGTAGTGACCTTTTGTTGTAACCTCGAATTGTCATTTGTCAACATCTTTATCTGTTGATCGTAGGCTTCGACTTTCGTACGTAATTCCGTCTGATGGACTTTGAAATCATTAAAATCCTTTTTAATCTGGTTCAAATCGGATAACAGATTTGTGTACCACAATGGAACTGGAGTGGTTGGATCAGGAACCGACCCGCCCTGATTTTTACAAAGATCACATTTCCACGTTTCTCTTTTTGGGTAAGATTTTCTGGTCCAAGCCTCAACGGTTTGCAACCTTGTGCAAGATGCATGAAATTGTTGAGAACAAACGGAACACTTAACGTCATCTACAGGTGGATCACTTAATTCACATTGCGGACACACAGTCAACATGTTGGATGAATATGTGTTATGCGGAATAGTTCGAGAAATTGGGATACATAGGACTTCGAGTTTACGTGCGGAACTCCTATTTTTATTTGTTGCAGCTACGCAGGATCGTATTAAATTGTTCTGCTACCAGTTGTTACGATGTTGTTAGGCAAGACCACACCGTAACTAAGATATTAGGGTTGCCAAAAAGTAATCCCGTATTTAGATTTAGGCTTTTATTTTTTAAAAACCTATTAAAGGCCCTACCTATAAAGAAAGGGGAACCTCGCCGGGAATAAACTACAACAGCCCTGATCTCGGACAACTCGGTGACCACAACCAATTCAAATTATAATTGAATTATTAATTTTGGAACGGACTCACCAAGATGCAATAACGAAGCGCGTGCGAACACTGCCCTCATCTCCCTTGCTCGTAAGGAACATGGTGGGGGTGATAAAAGGAGGAGACTGTTGACGCCGTTTATTCACGACGTTTCAGAGTTCAGACTCTGACAGACTACTGGCAGAATCAACCAGAGTATAATGAGCTCAAAGTTCCCCAGACGTTACAATATACGATATACCGACGAACGTCACAAAGGAGAAGTCCAGACGGATATTACCCCGAAAGAACCCTTTACGGATATTACCCTTTTTTCCCCTCAATCTCGCTCTGCGAGTTGTGGGGCAGGGCATTGTAACGCAACGATGAGCTGTAACAACCGGAGTTGCTTAGCCTTCGAAGCGAAACTTTATAAATTCATTTCATCATACCGACAATGCGGAGCGCTCAACTGCAATGTTGGGCACTCGCTTGAAGTACGATACGACTCATCACTGTGCCTCCGGAGAGATATCCGGTTATTCACAGGGAGTCGATCGGTATTGTTGCGATAATATTGACGGACTATTTAAAGTCCCGGGTTAGACATCGATTTACGTGTCGGCTTCTTGTTTGTACGAAGCGGGTGATGTGCCACGCTTACATAATTCTTCGCACCGTGAACGATATTTCGCGTCCCCAGCGTTCTGAATTGACTGTGTGTCGCATGAGACCGCTGCCAGCGGCTGGACCAGGGTCGCGACAATGCTGTGCGTTGATGCGATTTCACCAATTGCCAAGCACGTATGCTAGCAAATGCGTGAGCACATCCAGTCGGAGTGGTTATTTCCACTTCTTACATGGCCAATATAGTTGATGACTGTAAGGCACATTTGAGACACCAAAAAAAAAAAAAAAAAAACACAGCCACTGTCGTACCCCTTTTAGTGAAACTTTAACAATACCAGCCACTGTCGTACCCCTTTTAGTGGATATAAGTGTGTGTGTGTATATATAAGCAAAAACGGCTTTGGTGGGATCTTCTTTTGTGATCAATTTATCTTTTCTCTTTTGCTCATAGGCATCATTTGCCATTGCTTGATGAGCATCTCTCTCAGCCAACAATTCAGTTTTCTCGATATCTGTAGCTACTTTCAACTTTGCCTGAAAGAGTTCGCACTTATGACATGTATCTTGTTGAGGGTTTTTAAATGATAACCCTAAATCATGAAAACATTCAGAATACAAAGTTAAACAGACAGGATTTTCACGTCCCTCCTTGTGTAAATTGTACATCCGATAAATAGTCAAATTTGAATCTAGGAACTTTTTATTGGTTCGATTTCTGCAATAGTGACTTTCGTAAAATTGAAATGATTGAATATGTGATTTTACATCTTGCAATTCTTCTGGGGTTCTTTTATTTTTGGCCGGAGCTAAACATCGAGAATCACTTGGTACAATGCCACATGGAGAAACGTTTTTCTTTTTAATTATCAGCTGCACAAAACCTTTAGTTTCTCTGTAAATAGTTTGGAAACACGATCGACAAACCGGAACTTTCTGTTTGTTAATAATCACTTCGTAAGCATTTGTTCAATCGGAAAATTCTAGGAAATGAACGAACTCAGAAGAAAAAATAGGTACAGAAGCAGTCTGTCTCTATGTTCCGAGAGAGATTCTGATCGTAAGCTTCCGAGAAACCAGTTCATGTTTGGAACACATTTTCATTCGTGGGAGGAGCAATGAGCATACCTACTCTGAGATCACGTCGATCGTCTGGCACTCTGCAGTTACAGACCATTATACTACCCTTTTGGTAATAGTTTTTCCTTTGGAGACGAGTTTGGTGAAAAACGAGCTGAAGACAGTGGAAAAATTGAGAATCGATATAAAAAAATTAGAATCAGAGCTTAGTAAAGAAAATTGGCGTCAAATCATGGGTAAAACTTGTGTAAATGAAGCATCTGAGCTTTTCCACCAATACTTGAGTAGTCACATTGAGAAATGTTTGGAAAAAACTGCCTTTGCCTCTTGCAAAAATACTCCCAAAAAACCCTCCCACTTCCACAATTATTTACAGTGTTATCCATTTACCGTTATCACCGACTGTGATTCCTGGAAAAAGAGTCAAACCAAGAAAGATCTTGTACCCCGAGCACAGAGGACCACCATCCTTCTTGCAGAGTTACGATTTCAAACTTCAGTATCGCCAGTCTTCCCGCATGCAACATGTGGATTTTCTCAGTCGACACCCTGTTACTGACGACTCGTCAATTCCTGACGATTTCGTTCCAAAGTCAGTCCAGGTTCCAACGCTGATATCAGAGAGTCCAAAAATGCGGCCACATGGTAGGCAAAGGAATGTAAAGCCTTATTTGAACCCTGAGGTTTCTGACAAGCATGTCAAGTTGACAGCAGTTTCTACTGACTGGTTGCTGACAGCCCAACAAAGTGACCCATTCGTGTCAGAAATCGTCCAAAAATTAAATGTTGATGAAATAGACCCAGATATTCAAAACACATACGAAATTCACAATGGCATTCTGTGTCGGAAAGTTCAGCGACACACAAGGACTAGGTATCTCCCAATTGTACCTCATTCACTTCGTTATTCTGTTGTTTCCAATGTTCACAAGCCCCTTTTCCATCTGGGTTATGAAAAAACCTTGGAGGCCCTATACCAACACTATTGGTTCGAACATATGGCCAAGTATGTTCGAAAGTTTGTCGAGAACTGTCTGGTGTGTAAAACTTCAAAGTCGGATTCAGGTCCTCGACAAATCCAACTCCATCCAATTCCCAAGGTTTCTGAACCGTGGCATACCCTTCATCTGGACGCCTCAGGTAAATTGAGTGGAAAAAAAGACTCCAAAGAATACCTATTTGTTTTTATAGATGCATTCACGAAATACTGTGTGCTTCAGCATACCCGCTCCCTTGAGCCGAGGCCGCAGTGCAGGAAGGTTGGTATGCCTTTGAGCTGGCCTATTAGCGGAAGGTGGCAATGGGGGTGTCACGAGTGGCCGAGTGCGTAGGCACAATGGAAGGGAAGCTCGATACAGCCCTGGCCCCCAGGGACGAGATCATAGAGGAGAGTATATTAGAGAGGGAAATCAACTCTGGGGATGTGGCTGCAGGACTAGTCCGTCTTGAACAGGCCATGTTAACCCAGTTTGAGAGATTGAGCGAGCGCATCACTCAAGTTCAGAACTACTACTACTATTAGAATAGGTACTTCAGGTAGGATAGCATATGTAACTAGTTTTAAGTATTTAGGGGTTACATTAGGGGAGAGGCTAGACATAGGACCTCATTTGGAGACTGTCAGTGACAAGGCACTTAAAGCCTTTGCCAAAGTCACCAGGCTGGCAGGATCTGGATGGGGCATAGGTTTTAGGGAGTTGCTAATTATATATAAGGGGCTATTTCTAGGGATATTGCTGTACGCTGCACCTGCATGGGTAGACCTACTCAGGGCAAAACACTGGAGGCGAGTCCGCGCTATTCAAAAGCGAGCACTGGCGAAGGTTGTGAGGGCATACAAGACTGCGGCTGGAGTCGGGCTACCTGTACTTGCTGGTGTGCTCCCAATCCAGTGGGAAGCATGGCGGAGGTGGGCTGTGTACCGTATATGTGTTGGACTGGAGTTTGCGATCCCGGGAGTGATGAACTCTGCAGACCCACGAACAGGATCGCTGATGTTTGCAGTGCGGGACAAGCTACTTGAAGCCTGGCAGGCGGAGTACGAGAACAATGAGTTTGGTAAGGTGGTGCTCTCATACCTTCCCAACGTGCGGGACCGGTTGGATCGGAAGTGGTTTGTGCCTCAACATAGTGCGATGCAATTTATGACAGGACACGGTGAATTTGCGGGACACTTGAGCAGGTTCAAGCTTGCACCAGAACTTCCTTGTGCATGTGGTGAGCCTGCTGAGACTGCAAACCACATCATCCGGGACTGCCCCAGCTTTGCGAGGGAACGGGACCTGTGCCAGCTGAGCAACATCCAGAGGAGTGAAATCCTGGCTACGGAGGAAGGATATAGCAGGCTGATACGCTTTGCTGAGATGGTTCTCCCAGTGCTGCGGACCCGTCATCTGCAGGCTAGAGAAGTGGATGGCAGCAGCAGGGACCTTCAGCAGCGCTAAGTGAAGCTCTCCGCCTCTTGGTCAGATGGGGCATAACAACTGACCCACCCTCTGGTCGGCAGGGTGTAACAAATGCTGACCACAATAAGGGACCGCATCCTATGAGGTGCTACTCTCTGAATGGAACAGGTATCTGGACCACTTGGGGAGAAGAGGGAAACCTCTGGCATTTCATGAAACGGTAGTGACAGGTACAAAGCCTCTTCCTCCCAGGACCATTCGAGGGGGTCGTGGTTGAGGCGCACCCTAGCTCGAGGGCTTCACCCTATGAAGGTGCCTACAATGGGTAGGCCTGTGCTGCATACATCCGTGCAGGATGTACCAATACAGACCGGCTCTGGGAGTTGAGATGCAACACTCGGGAACCACTCTGCTTAAGTGGTAGTGCAAGCTAGAATGCACGAACTACCGCAAGTCGGTACTTGGGGGTAGTAGTTTACTACTCCCTATCCAAGCCCTGCTGAATGAAGGGACAATCATTCCAGTCTGTTCAGACTGTATTGTAACAATTTATATTCTTTGTAAATAATTTATTACAATTGTTCACTTGAATACATACACTGTTCACATTCGCGCACTTACACAATGTCTCTAACGAACGGGGAAGTTCCCGAATGTTCAAGACCCTTAATCCTCCACAGGTCGTTGGCCTTGCAACGCCAGCAGCCCATTTGACCGGCGCAGGTGCGAGCTCGCAACAGTATCCTCACTGCATGCAGTGGGGGGGAGAAGCATAACCTGTGGGGTGAGCTCTCCTTATAATTGTGGCTCACTTCCTTGCATTGGGGTGAGAAACACATTGGACCAATCCCAATGAGTTTGGGCTGACTTGACAGTTTTGTTGTGTGTGGACTCTCCCACTCGTGTGACTGTGGATCCGCCCGGTCACATGCTGTTTTACACTACTGTCTTGTTATGCCTTGCTTTGTTTAGTGCGGGGTTGGGATCTCTACCTTGCTTGGCACCACGAGGGCGCGTCATGGTTGGTCCCTCCTTCTTTGTCCTTCCCTTTACGTTGCCCTCGTCCTCACAGTCACTTCTTTTCTGATAGGGTGATTGTCAAGTCCAAGTGAGTTTGGGTCCCTTCTCCTGTGCTCTGTTCTGTTTAGCCACTGGACGCACCTCTGGCTTGTTTTGAGGCTTTGGCCTGTTTTACCATCTGCTGCTGCCTTCTTGCGCATTCAGGTTGTTGCTGACTTTATGGGCTCTCGCCCCTTGTTTATGGGCTCTTGCCCCTGTTTTATGGGCTTTCGCCCCTGTTTTATGGGCTCTCGCCCCTTGTTTATGGGCTCTCGCCCCCGTTTTATGGGCTTTCACCCCTGTTTCATGGGCTCTCGCCCCTTATGTTGTGCCTCTTCACCTCTGTGCGCTGTTTGTCTGGCTGTCATCACCGGAATTAATTTTCAGTGATGGTTCCTCGCTCCCTCCCTCTTCTTGGGGGCAGTGGCGATCGGCTTTGGTTCAGACTAATGGGCTGCCTTTGGTCCCGCAGGTACACTGTGCTCCCGGGACAGCAGCAATGTCAGGATCGCCCTGTGATGTAGAGATGCCCGATGGACCTCTATGCTAACTACAACCTTCATTGGATTTACCCAACTCCCCACCAGCTGTTAATTCACCCGAATAACACGTTTGTGTCGTCACTAGCTGCTCACAGCACCCCGTGTGGCACTTCCGGACACTATCGGAGGGTCAGGCAGTCGCATTCCATGAGTCAGTCAAAGACGTTGTCAGAGAGCGTGTCAGGGAAAGCTGTCTTTTTATTTTTTTTTTTATATTGTTAACTGGGACTTGTATCATAAATTTAAATATAGCTGGGTCTAGTACAACCTGTGGTGCTGAAGCCACTTGGGGTGCTTCTGACACCACTTGTGGCGATAGGGGTACAGTTAATAGTAGGCGATAGGAGCTTATTTAGTAGTAGGGCTTCAATATTTAACATAAAATAGTGTGGGGGACTTGGATGGTTTTTCCACGAGGAAAAACTGTCTCTTATTTTTATTTAGCTATTATTAGCCGTAAATTAACATGTCCGGGAATGGAAAAAGGCGGGGATTCGTGATGCCGGGTCATAAATATTTAGGACCGGGCAACCCGTTGCCCAATGGTGAGCCGGTCGATTATGACGATAGGCTCGCCATGGAGCACGATTATTCGTACTTTAAGTTTCAGCTTTGCAACCATACTTCCCCCGGAACCCAAAAGCTTTGGTTTCCTGGGTAAAAGCTCCCCGCCGAGTCATCGGAGGAACATCGGCGGATCACTGGCTGGCATCGTTTATGGTTAGAACTAGGGCGGTATCTGATCGCCTTTGTGACGTAGACAAGAGACAGGTGGGGATGAACCCTCGGCAATATTTAATAAATGTGAATAGGGAAAGAAGGAACTTGAATTAACTTGAAAAGAATAAAATTTATTTCTGTTTAAGGGTACCCGTGAAGGAAGCGCGCTACCGCGGCGCAACCTGACTTTCAACTCTCGCCCTGTCCCCAATGGATGACTAAAAATGATTAGATTCCTTTTAACTGATTCGTAATTCTGTCCTGAACACGCCTTTGAAAGAACATTTTGATTATGACCAACAGAAAGCGTCTGAAATTGAGAGATAAGCCAAGCTTTCCGCGCATCATTCTATTTTGATTCCTGACCTCATTCCTCATCCGATCAGTCCCAAACTTTTTCCAGTTGTTCCTCGAATGGTTGTGGACAAACGAATGTAAGGATTTTTTTTTGCTTCATCAACATACTGTTGGGTGGCTAAAGAAAGAACTATTTTTGCTGTATTCAGCTACTCTTAACTTTGAGGGGATGTCACATTACTAAATCCCATGATTTACGAAATTCCATACATTCGTTTGTTCCTTTTTTCATTCTGAACTAAACAAAAAAAAAGAAAACGAAAATCCGTCCACTCATTCCTGGGAAACTCTATTCGGAAGGTGAAAAAACGTGTTTCGAGAAAAACAGAGAGAAAGACAGACGGCTCTACTCAACCCGTTACGCACATCGCCCTCCGCTCGCAACTCGTCCCACCTTTCAATGCGCAGTGTTTTTCCGGTTGGAGCTTGGGTAGAAGAAATAATACACTGAAGATGAAGAAGAGTAAGACGATATCACGCTAAAAACCGGTAATGGCTGAAATTTGTTTACTTTTCGATGATTGGTTTACTTTTTCCGTCTCGCCGTCGCCGTTTCACAGTTTTACTATTTTTCGCAGTTTTTCTCTCGGATTTTCTAGTTGTTCTCTCGAACCTAATTCATTTTGAGAATGCCGAGAGGTTCTGCTACCATTTTCAAGAAGCAGAAAAGAATTCCGCCATGGATTCAGAAGAAATCGGATGGGCCCTGAATGTGGTGGTGAGATGAGTCTAGATAGTAGTGAGCACACAGGTTTAGCTGTGAACGTTTCAGTGTTGTGTTCTGATTGCTCCTATTCTGCATTCTATTCAAATGCAAATACTCTACCTGAAACAAAATTTCACAATGTGAATGTACGCCTAATCTACGCTATGCGCGCCATCGGACAAGGCGAGAAAGGAGCGCGTACGTTTTCGCAGCTTAAGGTAAATTTCCACTGAGCGAACATTCGCTGCGAACAGGGTCTTCAAACGTTTGCAAACACGATGCGCGTGCTGTGGAAACACTCCTCCGCGCCAAACGTTGTTAGCGAACGGCGTTCGTTCGTGCGCGGGGTTGATCCGTCGGCTGTCGGTTTTCCTGCGAATCATCAAAGGGATTCGCGTTCGCTGCGCGTACAATGGAAACAGGCGCCCTGCGCATGTCCCCGGTTTCCAACAAACTTCGTCACGATGGCTCAGTACCCTGTGTTTTGTCCGTCTGAGTGCCGGGTTTTCCTTATTATAATAACATTTTGTGACAAGTATGGAGTGGGACAATGAAATGTCCCTTCGCTTGGTGTCATTGTATGAGGGGAACCCCCTACTGTGGCAACCCGATCACAAGTTTTATTTCAATAAATTAAAAAAAAAAGGAAAACCGAAGAGTTATTGCCAGCCGTGTCGTCGCTAGAATGCTGTCACGAAAGGTGGTATCAAGCCTCGACACTTTTGCTTCAATTCGGTTCAATAAGAAATCGAAGTCCGACGGAGACATTCGGTTGAAATTTTCAAACAGTCGAGTTTCATCCGCCCGCAAATTGCTGAGCAGTTTTTCGTGATTTCTCGCCCTCAGAAATGACGACACCCACATCCTGTGTCTCCGACGCTTCTTCTTTTCAAGCTCCGATAGAATCAAAATCGAAGCTGCACTTATTGCAACCTTTGATAAAGCGGGCGCCATGATCGCTCTAAACATACGGATCAGCGGCGATTGCTCGAGAACAACTGTTCTGTTGGCCGAGCGCGGGCAGTGGAAACAGCACCCTTCTCTTTGCGTTTGCGAACGTTTTGCGCGCAAGCACCTGCGCGCGAACAACCGCAAACGTTCGCAAACGATGTTTGCTCAGTGGAAATTTACCTTTACAAAGCGCGCGGTCCTTAGTTCAGACGTCAATTGTGAAGGTATCCTTTATCCAAATAATTGAATGTAATATATCAAAATTTTCAGCAGATTCTCTAGTTTTTTTTAATGCAAAAAAAAAAAAAAGGTCATTTTGGGTCACCGGTACCCTTAAGAAAAAAAAAAAGAAAGAAAGAAAGAAACGAAAGCCGATACTTCTCAGGGTATTCTTGTCACAGGTATAACCAGTAGACGATAAATTGCAAAAAGAAAATTAAAAAAAGGAAATTAAACGTTACTTGACTATCTAGCAGTCTTTGTCTTTATCTGCTAGCTAGCACAGATACATACATACAGCTACGATATATTTTACCTGTTTCCGACGGCCGTGGAAATTTAGAGTAGAATTTTAGTCCTACCGGTTTGTTGGGTGGAAACAGACGGGAAACGATACGGAACGGGATAGGAAACGAGACGGAACGGGATATTTTCAGTTGTCTTGCACGATGTTCAGGCGACGGCGACGATTGACGATAGCGGTAGAGCGGTAATCCGAAACTGCGGGACGGATGGCGATAGACGATAGACGAGGTATTATCGAGTCGTCCTTGCCACGATTCTTAGGCAACGATTGACGATTGACGATTGACGATAGCGGTACCCAGAAACTGCGAGAATCAATTAAAAGACAATTAAGGATCGGCTTGATGAAAGAGGAGAGCTCCACAGAGGTTATCTTTGAAGGAGTTGCAAAACTCACCGGTACGGGACGATCCTTTTCCAAAAATGGAATCCAAAGCGGCGGTGACCACCACGACGACAATGAAGCTGAACGGAATCCAAATTCAACAAAAAAATTAAGAGCAACCAGCAGGCAAAAGCGGAGACAAAAGGATATCGGAACAGCACCACGAGGAAGATGAGGATCCGAGAAGACGCCAGTTTAGGAAAGCTTCGCTCAGGTGGCAGCACCGGACAGATCAATGGGTGGCCATAGATGAAATCCAGAAGGCAGCGAAACCGCGCTCAGTTTGAATTGGGAGGGAAGGCGAGAATTCAAATTTTTCACAGCACACCTTCGAACCTCTAACTTTCGTTCTTGATCAATCAAGACATACTTGGCAAATGCTTTCGCTCTTGTGCGTCTTGCGACGATCCAAGAATTTCACCTCTAACGTCGCAATACAAATGCCCCCGCCTGTCCGTATTGATCATTACCTCGCGTTCCTAAGAACCAACAAAATAGAACCGAGGTCCTGTTTTATTATTCCATGCACCACTATTCAGGCAAAATTTTAGCCTGCTTTGAGCACTCTAATTTGTTCAAAGTAAACGTGTCGGCCTACCTCGACACTCAGTGAAGAGCACCTAGGTAGGATAGAGTAGGCGAACGAGGAAACCTCCGGTTGAATAACCATCCCATCCCTTGCGGTCAGAGAGGAAACCACCTGACAAGGCACCCAAACGCCACCGACAGGACATGCCACAGCATGCCAGTTACACCAGCAGGCGGCGAACCGACAGCGTAGCACGCAGAACCATCTACGAGCTTTTTAACCGCAACAACTTTAATATACGCTATTGGAGCTGGAATTACCGCTGCCATCGATTATTCGTGTTGAAGTGTCGCTGAATGCGTGTATTAGGTGTATTAGCATAGGTTGTAGGTTAAACCTATGATTTCATGCCATAAGTCAATCTCTCCGATTCGACCCAAAATTTGTTTTTGGGCGTTTCAAGGTGTCTCTATCAAAATAAGCAAATGCCCGTCCAACGGAATCCAAATTCAACGAAAAAATTAAGAGCAACCAGCAGGCAAAAGCGGAGACAAAAGGATATCGGAACAGCACCACGAGGAAGATGATAGGATCCGAGAAGACGCCAGTTTAGGAAAGCTTCTCTCAGGTGGCAGCACCGGACAGATCAATGGGTGGCAATAGATGAAATCCAGAAGGCAGCGAAACCGCGCTCAGTTTGAATTGGGAGGGAAGGCGAGAATTCAAATTTTTCACGGCACATACCCCTCTCCAGCAGTTGAGGTGGCTACAGCAGGCGAGACGAGATGTGATGAGACGAGACGAGATGTGACGAGACGAGACGAGACGAGATGTGACGAGACGTGACGAGACGAGATGAGACGAGACGAGACGAGACGAGATGTGACGAGACGAGATGTGACGAGACGTGATGTGACGAGACGTGACGAGACGAGACTACCCCTCTCCAGCAGTTGAGGTGGCTAGGTACCTTTTCAGTTTGGAGGGATGCCAGGATCCAGCACTTCTTCCATGGATGTCTTCTAGCATGCAAGTTCCTCCAGGACTGACAGAGGTTACCCTGAAAGGTCCTTCGTATTTAGGGTTCAGCTTGGCGGCCACGCAGTCAGCTGCCGAAGAAAGTGTAAAGGTCTTACGTAGCACCCAGTCGCCGATCTTGAAGGATTCTGGACGGCGACGTAGATTATACCGGTGACTTTGGTCCATACTTGATTTTAGAAGATTCACTTCCACCAGATGATCCAGCTCTGTGAGCTTCTTCATCCGGTCTGCCCATTCTCCCACAGCCTTACCAAGGGTTCCAGTAGCAAAGTCACTTGAACGGGAACAGGAAAGGTTTCTGGAAACAGAGTGAACCGCTGAAATCTCTCTTCCAAAATTCAGGAAAGCAGGAGAGTATTTGGTGGAACTATGCACAACACTATTCAATGCAAATTGCATTTCCCCGATATATTTGTCCCATGTTGTGTGCCTCTCCTTATCCACGTAAGTCCTTAAAAGTTGCCGTATGTTTCTGTTCGCTCTTTCTGTGGGGTTTGCCTGGCAGTGGTATAATGGAGTTGTTCTATGATCTATAGCACAGGCTTCTGCTAACGACCGAACAGCGGAACTTACAAAGTTTGAGGCATTATCTGAAATTAGTATAGCAGGAGCCCCATATCTGTTGAGAATTGTGGACTTGAATTTATTTAAGATTACGGGGGAAGTTGCCACTCTTATTGGCACCAGCTCCACCCATTTGGTGAAAATATCTTCAAAAACCAGAAGGTACTTGTTACCGGACGAGCTTCGAGGAAAAGGACCCATAATATCCGTAGAGACAGTGTGCCACGGGGTGGTTAGGTAGCGTGGATACATGAAACCACGAAGAGCAGAGTTTTGAGGCTTAACACGTTGACAAGTGTCGCATCGCTGCACATAACGCAATATATCCTGGTACATTCCAGGCCAGTAATACTGTCTCCCAATGCGCCAGTGCGTTTTTGCGATGCCCAAATGGCCACTCTGTGGGTCATTATGACATTCTTGCAAAACCTTTGTCCTCAGGGCCCACGGTACCACTAACTTCCAATCTTCACTGGGTTCCTCTAACTCTCCTTTCAAGAACGATTTACGGAAATAAAATAATTTATTCCCCTCTACCTTCCAATCTGGGTGAAGTTCAGGGGAATGGCGAACCTTGTACAACTTTCTGTTGTACCACTCCTCTTCAGTTTTGCCAGTGTTAGGGACTCCAGACAACGAGATGGAAGCGAGATTCTCCATTGTTGAGATACGAGACAAGGCGTCGGCAACACAATTTAGTTTGCCTTTTCGATATTTGATGTGAAACTTATATGGTTGAAGGCGAAGAATCCACCGAGCTAAACGTCCAGTGGGATTCTTCAAACTGAATAGCCACTTCAAGCACGAATGATCAGTGACTACCTCAAAATCTGAACCTTCCAAATATTGTCGATTTTTCTCGATTCCCCAGATGACGGCTAAGCTTTCCTTTTCTGTAACTGAATAATTTCTTTCTGCAGCCGATAGCGAACGGGAACAATAGGTGATTACCCTTTCACTACCATCTTGTTCTTGGGTAAGAGCAACACCTATCCTATAGTGACTTGCATCTGTTTGGAGCGTGAAAGGTAAATCAAAATTGGGGCGAGCGAGAATAGGAGCAGAGGTTAGAGCCCCTTTTATTGTCTCAAATGCCTTGACTTGCTCATCACCCCAAAGCCACTTCTGCTTTTTGCTCAGAAGAGCCGTTAAGGGAGATACAATAGTGGAAAAACCACAAACGAACCGACGATACCAGCTGGCCATCCCAAGGAAACGGCGAAGTTCTGTGATATTGGTTGGAGCTGGGAATGACATAACAGCCTGCGTTTTGTCCGGGTCTACAGAGATACCGTCTGCATTCACGCGATATCCCAAATACCGAACTTCTTTGCACCCAAACTCACACTTATCAGGGTTGATTTGAAGTCCCGACTGTTTAAGTCGATTGAATACTTCCTTCAATAGATCACAGTGTGACTTGAGATCTAGGGTACAAATCAGGATGTCGTCGAGGAAGACTACAACTTGAGGGTATAGGTCCAAGAAGATGGAATCAGCCAACCGTTGAAATGTAGCTGGGCTGTTTGTCAAACCAAAACTCATAGTGCGAAACCGAAACAGGCCACGACCTGGTACAATAAATGAGGTAATATCCCGACTGTTTTCATCCGCTAGAGGGACTTGTAGAAAAGCTTGTCAAAGATCAAGTTTTGAAAGGTATGCTGCGTTACGAAGTGAATCTAGAAGGGTATTTATATTAGGCATAGGGTAAGAATCCTTTTTCGTACAAGCATTCACCTTTCTGTAATCTACACAAAATCGGTAGGAATCACCCTTGCGGACCATCACAACAGGTGATGCCCAGGGAGACTGGCTAGGCTCCACGATATGCGACGATAACATCTGATCCAATTGGTTGTACATGGCTTCTAGGACTTTGGGTGAGTAATTATACGCTCTTTGTTTGATAGGAACCGCATTACCCACGTCAATTTTATGATGAATTCTTGTAGTCAGGCCGGGCGAGTCCTCCAAAGACTTGAGACCAGCAGATACTACCTTCTGCAAAACCATGCGTTCAGAATCCTCCAACTGTCTAATGCCACAACATGAAATTGAAAGTGGGTTGAAACTCTCAGATGTGTACTGGTTGAGAAAAGAAAATTGTCGATCAGGTTTGTCTGAGTACCACCATACTTTGGTATGTACGTCCGTAATAACTCGATTTTCTCCCAGAAAATCCAATCCAATAACTATAGGAAAGGACAAGGAATTCATATAATACAAACTCAACGATTTGATCTGGTCACCAATACGAAACTTCAACCGGTAATAGCTGTAGACAGTGGCGGATTTCCATTCGCCATTTGAACTATGAAAGGTTCGGTCGGTTCACTAACACCTTCTTGATTCATATCAATGCCAAGCATTTGCAACCCAATACTTCCAATAAAGGATAGACGGGATCCTGAGTCACACAATGCGGGCACAGTGATAGTTTCACTCGTAGGTCCGTGGTCGTAATTTAATTGCATGACCAACAAACCCGACCAAACATTATGAAGAGATACGAGAGGCGAGACACGATGAAGAGATACGAGAGGCGAGACAAACGAAGAGTGGATCATATACGGCAATTCCGGGTCTTCTTTTGTGGAGGGAACTAGGGCGACCCCTATGACTTGTTCCCTGTCACTTTTTTTGAATCTTTGTTACATTTTGGGCAGGTAAACACATTGACTTCCTTATGTCCACATCGATAACAAAATTTTTTTCTCGGCAGGGCGCAATTTGAAAACACGTGCGGGCCACCACAGTTCCAGCAGACCACGGGAGTTATTGCGTTGGTCAAAGTGTCTGGATTAGGGACCGAGATTGTACTTTTCTTTGCACTAGTGATTTTGGAAGATGGACCAGTGCGAGGAGTTTCACTAGGCGAATTTACATGATAAAAACTCACAGCTTCAGAGCTTCTATTACTTTTACCGACGGAAGCAGACTGATTTGTCAACTTAGTCTGGCTATCCAAACGAGAGCGAGAGTTGGATTTAATTTTGGTGGACATAAGTTCTTCCCGACGCAAGCGATCAGTGACCAGCTTAATAAGAGAGTCATACGTAGGAAACTCTAAGTCGGAAAATTTATCTTCAAAAGATCGACGTGTTGATGGATCTAAATGACTCAGGGCCAATTGAAGTTTCACAAAACCGAACGCATCCGGTAAATCGAGTGCGGCTAGGGAGTCAAAATTTGATCGATGCACACTGAGAAATCTTTGAAGTTCGGTAGAAGACTGGTTTTGAATCGGCTTGAACTCGAGAATCTTCGTTACAAAGTGGCTAGCAAGTCTACGTTTATTGTTGTACCTAGCTTTCACTGTATCCAAAGCTAGGACGTAACTTTCGTTTGAAACTGGGAAACTCGAAATCAGAGCGAGTGCATCACCCTTTAGACTTGCCTTGAGGTACTGCAACTTCTTTACTGGAGAAAGAGAATCATCTCTATGTACGAGGGAATCAAAGAGAGAATAGTAACTGAGCCATTCTCCAATGTTGCCGGAAAATTGGGGGATAGGTATTCGAGGTAATTGGGAAGTGGAATTACTAGGTTCATTGCTGGTAGTGGGATTAGCTGACGTAACTGTTTGTCTACTCAATTCAAGATATTTTGACCGAACTGCATCGATCATATCAATGAAGCTGACGGTAACCTTAGCAACTTCTATCTTCAATTTTTCATCAGATACTTGGGCGTTAAATGACCTCATTTGGTCAGATAGGTAATCTAACTTCTCCTCAATTTTAGCCAAACGATCATACTTAGGACGAAATGCGCAAACATTTGATACATCGATCCTACTACTTGCATCTGTAATATGCTGTAAGGCAGCAAACAAATCTTCCCTTTCTGCAATGAGCTTAGCTCTGATTACGCTCGGCTCTTTGGAAGTCATTACTAACTACAGTAGACTAAGTAGATATGGCGGAAAAAAAAAACAAAAAAAAAAAAAAAGACAATAATATTCCTAGAAGTTAATTTACATACGTACTTGACGATTTTCCGTCAATTGAATACGGGCCCCACGTTGGGCGCCATTAATTATATCTGTGACGTAGACAAGAGACAGGTGGGGATGAACCCTCGGCAATATTTAATAAATGTGAATAGGGAAAGAAGGAACTTGAATTAACTTGAAAAGAATAAAATTTATTTATGTTTAAGAAAAAAAAAAGAAAGAAAGAAAGAAACGAAAGCCGATACTTCTCAGGGTATTCTTGTCACAGGTATAACCAGTAGACGATAAATTGCAAAAAGAAAATTAAAAAAAAAGGAAATTAAACGTTACTTGACTATCTAGCAGTCTTTGTCTTTATCTGCTAGCTAGCACAGATACATACATACAGCTACGATATATTTTACCTGTTTCCAACGGCCGTGGAAATTTAGAGTAGAATTTTAGTCCTACTGGTTTGTTGGGTGGAAACAGACGGGAAACGATACGGAACGGGATAGGAAACGAGACGGAACGGGATATTTTCAGTTGTCTTGCACGATGTTCAGGCGACGGCGACGATTGACGATAGCGGTAGAGCGGTAATCCGAAACTGCGGGACGGATGGCGATAGACGATAGACGAGGTATTATCGAGTCGTCCTTGCCACGATTCTTAGGCAACGATTGACGATTGACGATTGACGATAGCGGTACCCAGAAACTGCGAGAATCAATTAAAAGACAGTTAAGGATCGGCTTGATGAAAGAGGAGAGCTCCACAGAGGTTATCTTTGAAGGAGTTGCAAAACTCACCGGTACGGGACGATCCTTTTCCAAAAATGGAATCCAAAGCGGCGGTGACCACCACGACGACAATGAAGCTGAACGGAATCCAAATTCAACGAAAAAATTAAGAGCAACCAGCAGGCAAAAGCGGAGACAAAAGGATATTGGAACAGCACCACGAGGAAGATGATAGGATCCGAGAAGACGCCAGTTTAGGAAAGCTTCGCTCAGGTGGCAGCACCGGACAGATCAATGGGTGGCAATAGATGAAATCCAGAAGGCAGCGAAACCGCGCTCAGTTTGAATTGGGAGGGAAGGCGAGAATTCAAATTTTTCACAGCACACCTTCGAACCTCTAACTTTCGTTCTTGATCAATCAAGACATACTTGGCAAATGCTTTCGCTCTTGTGCGTCTTGCGACGATCCAAGAATTTCACCTCTAACGTCGCAATACAAATGCCCCCGCCTGTCTGTATTGATCATTACCTCGCGTTCCTAAGAACCAACAAAATAGAACCGAGGTCCTGTTTTATTATTCCATGCACCACTATTCAGGCAAAATTTTAGCCTGCTTTGAGCACTCTAATTTGTTCAAAGTAAACGTGTCGGCCTACCTCGACACTCGGTGAAGAGCACCTAGGTAGGATAGAGTAGGCGAACGAGGAAACCTCCGGTTGAATAACCATCCCATCCCTTGCGGTCAGAGAGGAAACCACCTGACAAGGCACCCAAACGCCACCGACAGGACATGCCACGGCATGCCAGTTACACCAGCAGGCGGCGAACCGACAGCGTAGCACGCAGAACCATCTACGAGCTTTTTAACCGCAACAACTTTAATATACGCTATTGGAGCTGGAATTACCGCTGCCATCGATTATTCGTGTTGAAGTGTCGCTGAATGCATCTTGTAAATTTTGGTTGGTTATTCCTTGAATGTTGTATTATATACTAGGTGTATTAGCATAGGTTGTAGGTTAAACCTATGATTTCATGCCATAAGTCAATCTCTCCGATTCGACCCAAAATTTGTTTTTGGGCGTTTCAAGGTGTCTTTATCAAAATAAGCAAATGCCCGTCCACCGTCCACGCCGATTTTGGTAGTAGAAAAAATGTATAAAAAATCGTTTCAGAAAAAAATGGATTGTAGTGATTTTCTACAACCTAGGCATGAGGGTATCATTTTCGACTAAAGTTTGGACGCTGAATTCAATGAGACAAGTCCCAGAAATATTGGCGCTCACCGGAAGATGTTATGGGCCAAAATTGGTGTATGTTTACCCAATTCGAATGAGTGTTTTCAAGGTTTCGTTTACCTAGGCTTGTAGGGTATCATTTTCCACTAAATTTTAAACGCTGAATCGATTGGAATGAGCCTCCATGCTCCTGGTTTGAAAAATAACCAAGCCTTTTGTATGATTTATTTTAAATTTATTTTTATTTTTTTTATTTTTTTTTTTTTTTGACATGTTTTATTGCACCAAGTAGATAACTTATAAGCAACATTTCTGTAATAGACTAATACTAACAACTGCTTTCAGAATAAGATACTTAACTTTATTCTCAACAAGTCTGTTGAATTGCTTGGGGCACTCACACTAACTGAACCAGTTCATGCGGTTTTGTTCTTTTCAGTCTTCTGAGTAGGTCATTGGTGTCAAGAAGGCGGACAACATCTTCGTTTACATGACTTTGGAGCCTCATAAGGTGATTGATGGCTTGATTTCGTATTACTTCATCGACAGATTCGATCTGTAGCTCGTAATGCAATCTGTCATTCCGGAAATATCTGTATGCGTCAACGCAGCACCGCAAGACATTATTCTGGAACCTTTGAATAATGCTGCGATTGCTTTGGGCGGTGCATCCCCACAGTTAAGCACCATAAGTCCAGACGGGTTTGAGGACTTGTTTGTACAGAATGAGCTTGTTATGGATTGACATTTTGGACTGCCTCCCCATAAGCCAGTACATTTTTCGAAACTTAATCACAAGCTCAGCTTTTTTATTTTTGACGTGGGACTTCCATCTTAGTTTGGCGTCCAGCGTCATTCCAAGATATTTTGCTTCGTTGGCGTGTGGGATTGCCTTATTATTGAGGTATGTCGGTAGGTAGTTGATCCTTTTATTCGTGAAATCAACATGTACTGACTTTGCCTCATTCAGTCTAATTCTCCATTTACTTGTCCATTTGTGAAGAAGGTTAAGGGACCTATTGAGCTTACCAACAGTCTCATTGTTCGTTTCTCCAACGGCCAGGATGGCTGTGTCATCTGCAAACGTAGCAGTGGTGTTCTCTTCAGTTTCTGGCAGATCGCAAGTGTAGAGCAGGTACAGTAGTGGGCCCAGTACACTGCCTTGTGGCACACCAGCCTCGATCCTTGTAGTTACAGAGAAGGCATCCTCCTGTTTAATTCTGAAGTAACGATCGGTTAAGTATGATTCCATGAGATCTGCATAACATGCTGGGAGTAATTAACGTATTTTATGTATCAAGCCTTCGTGCCAGACTTTGTCAAACGCTTGGGTGACGTCTAGAAAGACGGCAGAGCAAACCTGCTTTTCCTCTATCGCTCTTTCTATGATGCTGGTAATTCTGTGGACTTGATCAATTGTCGAGTGTTCTTTTCTGAAACCAAATTGGTGATTTGGAATCAATTTACGTTTTTCAATTTCTAATAGTAGTCTTTTGCTTATAATTTTTTCGAACAGTTTTGAGAAAACTGGTAGGAGTGATATTGGCCGATATGATGTTAGCTCATTTGCTGGTTTGCCAGGCTTCAGGATCATAATTACCTCTGCTATTTTCCACAGTTGGGGGACGTGGCGAAGTTTGATGCAGGCATTTATAATTTTCGTTATTTTAATGATTGTTTTGCGCGGTAGGTGTTTCAGAATTTGACCTGTGATCAGGTCATATCCTGGCGCTTTTTTGGGATTGATATCCATTTGGATTATTCTTTGCACCTCTTTGACTGATGCCAACGGGATGTCAACCAGAGAATCGTGTGATTGGACTTCTTCCAGAGGATTTTCATCTGGAGCTCCAGGGTTTGGTTTAAATATGCTTGCTAGGTAATTAGCAAATACATCAGCTTTTTCTTGATTGCTTCTCACCCACTTGCCATTTGTCCCATTTCTAATGGGTGGAGCTTGAATTGTGGGCCTTTTTAGGTGCTTGGTTGCTTTCCACAGTGAGTAATCTGTGTCCTGATGATTCGTGAGAGAGGTGACAAAATCCTCGTTGGTAGCATCATTGATCTCCTTGATCATTAGCCGGAGCTCATTCGCTACTTTGTTCCAAGCAGCTCGGTGAGCTGGAGTTCGTGTTCTTTGCCACTTTTTCCTTGCTTTGCGCTTTTCTTTGATGGCATCAATTACTTCCTGAGGGTAGTTTAACCCTTTCAGCCTCATTTTGAGGGGTGGCGTATTTTGGCTCGCTACTCTCTGAATGTTGCAGACTAATTTCAATAATTCCCGGTCAATGTCTTCTCGACTGTCCAGATTGTCATTGAGGTCGACTGCTTGGTTTGTTTCAACCTTGAAGTTGTCCCATTTAGTTTGCTTATTGGATAGGGCCGGGTTGAGTGGTCTTCGGATAACGCAATCACTTAGTATGAGTATAATGGGTGAGTGGTCTGAGCTTAGATCCTGGCACTCTTCCACAACAAGATAGTTTGCTGACAGGTTCTTTGTGATAAAGAAGTCAATCAGGTCGGGAAGTTTTCTCGGGTCTGAAGGCCAATATGTTGGCGTTCCTGATGAGTGCGAATCGCAATTGTGCGTGAGCATGTACCGATGGAGTTCTCGCCCTCGGTCAGAGGTAATTCGTGAACCCCAGCATGTATGCTTAGCATTGAAGTCTCCTCCAATTATGAATCGGTTTCCTAACTGCCCAAAAGCCTCTCTGAAAGAATCTTCCTTAACAGCATGTCTCGGTGGTATGTATACACTTGCGACTGTGGTTGAGTAAGAGGCCATTTTTACTTCTATGGCGCAAATCTGGAACATTTCTGTTTCTATTTTGGTGTATTCATGATGGGAAAGGTTCTCCTTGATAATTACAGCACTGCCTCCACGTGCGCAATTGCTCGGGTGAAGTGCGTAGTAGCATTTATAACCAGCTATTCTGCAATATGATTCCTTTGTAAAGTGTGTCTCTGACACCAGACAAATATCTATGTTATTTAACTCAAGAGCAACTTGGAGCTCATTTTTTCTATGGATGAGCCCATTGGCGTTCCAGGCCATTATCTTGAGCCACTTCATGATTATTTTTTAGATTTGCCTTGAAGTATTTTGCTCTCAAGCACTCCAATTCTTTTATTGATTTCGTGGAATCTTTTATCAATTTGATCTAGTTTGCTAAGGTTCGTCCTAAGGGGATCCTCTTGGCTTTGTACCAGAACTGGCTTTTGCTGGAGTTCCTGCATGTTTTTTAGAACCTGCGCATAAGATTTCAAATTACTGTTGCCCACAGGAATGTTTTGAACTCTATCCTTTTGCGCAAGCACTTGAGATGGAGTTTTGGGAGTAAACTTTTTCACTGTTGAGGGTTGTTTTTTGGTTTTATTAATGTGTATTTTTTGTGCTTCAACGGCGACAGGGCATCCTCTGTAGTTGGCTGGATGCTCCTCTTTGCAGTTAGCACATCGAGGATGTACTTCATTGGGCTTTGTACAATTTTCAGTTTTATGGGATTTTCCACATTTCACACACTTTGGCATAAGGCCACAGTAGTTCTTTGTATGCCCAAAACCCTGGCAGTTTTTGCATTGGGCAACCATTTTTTGAGTTTTCAACTCCTCTACTTTAATTTTCACCCCATTCAGAGATGTTATGTTATGAATTTTTTCGACATTTACTCCGTTTTGGAAGGTAAAAGTACACATATCAAGTGGATTTTTGGTTTTCCAGTCAAGTTTGCGACTCACCTTCACCTGACCAAAGTGAGGGTATTCAGCAAGAAAGTTTTGCTGGATTTCACTTTCACTGAGCGATTTGTGCAAACCCTTTATCATCACAGTGAATGGTCTGGTTTGCTTATCCTGGTATGTGTGAAATTCACACTGCTCACTTCGAAGGAATTCGCTCAATGCTCTAAATCCCTCACAATTGGCGGTGTTAATTTTGACTTGGTCATCTTTCATGACAGTGACTTTTGATTGAGGAGCCCGTTCTCGAGCTGCCGCTTCAATTAGTTTATAATTTTCTTTTACATTATGTAAAAAAATTGGAGGGGGTTTTGGATCTACTGGCGGTTTATTTTTAGTTTCCTTTTTACCTTCAGGGGCGTTCTTTGACAAATCGGGAGAATTGTTTGGTTTTTTCCGTTTTTTGCCAGGAACAAGTTCAAATTCCTCCTCATCAGTATAGTATTGAACTATTGGTTCATCAATTGTTTGGTTTTGAACTTCCACCCTGACATCTGCCTGGTTTTGGGTGTTTTCTGTCATTGGCTCGTCTTGATTATCCTGCTGTCCCACATCATTTTTCGATAAGAGTTCAGCAATAATTTTCTGATCCTCCTTCATTTGAGAGACTGCATCCAACAAGTGCTGGCCCAATAAGCTGATGAAATTTTTACATTGATTAACTTCCTCACGGAGGAAGTTGCTGTACACTTCAGCAGACTGACCTGGAACAGGCTGAGACAATGGGGTCATAGCCATCCAAAGTCCTTTCTCGGCAATTTCCGTAAGTTGATCCATTTTGCGATGGGTACCACGTCAGCGAGTTTCACGATTTCTGGGGCACGGCCAGCACCGCACCATCACGTAATCACTTTTCGCGCTGAATGTTTGTTTATAAACTGTCCGAGCTAAAGAACACCTTCCTCGACGGAGGTTGGAAGACAACTGATTTATGTCATTCAAAATTATTCTTTGTTTTTGATGCCGATGTGAGTGGGGTCTGTGGAGACCCTACCTTGTTAATCGTAATTTGGTTGGCACTAACAGGAGTCGTTTGGATCGCAGTGCCAAATTGTGTGGGTACCCCTTGCAATAAAAACAATAAAATGGATCGTTCGTTGAAAAATGGGGCTTCCGGCGAGTTAACGAGATCGGGCGTTGCGGTACGGTAAGTGGTGCAGAAGAGGAAGTCCACATCAAAGTTGTGTTGTATGGCGAAGAGCGAGCGAATGTGGAACGCTGGAGCGGGTCCGAGTGAGCAGTCAACGAAAGCGGCGGTGAAGCTTGGGGGTGGAGAGGCGGTGGAGGTGTGACGAAGGGGGAGGTGGGGTCGGCCTAGGGGTGCGGTGGTGTGGAGGGAAAGGGGGTGTCAGGTAAATGGCAAAGAGGATACGACCCCCTCCGTCTCACACAGTGCCGCCCTCAGGCCACCCCCTTCTCAACCCAATAACCACCTCACCTGCCCATTATTACCCCTTCTGGGTCCTCCAAACGTTATCATTACCTGTAATTGATAACGCTCTCAGAGGCCCGTTCTTCAACGCCCTTGCCCCCAAACTTTGCCCACCTGCATAGTGCCATTCCATCATAATTATGTCATCGAGGCCTAAGGTGACTGGAGCTTCTCAAAGCCACTACACTCAAAAAGTTCAAGTTCAACAGTTTTTTGATTTGTTGAGGTAACTTTGATCTTTGCAACAAAGGAATGCGCTCAATGTGTAAGTGTATAAATCAATTAGGATGGTACGTTGGGGGTTCTAAAAATAACGCTGCAAATTCCTTCACAGGAATTGGTTATTCGGACCAGGAGCATTGACACTCATTCCAATCGATTCAGCGTCCGAAAATTAGTGGAATACGATACCCCTTACGCCTAAATCGTCGAAAATATCAAAAATGGGGGAAGAAGTGGGCGTGGCGTGTTCCGGACCCACTCCGATTGAATCAGGGTCCCAAATTTAGTGGGAAATGACACTCCTCTAAATCCCAAAAATCTCTAAAACCCACATTTGAAATAGATAGATAGATACCCGTTTTGACCAATAACATCTTCAGTGGGCACCAATCGTTCCGGAACCCGTCTTATTGAATTCAGTGTCCAAACTTCAGCATGAAAACATTGGTTGATTATTCAAAGATTGACCAACCAAAAGCAAATCCTCAATAGATAGCATTGCGGCGATCTAATGTTATGTCAGTGGGTCACCATTAAACATCTTGCTGCAATTATCCTACGACAGCTAAGAATATTTCTCCAAGAATGTCCTTCTTCAGAAAAAAAAAGTTTATAATTATAATAACTATTTGTTATTATCAAAGTGTCCAGGACTCCACAACGGTTTATCATCTATCATTAAGTGGAAAATGATTATCTCTCATGCTCAAGTCCCCAAAAATCTCTAAAACCCGTTTTCAAAACACCTATGTTGCCCCTCGTCCGTTCAGTAGCGTTTGGCCCGGGGCCTATCTCAATCGATTCCGGTCCAAAAGTTTGTGGAAAATGATACCCCACATCCCAAAAATCGAGTTTCAAAAAACCTTTATTCACCCATTCCCTGCACAAAGTTGGGCCCGATCTGGCTGAAAGTTTTTGAGGACGAACTAGAGCCGGGAAAATTGTCAAATACAAAAAAAGGTCGAATACTTTGGATTTAGACATCAAGAAACGTAAACTGTGAAATTTTTGGGCAAATCTGAGAGATGGACCTCTGGCAAGAAAACAAAAGAATTGGTATTATTCGAGGAAAAACAAAACAAAATAGTTGAAAAGTGACGACGAAGTCTCCATTTATGCGCGCCATTACATAGTTTTCAATGTATTCCACTTTTCAACTGTTTCGGCTTTTTACTGTGTAATGAGATGAACACGAGGGCAAATATAATGAACTACATGCGCTGTCTTCGTCTTTGGCTGACGCATCCGGCAAGTTCTCATCCCGCTTCTTCGTTATCCTAAGATTTTAAAGTCCTTTGCCCAACTAGAGATTTATTTCACGCTGTTAGGACGTTTGGGTCGACCAGCACACAACCAAGGCTGACCTGGCTCCTCCACGTTAACAAATACAATAACAATAACTGAAGCAATATATTTTCAGAAGAAATTTTAGGAATGACACATACATTAATTAAGAAAGTTGTCTTGTTGCGGACAGTTCAGCAAACAAGATTCCAAGGGGGAAGGGTCAAGACTTGATGGAAAACAAACATGTATGACGAATATTGAAGATTCACTTCCCCCTCGGGCTTTTCTCGGAAATGGTTCCAAGCGGAAGTTCAAGGGCTTAAAGTATTACCGCTATCACCTAATCAATCGCTACTTACTCCCTGGGGCTACAGCCCATGTAGGGCCCTGGCCGCCTCAACAACAGTCCGCCAATCAGCTCGATCTTGTGCTCTGGTCCTCCATCTTCCCGCTCCTGCTCCCCGGAGGTCGTCCTCGACGTCGTCCGTTGAAAAATCGATTTTCGATATTTTGGGCGATTTAAGCGAAAGGGGTATTATTTTCCACTAAATTTTGTACGCTAAATCCAATTGAATTGGTTCCAGAACGATTGGCACCCACTGGAAGAAGTTATGGGTCGAATTGGGTATATATTACCCACTTTGAATATTTGTTTTTGAGATTTCCGGTACCTGGGCGTGTGGGGTATCATTTTCCACTAAATTTTGGACCCTGAATCGATTGGAATGGGTCCGGGGCCCGCCACACCCACTGTTCCCCCCATTTTCACCATGTTGATGAAATGAACCTCCATGCGCCTGGTCCGAGGAATAACCAACCCGTGTGTTTTCATCTAGACACCATGAAACGTCCTGAAAAAATTTTTGAGCCGAATCGAGGAGGTTGACCATTTGCATGAAAACATAGGTTGATTATTCAAGGAATAACCAACCAAAACATTGACCCCTCTTTTTTCAACGTACCTAGAACGCACGTACCGAGTTAACAGGTTTTCACGCTTGGGATTACATATTATAACTATTTCTAACGATTAAAAAGAGAACTTACGCATTTGATGGAATCTGCCTATGTAAGTGTGTGACGTAGTATCGGCCTAAAATCATTGTGGGAACCTGGAGTAATTATTCTAATTGAATTTGAGCCCCGAAAAATGCTCTTTAAACAAATGACTCATTTAATGGGGTCTTGCCTCTGGTGACCTCTTGTGGCGGTAAAAAACGAAAGAAATTCACATCTTCCCCCTCTCGGAGCCGCCGCCTACTCCCGTGTCACCCATCGTATTGTAACGATTTATGTTCTTCGTAACTAATTTATTAACAATTGTTCACTTGAATACACTGTTCACATTCGCGCATTTACACGATTGCACAGAATCACAATACACGGTTGTAACGCAGTTGTCGCACTATTTATAACGCGGCACAGCACGATTTATAACCCAAAGCATCTATATCCGGACTCCGAATTGAACTGCACTGGGCGGCGCTCGTGGGTCTGTTTTATACCTGCTGCCTGGTCGAGAACGTTCTGGGACGAACGGGGAGGTTCCCGAATGTTTGAGACCCTTAATCCTCCACAGGTCGTTGACCTTGCAATGCCAGCAGCCCATTTGACCGGCGCCGGTGCGAGCTCGCAACACTGCCCCCTCCTTAGAATGGTTCTGTCCCAGAACAATCTTGGGCATCTGTTCATCACTGGGCCCATGTCGATAGCGGCATTTATCACCATTCTTGCAGCTGCCTTGGCGGTAGAAATAGCAGTCCACAGTCTTCACATCAGTTCTTCCATGAGGATTCCAGGTACACACCCGCACTTCAATCTGGGTCCCTTGAAAAATGAACTCCAACATGTTACGGACTATCCTCCAATCCAATTGGTCCAAGCCACAACCAATCTTGGGTATTGCCAACTTCTTCATTCCCTGCTTAATGAGCAGCCTCTTCAGGGCAAGTAGCGCATCCCAAAGAGTCCTGTAGGTTGGCTTCTGGTGGGAAGACTGTTTTGTCACTAGATAGACTATTAGCTGGTTGGCTATCCTCAGTGACAATGTTTTTCCAATGCGTGGATTTTGCCGCTGCAACTGGTCGACATTACCATATTTCTTCTTGAATATTTCGGCAATTCCTCTCGACATTTTGAGGTCGGCAGCTACACAGTGTGCTAGCGCACAATCTTTTCCAACGTCAAAAAGGTTCTCACGCACTTCGTTGGTGACTCCAAATCTCGCTTTGCTAGTACCTCCATAGTTCTTCATGAACATGTTGAACTCCAGGGTTGCCGGGTCTTCTATACTTGATGGTGTAGTCACTGTCCTCGATAGGTCTTCCTGCGTCAAACTGCCCACAAATGCTGCCAGCCGATTATGATGTACCACTCGCGGTTTCCCTCTTGGAGTTCTTCGAATCCTGTAGATGACATCGTTGATTCTTTTCATGATTTCGTAGGGTCCTTCCCAATCCTTCTGGAGTTTCGGTGATAGTCCTCGCTTCCGACGCGGATTGTAGAACCAGACAAGATCGCCTGCTTGGAAACCCACCTCAGTTGCCTTTATGTCGTATCGAGTCTTCATCCGGTCACTGGCTATTTGCAAATGGCCCCGGACTTTCTCATGGATATACTGGAGCTTGGATTTTAGAACGCTGACATAGTCCTCCCCAGCTACATCATCTCCGGGTTTGCTCCCAAACTCCAAGTCACACGGTAGTCTTATCTCCCTTCCAAACATTACCGATGCAGGAGTCTCTCCAGTTGTTTCTTGTACCGCTGATCTGTAGGCCAAGGCAAACAGATGCAGGTATTGGTCCCAGTCTTTCCGGTGGTCAGAGACCACTTTTGCCAAGTATTTCCCAGTTGTCCGATTCATTCGCTCAACCAGGCCATCCGACTGTGGGTGTAAACCTGCAAACTTCCTGGAATACGGAAGATTCAAAGTTTCTCCCCTGGTCAGAATGCAACTCCAAAGGCATCCCAAATCGACAGAAGAACTCTTTAACCAAGACATCAGCAACGGTGGCAGCTTCTTGATTTGGCAATGCATAAGCCTCCATCCACTTGGTGAAATAGTCCATGGCCACCAAGATGTATCTGTTCCCTTTGTCGCTTTCTGGGAAAGGCCCTGCTATGTCA
Source organism: Cyrtorhinus lividipennis (assembly GCA_019603395.1). NCBI lineage: Eukaryota > Metazoa > Arthropoda > Insecta > Hemiptera > Miridae > Cyrtorhinus > Cyrtorhinus lividipennis. The sequence continues at coordinate 893,984 of CM034010.1, read as the reverse complement.
ATGGCCACTCTTTCCATTGGGCTTCCCACATTGTACTGCCGCATCTTTGCCCTTGGTTTCACAATTGGTCCCTGCACGGCATTGCACAGCAAACACTTCTTGCACCAATCTTTGACAGATTGTTTGCTATCTACCCAGTAAAAACGCTCTCTAACCTTCTGTAGCGTTTTCGTGATGCCAAAATGTCCTCCTGATGTTCCATCATGAAGATGCTCTAAAACCAAGGGAACCAACTTTTGTGGAACGATGATCTGCGTCCTTGTCTCGGTGCCATCATCATTCTCCAGGCGACGTTTCAGGATTCCGTCTTCCAGACTGATAGAGTTCCACTGCGCCCAATAGGTTTTTATAGTTGGGCTACGATGACTAATTTCTTGCCAACTGGGTCTCCTGTTGGTTCTCTTCCAAACCAGAAGATCCTTCAGCTCCTGGTCTTCTGCTTGCCGCTCCTGCAAGCGCTCTGGCAGCCACTCATCCGGGATAATTCCAGTCCTTCGTAGGTTTTCTTCTTGCTGGTCCAGTCTTGAGCAGTGGCCGCAGTTGTCCAGACAAGGTCTCCTTGATAAGGCATCCGCATTTCGATGAATAGTGCCAGCTCTATGCTCTGTGGTGAAATCATACTCCTGGAGCCTCTCAATCCATCTAGCCACTTGTCCTTCTGGGTTTTTGAATTGAAGGAGCCATTTCAATGCTGCGTGATCTGTTCTCAGGATGAATTGTCAACCATACAGATACTTATGGAAGTGTTCGATTGATTTCACTACAGCCAGTATATCTCTTCTTGTGACACAATAATTTCGTTCTGGTTTAGACAATACTTTACTGAAGTATCCAATCACCTTTTCTTGCCCGTCTTGTAATTGTGAGAGGACTCCTCCAATTGCCAGATTACTTGCGTCTGTGTCCAGAATGAAGCGATCACTTGTCTTTGGGTAGGCCAGTATAGGTGATGTGATTAGAGCCGTTTTCAACCTCTCAAAAGCCTCCTGGCACTCGTTGGACCAGGCGTACTCTCGTCCTTCTTCCGTTAGAGCTGTCAGAGGCTTTGCCACTCGGGCAAATCCAGGAACGAATCTTCTGTAATAGGTGCACAGTCCTAGAAAACTTCGTAACTGATGTTTATCTAATGGGACTGGCCAATCTCGAACTGCATCGATTTTCTGTGGATCAGTCTTGATTCCCTCGCTGGATACAACATGTCCTAAATATGTGACTTCCTGCCTGAATATGTGGCACTTGCGGTGACTCAACTTCAGGTTGGCTGCTCTAATTCTGTTGAACACTTCTGTTAAGTTCTTCAAGTGTTCCTCGAACGTCTTCCCCACTACTATTACGTCGTCCAAGTAGACCAGACACGTTTTCCATGATAGTCCACGTAGGACAATTTCCATCAACCTTTCAAAGGTAGCTGGCGCGTTACATAATCCAAAAGGCATAACTGTAAACTGCCATAGTCCAGTGCCTATTGTAAATGCAGTCTTTTCCTTATCCATAGGATCCAAGTCCACTTGCCAGTATCCACTCTTCAGATCCAACGTTGAAAACCATTGGGAGCCAGCCAGCGTGTCCAAAGTGTCATCAATTCTTGGTAATGGGTAGCTGTCCTTCTTGGTTACATCATTTAATTTGCGATAGTCCACACAAAACCTGGTGGATCCATCCTTTTCCTTCACCAAGACTACCGGGGATGCCCAGGGACTACTAGATGGTTCAATGACCCCTTCCCTCTCCATATTGAGTATAATCTTCTCTGCTTCCTCACGTTTTGCCAATGGAAGCCGCCTTGATGGTTTCATGGTGTCTAGATCAAAATGGCGGAAATGGGGAAAATGGTGGGTGCGGCGGGTCCCAGACCCATTCCAATCGATTCAATGTCCATGATTCAGTGGAAAATGATACCCCACACGCCCAGGTACCAGAAATCTCATAAACACATATTCAAAATGGGTGATGTATACCCAATTTGACCCATAACTTCTAACAGTGGGTACCAATCATCCTGAGACCCACTTCATTGGATTCAGCTTCCAAGATTTAGCGGAAAATGATACCCCACACGCCTAGGTTCCAGAAATCTCAAAAACACATATTCAAAATGGGTAATATTTACCCAATTTGACCCATAACTTCTTCCAGTGGGTGCCGATCGTTCTGGGACCCATTACATTCGATTCAGCGTCCAAAATTTAGTGGAAAATGATACCCCACTCGCCTAGATCGCCCGAAATCTCGAAAATCCATTTTTCAAAAAACACATTTTGACCCCTACCCCGCCCAAATTTGGTCCGATCGGGCTGAAAACCTTGGAGGACCGTCCTAGGCCGGGAGAGACCCCTGACCCAAATTTCAGATTTTTAGAAAATTATCTACTACCAAAAACGGCGTGGACGGCGTACGGCGTACAGCGGACGGTGGACGGCGTACGGCGGACGGACATTGACCTTTTTTGATCTAGACATCATGAAACGTCCAGAAAAAAATTTTGAGCCGAATCGGAGAGGCATGAAAACATAGGTTGATTATTCAAGGAATAACCAACCAAAAGGTCAATGTCCGTCCGCCGTCCACGCCGTTATGGGTATGGGCGTGTGGGGTATCATTTTCCACTAATCATGGACACTGAATCGATTGGAATGGGTCTGAGACCCGCCGCACCCACCGTTTTCCCCATTTCCCCCATGTTTTTAAATCAGTTTCCATGCGCCTGGTCCGAGGAATAACCAACCCCTGTGTAAGAATTTGCAGCGTTTTTCATTCTGCAGAGTACGGCCGTTAACGGCAGACATGGGGCGAGTAAACAAAAGTGGAAAGTTCAATGGGATTCGGACGAAGTGTTTACACTGTGCCCGACTTGCTCGGTTGAACTCCGCCCAACTCCGCCGAGCTCTTCCGTCTACCGATTCCGAACCAAATAATTTTGTTTTGTTCGGCCGAATCTGGCGTCTCCGTATGCACTTCTCCTACGTTTATCTCATTTTTCGATATGGACGTCGACTTGCTAATTTCTCTGGTGCAGGAAAGGCATTTAATCATGTCACTGCATGACACGTTTTGCCATTTTACTAATCAAATTAATTTTACTACGATGCTTGGTACCTATGCCATCAAATTAATCTTACTACGATGCTTGGTACCTATGCCATTTTCATGCAGCGTCTTTTGTGAAACATCTCAAAAATTAAATGGGCGATGGGGGGGGGGGGGGGGGGGGTCCCGCTTTTTGATTATCAGGAGTCATCATAGGGTAACTACGTCCATCTTGTACAGTTAATGTAAGTACAGTCAACGCAGCATTTTTACGGATATCTTTCTATTTTGAGAAAATCAAATTTATTTTAAAACAATAACTTTGAAGTGAAAACAATGAAAGTCAAGTGTAACGACATCATAAAGACTTAGCTCAACGTCACAGCCTCGCTTCTGGACAAAAACAAATCTGATTAGAGCCGTTTTCAACCTCTCAAAAGCCTCCTGGCACTCGTTGGACCAGGCGTACTCTCGTCCTTCTTCCGTTAGAGCTGTCAGAGGCTTTGCCACTCGGGCAAATCCAGGAACGAATCTTCTGTAATAGGTGCACAGTCCTAGAAAACTTCGTAACTGATGTTTATCTAATGGGACTGGCCAATCTCGAACTGCATCGATTTTCTGTGGATCAGTCTTGATTCCCTCGCTGGATACAACATGTCCTAAATATGTGACTTCCTGCCTGAATATGTGGCACTTGCGATGACTCAACTTCAGGTTGGCTGCTCTAATTCTGTTGAACACTTCTGTTAAGTTCTTCAAGTGTTCCTCGAACGTCTTCCCCACTACTATTACGTCGTCCAAGTAGACCAGACACGTTTTCCATGATAGTCCACGTAGGACAATTTCCATCAACCTTTCAAAGGTAGCTGGCGCGTTACATAATCCAAAAGGCATAACTGTAAACTGCCATAGTCCAGTGCCTATTGTAAATGCAGTCTTTTCCTTATCCATAGGATCCAAGTCATTTGCCAGTATCCACTCTTCAGATCCAACGTTAAAAACCATTGGGAGCCAGCCAGCGTGTCCAAAGTGTCATCAATTCTTGGTAATGGGTAGCTGTCCTTCTTGGTTACATCATTTAATTTGCGATAGTCCACACAAAACCTGGTGGATCCATCCTTTTTCTTCACCAAGACTACCGGGGATGCCCAGGGACTACTAGATGGTTCAATGACCCCTTCCCTCTCCATATCGAGTATAATCTTCTCTGCTTCCTCACGTTTTGCCAATGGAAGCCGCCTTGGTGGTTGTCTGATTGGCTGTGCGTCACAGGTATTTATTTTGTGCTTGACGATGTTGGTCCGTCCCTTATTGCCATCGACATTATCGAAAATGTCAGAATAATCCTCAATGAGCTTGCCCACAATCTTCTTTTGGTGTTTATTGAGCCCTTCACACGAGGATGTCAGAATATCTATGATAGGCCTTGGATTTACAGTCTTCATTGATGGTCCATTGGGTGTCACTGCAGTACCTGCAAGATAAGCCACAGAGCTACAACTTCTCAATACTTCTTCTTGCTTCAAGGTTACTGGAAAAGCATTGAGGTTCATGAGCCGGACAGGAATGACATTCTTCATCCTTACCAGAGCCTTGCCGGTCAGCAATCCTTTCTTCAAGCCGCCTTCTATGGGAGGTTCCACAACACCTATCTGCCCTTCTCTAACAGTTGGTCCTGATGGTCGACCATAGACTATCTTTTCAGTCAGTCCGGGTAGCGTCACATTCTTGGTCAACAAAACTTGCACATCCGAGTCTTCCACACCACTGAAGGGCACCTCTTTGTCACCAATCTTCAGGACATCGTTCTTCATATCCAACTGGAAGCCATACTTCTTGATCACATCCATTCCTAAGATGACTTCTTCAGTGATGTCAGCAACTAAGACTTCATGCTGTAGCTGCTTAGGTCCAATCCTGATTTTGAGTTTGGTAACTCCATGCGTTGGGATTTCCTGGTCCCCTGCTGTTTTGAGGCGAATCAGTGCTGGTTTGAGCGCTCCTTTATTCTTGGCGAGGGTCTTGTTAACTATAGTTCTAGTTGCTCCAGTGTCAATCAAAAACTTCACAGGACGTTCATCTACTGCGCCGTCAACAAAGATGCTGTCATTGCTTAATGTCCCAGTAGTCTGGAGAACCAATTCTGGGGTATTGTTGATATGGGCCGACATATACCCCTCTTTGGCAACCCATTTTAGTTTTCCTTCTTATCTCCAATTTCTGCAGGTTTGGGGCATCTACGGCGAATGTGACCTACTTCCCCACAATTCCAGCATCTGATTTGTCTTTTGCTGTCCTTCCAATTGGGTTCTTGCTTCAAAAGCCTTCGTAACCTTTCAACAAAATCTTCTTCTTCTTCAATTACCTGTCTCAAACGTGCTCCGCTCCGGTGAGAGGCTTGCTTTGCGGCCTCAAATTCCAAAGCATGCGCCAGGGCATCGCACAAAGTCTTTGGGCGTGCGAGTCTCAATGCTTGCTGAGTTTCACAGTCCCTGATTCCATCTACGAAAGTCCGGACAGCCAGCTGCTCCAAAAAGTCATCAGGCGCTGTAGGGTAAGCCAGTCTCACCAGTCTTGCAATGTCTGCTTCAAATTCCTGTAGAGTCTCAGTGGTCTTCTGGTTCCTGTTCTTTATCTGTGCATGGTAGACTTGTTGAAGATGAGCATCTCCGTATCTCATATCCAGCCTGGCAGTCAACAATTCGTAATTATTCTGATGGCCAGCCGGTATAGTCTGGAGAATATTCAAGGCTTCTCCACGCAATGCAACTATTAAAGCTGTTGCTTTGTCATGTTCGAGCCATCCATTTGCAACAGCTGCAGCTTCAAACTGTCTCTTGTATGTTGACCACGGCACCTTCCCATCAAATGTAGGTGACTCAACTTTAACTCTACTAGAGGAAAACGAGGACTGCTGAATGGCTTAGGATCGGTCCTCAAATTCTTAACTGGAAATCTAGACGCTCAGGACGAAGAAATAACTCTATCCTAGAACACCTACAAAAGAACCAAGATAATATTCAAACCCAACTCAAAGCCCAGTATTCGATAAACGAGGCCATCCAAAAGAATTTTAATAAAACGTTAGAAATTATCTACTTCAACAACAACGAAATAAAGAAAGAACTCTGTTTTTGGAGACGCCACACAAAGTGCCCAACGACACTAAATATACAATCAATTCTAGAACATCACTTGATATTAACGAATTCCCTTCTAGACACAATTCTAGATATAGAGAACTCGTTGGTGGCCTGTAGAACAGGGACACTACACCCTAGCGTAATCGCCCCTCATTTACTGAAACAAGAATTAGAAAAATTAGCCGAATACTACAAAGATAAATTCTTAAACTTCGAAAACCAAAACTTATAAGTCCAAACTCACATAAAAGTGCGATAGGAAGGGACGAAATAGTATATTTCCTAGATATCCCTATCATAGACCCAGAGCCATTCAAGTTGATTCACTCAGAACCCATACCCACTTCGCTAAACGAAGAATACCTTGTAATCATTCCCTCGATTCGATACCTCCTCGAATCAAAATCCATAATAGTTCCCTTATTACATAGATGTCCCCCAGGCCATCACCAACTCTGTCCAAATTATCTGACAACACCTTCCCTTCCAGAATACAAAGCGAACTTTTTACGGACAGGAAATACCTCTTCCTGTAAATTTATTAAACTAGTAGCTTTCGATAATGACGTAAAACTGATGCTCGATATCGATCAATACCTACTGTTCTTTCCTGAAGGCTATTCCATCACTATTAACTCCAACCAAGGGACAGAGACAAAAACGCTAACCGGTACTTACCTCATTTTACCCGGGAAAGGCCTAATCGAATGCAAAAGTAAAACCCTATTCGCACCAAGGAACGAAGTCGCTGGTAAACCCCTGATCATGGGAAACTTTCCTCTCCACCTCAACCCGAATCAACTCCCAGACCATGAAATCGTGTTCAAAGAGCTAGAACTTGAAATGATCCAAACCCAAGAGTTTAAATTAATACCGAAATTCGACTACTCCACACTAGCCATTCCTGGTGGGTGGACTATTCTGCTGTACGCATTGTTAATAGCATTGTTCATATTTACCTGTACTAGCTATAAAAAGGCACAAAAGCAAAAGGCAGTTGTAGCGTTTGCTGTCAAATTAATGTTCTTACATGTACTTTATACTTCATATTAATTGTTCTTACACTAATATTCTCGTCGGTACCTTATATACTTGAACTTATATTCAAAGACTACTTGACACTAAATTTCATCCTAGGGTGGGCGAGTTATATTTGAAAGCCCAGCTGATTAAACGAAAAACTACGCTGCTGCGTCAGCACTAGAGAACTTATAAAACCATCCTGTGAGCCCCTCCGATGCAGTCGTGTTCTCCCGCTAGCTAAGTGCACATCTCGTTATACTCATTGTCACCATCTTCATTTGACGTAACACTGTCTGTATTCAAAGAAATACAGTTTTTTTTTTCTTTGAATCCGCAAGTAACGAAATTAATTTCCATAAACACTTGCTAAGGCATACTCTTGGCAGTAGGTGATTTCTCTTTCAGATGGATTGCAAAGGACAAGCCAGTGGTAAGGGTCACTCCAATACTTGTACGAAGACACCACCTCCACATCATCACCTCTGTAAGTCCATGCCTCCGAAAGTCTGAGCCGCCGTCCCCTGCAAAAAACCATGATCTTGGATTTACCAAGACTGACCTGCATCCTCCACTGACCACAATATTGCCGTAAGGCATCAATGTTTTGCTGAAGATCCGCTGTAGACTCGGCAGTGATGACTATGTCGTCAGCATACATAAGCAGTTTTATTTTGGCTCCAACAACGTCGATCCCATGAGGCAATGCTCCTTCAAGATCGTTGAGGTACAATGCAAATAGCAGAGGACTGAGCAAGCAACTCTGTTTTACGCCCTGCTCAATATCAAAGGCTCTAGTGGTGCCCTTCACATTCCAAACAGCTGCTGTCCCTCCAAAGTACAACAAGGAGAGTAGCTTGATGAACCTACAGCTAATCCTATAACCGTCCAGCTTCTCAAACAGCAAGTCGTGTCAAACGCAGCCTAAAAATCAACGAAGAATGCGTAGAATCGTTTAGCTGGCGAGTTCACCATGCCATGCTCCCGGTCCAAGGAAAAACCAACCTCTGTGAATGAATTGTAGCCTTTTTTGATGTAGAAACCTTGAAACGCAAATGGTAGAGGGCTAATCGGAGAGGTCGACCTCTTGTATGAAGATTAGTTGATTATTCGGAGAATTCTCTCATTCCGCTCACTGTTCATCTATCCCTCGCCGGTCGAGGGAATCACGTAAAAAAGTATACAAATTAGTTAATAAGGGTTGTTTACCCATGGAGCTGGAGTGTGGGGAAATCAGTGAGTGTGGAGTGTCCCGCACTCAATTTAATCGAACCGTGGTGAAAATGATACCCCAAAAACCTTGAGATCCCTCCCAAAATAGTTGAGTAAGTAGGTTCCTAATTTGACCTATATCTCCTCAATGGGCACCAAAGTCCAGACCCGTCTCAATGGATACAGCGTCCAATGTTTAGTGGAAAATAATACCCCACACTTATCAACTATATTGTGTTCTACTTTGGGCTAAAAAGTTTTGAGGACCAAGAGCCATTAGAGCCAAAGGTCCCAGACCACAATTTCAAATTATTGGAAAATCCTTTATTACCATGAACATGGGTGTCATTAGCTGCCCATTGCTCTTCTTGCATATCAAGTATCTGAACATGCCGGTTTTCTGGCAAGGATGGTGTTTGCACCTCCCATTACACCTCTTGGTGGATGTCCGTTTCTCAAGAACTGTCAGTGCCTGAATACATTGACTAACTGCAAAGGAGGTTGGTACCAAGCAGGAAACAAGGTTTGGTTCTACGATCCCAAAAGGATTTCCCCAAAGATACAACGGAGCTGGAAGCTAATTTTTTTCCGAGATGTTTTGCCCTGGAAGCCTCACGAGCGTTACCCATCTGTGGAGCATGATTTCTCGACACATTTTATTTATGCCTTAGAAATCACTTCTATGTTAAAGTTAGCCGCAGATGTGAAATTTTAACCATTGGACAGAAACAGGACAAGAGATGATTGTAAACTAATTTGGGATATAATTGCTATGATGCGCCTTCCCTTCTTTCCCATTTGTGCAGTACTATTTATTTAATTGATACTCTGTAAATGCTGTTTTTTATCTTTTAACTCCACAGTATAAGGACAATTTTCCATCCAACTTATACTCACCGCTAAGACATGGAAGAAGTACGCAAACAATCACAAACAGTTCCTGGCTCTGTGATTAAGGTTAGTATCACCTTGAGTAAATAAAGTAGATACTCCTACAGTAGGAAGATGCCTGTGCAGGGCGGATATTGGTTTCAACAAAATTCAAGAGGCTTTCAACTTGAAGATCGACAGAGTACAGTTTGGGAGATGTGCAAAAAGATTATGGAGGTCAGCAAAACCACAATTGACACGATTTTGACTGAACATTTAAGCCATTCAAAGGTCTGCGCACGATGGGTACCAAAAATGCTTACTGCAGACTACCAGCCAATCGAACCTCAGCCCTCATGATTTGGATGGGAACTGGTGTCTCACCCACCATACATCCTAGACTTAGCACCAAGTGACATCCATCTCTTCCCTGAATTGAAAAAAAGAAAATCTTGGCGGAATCTAATTCCAGACAGATGTAGAAATGCAAAACGCTGTTGGTAGTTTTCTGTATACAGAGTTCTCCAACCATAGTTGGATGAAGTGGGTGCTTCGAATGCAGAAGTGTTGCTGTAAAAGAAAGACAAATTTTTAAAAATTTAACTATTTTTCTTTGCAAATAAACCATTTTTTTATGAAAAAAAAATTTGTGGAGCTTATTTTATGGAAAACCTTGTAGCTTGGAAGGCCTTTCAAGCCACTGATGTGATATGTATATTAATTTCGTTCTTGAGCACACATTGGGCCACCACATAAATAAGGGCAGCAGACCTTTTTTTAGCCCTTTGATTATGATTATTCTATTATAACCAAATTTGTAGCTTTTTTAGGTGCGAATGACCTTAGCAAAAGCAGAAAATGTTATTACCATTATCTAAAAAAGATCACAACTTCAGTATGTTTATCTTCCTCTAACTACGTACTACGTACTAGAAACGTCGTCTGTCTTGGGAGCCAGGTAATCTTGCTAACCTTTAAAAAGCTATGAATGATGTCATACTCCCGCAATGTATAACATGACAACCAAATTTTGTACCAGGACTTAGCTGCATTCAATCATCATAATTTTCATCAATTTCATCATTTTTCTCATAACTCAGCATTTTTGTTGCTAATATAATTGTGTCCTTGGTTTCAGGATAAATGGCATTTGGTGCCTGCTTTTCTTCGCGTGAAGGGTTTAGTCAAACAGCATATAGATTCCTTCAACTACTTGATAAATGTGGAAATAAAAAAAATCGTCAGTGCGAATGATAAAGTGTTAAGTGATGCGGATTCAAACTTCTACTTGAAGTGAGCAAACGTGACGTATACCTAATTGATTAATTTTTTTCAACAATAGTGTCTAACATATTTTGGTGTAGATGATCTAGCTAGAGATGCTATACCTGTCAAGACAAATGATATTGTCCATGACATTTCTGGAATCAATATTATTCATTGGATGTACGAGGCGTGTCCAGAAAGTAAGTGTACTGAGGCTCTCACGGCCATAGGGAATATGTTTTCTACCATGTTGGCTACACTGCCGTATAGCTTTACTCCTAACCTTTAAAACAAGACCAGAACGAGTTCAGTATGTTGAAAACTGTGGTCTCACGAATTTTTCTTGTTGTACATGTCGATCGGGTCCGCTGCCAAGTGCGAAATCTGCGCCGTTATCCGTTATCTTGTTGCGAAGGAAAATTCTCCACGTGAGATTTTTATGAGGTACGAACTGTTTATGATAAAGGCCATATGAATCCTACCATGTATACAAGTGATGTAGGGAGTTTAAAAACGACCGTACGAATGTATATGACGATCTGAGAGTTGAAGGTCGCAGATTGACTCTGGATGAACTTTCTGCAATGTTTCCGCAACTCTCAAGGTTTATGCTCCACGAAACAATCACAGAAACACTTGGATTTCATAAACTGTGCGCAAGATGGGCCCCAAAACAGCTTACTGATCAACACATATTGAATCTCCAGAGAGTTTTTGGAGCGCTATGAACTGGACGGTGATAATTTTCTCAAGTCTATAGTTACTGGAGATGAAACTTGGGTCTCTGCTCAGTATACACCTGAAACTAAGAGGCAGTCCGAACAGTGGCGTCACACCACTTCACCCTCAACCAAAAAATTCACAACCACCATTTCAGCCAAAAAAAAAAAAAAAAAAAAAAAAAAAAAAAAAAAAATCATGGTATTGGTGTTTTGGGACCACAAAGGCATCATTTTGATTGAATATTACCTTAGGGGGAGACTATCAACGCAGCAAGGTATTGTGAGGCCCTAAAAAATTGATGAGAGCTATTCAAAATAAAAGGAGAGGAGGGGGTCTGTTAACGAGCGGAGTCTGCCAGTTGCACAACAACGCCAGACCAATGCGGCCAATGTCAATTGTTGGACCGTATTCCCCCGACCTGGCGCCTTCAAATAACCATTCCCTGAAGAAGCACAGGGGTGGATAAAAATTTTCAGCTGGCGAGGAAGTGAAGGGGGTGGTTGTCAAGTGGACAAATGAGATAGTGGCAGAGTTCTACGTGGCAGGCATAAAAAATTAATCTGCCTTCTCACAACCTGCATTGAAAGAAATGGTGACTATGTAGAAAAATAGCACACAAATGTATTAATGTAACAACCTTATTATTTTTTTTAAATAAAGTTTTTTGAAACAAACAAAAATTGAGTGCACTTCCTTTCTGGACGCGCCTTGTATATCAATGTGGTGTAGGCAGATAGGCCGGTTTAACTAATTGTTTCATATGTACAAGGGGATTTATATAACTCTAAAAGCGCCTCACCTTCTCGGAATACTGCCCAAAATGCTCTAATAACAGGAATCTCATGGCTAGTGGTAATTTACACCAAAATAAATTTGTTTGTATCTTCCATAAAAATGTCTGTTGTATAATGCAGGCCGCATGGCGCCTAGGTCGCTAAAGCGTTGGTCCCTTGACCTAGAGACTCTCCAGATGGGATTTCTCGTATGTCTTTATTTCTACCGAGTCCTACCCTTAAAAATGTGAGGTGGACAGAAATTGAAATGATGACAGTAGTAATCATTATTGTGAACGTTAAGCAATAATTTGTGGCCAATATGCATTGTGAATAGGATAAAGTACATTTCTACAATTAATTATATCCTATTTATTTGACTCGTCCCCGTTATGTAGGTACTTGAACATTTACGTGGGTATGCCAGATTTTGAAGAAGGCTTCAACATTACTCGCTCTACTACTCCACACGAATGCCGATTGAGGGACCTGACTTACTCTGCCCCAATCACCGTTGATATTGAGTATACTAGAGGCAACACTAGAGTCGCTAGGAGTAATTTAATCATTGGCAGGTAGGTAGTGAATTTATTACTATCACAAATTTATCACTAAGCGTGAATTAAGATAGTTTCACAATGCTCTTCTTTATCACACCGATTTTTGTACAATTAATGATGGCACAATTTTTATCATGAAGTGTTTGTAGAAACATAATGGTGACAATAGGTTTTGGTTGGTTATTCCTTGAATATCAACTTATGTTTTCATGCTTTACGCCACAGAGGGTCAACCATCTCCGATTGGCCAAACTAAGATTTTCAATTTCTCTAATTTTTCTTGGAAGCTCATTGAAGAGTTTGCTTCATCTATAATACAAACTTCGCTGACCACTTGCTGTCGAACAAAACGGTATTTTCAATAATCTTCCCTCTCCCGCCCATGTTGCACCCACTTCATGGATCATCAAGTTACCCCTCATTTTTTCTCCGTGTGTTTTCAGAATTGACATTCTGTCATTTAATTCACCAATTGTTAAAACCCTAAATTCTTTGAAAATATCCTTCGTAGGTGTTCTCATACTTTTTTTCATGATGATGGGAAATTTCATTGACCATGAAGGCAATTGCGTCATCTGTACTTCTACCTCTTCTAAAACCAAACTGCCTCTCGCTAATTTTCTTCTTTGATTCAATGTAACTAAGTAAATAATTTTTCGCTAATTTTTCTATGATTTTCGAGATTACTGACAGCATTGAAATTGGTCTATAGTTGTCCATGTCATTTGGATCACCCTTTTTAAATACTGGTAAAACTATTACTTTTTTTAAATTTCTGGAAATATGTTTTCTGAGAAACTCAAGTTACACAAATGCGTCAACGGGTTTATAACTAATTCACTAATTTCTTTTAGCGTTGCCATCGAAATCTTGTCTTAACCAGGACAGAAGCCTCCCCTAATGGCGTCCATCGCCTTCATGCTATCATCTTTATTTACCTCTTGAAATTTCTCACGAGCTAGGGTGTCAAAGTCAATATCGTCCTCAACCCCACTGTTCACTGATAGCGCTATTCTTTCACCCACACTAATGAAATGTTCATTGTATGCTTCAGATACCTCTTTCGGATTCTCCATTGTCCTAATAACCTTCCCTTGAATTCTCTTAGAGTCTACGTTATTTACTTTCTTTTTTCTATCCATTCCATTATTGACAACCTTCCAAACTCCTTTTATATCGCCACTCACCTCCTTAAATTTGTCTTTGAAAAACTTGTTTTTTACTTCTCTAATTATAACCGCTAGTTTGGTTTTATATTTGTTCATAAAAACAGTATTAAACTGCTGCCTTCTCAGCTTCATGCTCATTTTTTCTTTTCTACGGACAGAATTAAGCAAGCCCTCAGTCATCCATTTCACATTTCACATTTCACGTTTCACATTTCTATGAGATCGGCTCCAATCCCTCGTAGAAGTTGCTTGTTTTATGTAACGCATTAGAGTTTTCTCTAACGCTTCAGCTGCCTTATTGGTGCCTACAGCATTGTACACTTCATCCCACTTTTCATTCTTCATTATTTCTTTTAGTATTTTTAGATCTACTTTTTCGTTCTTCTTTTCTACCTCTTTCACTATTTCCTTTTCTTTATCATTTTCTATCATCAAAATAGTGGTGTGATGGTCAGTAATATCAGATTTCCATATTATTGCCAATTTTTTATCATCACTTTTTGTATTTTCCACGAATATGTGATCGATTATTTTTTTACTGTTACCCATTCTTCGCCATTACATACATTCAAATATTTCTGTCTTATGTCTTTATGCGAATTCCCTAATCCTATGTCTATATTTATATCCCCGGCTACAAAAACATTTGTATTATTCTTCATTGCTAGCTTACGTAATTCGCTATCTAACTGATTAATGAAATTCAACGTCGTTTGCCGTATGACATCTTGACATCTATAAATTCCCATTACAGAATATTCCTTCTTATTCCACACAAGTTCAACTAATAACGAAGTAGCACCCTCTGAGCTACTTCTTGACGTCGTACATTAAAACATTCCTGTCTCACAAAAATTATTGTTCCCGCGTTTTGATTATTAAAGTTTGTTGAACAATACCTGAAGTAGCCATCTAAACTTTGTGGCATGTTATCACTATCACTCCAGCATTCTGTCAATATGATTACTTGAAATTCGAACATCAAATCGCTAATACCGATCACGAATTCGTCGAAATTTTTGTTAATACTTCTGATATTCATATTCAGTATTTTAAATCTGCATCCTTTATCCACTATGTTGTTAAGTTCTTCATTCGTCTCGCATACTTTCTCCTCAATAGCATTGTAGGTGTCTATCTAATCCTATGCTATCCATCATGATTTAAATTATTAAGTACACTTCTCCTTCCACAAACCATTTCTTCTTTACTTATTTTCTTCTTTACCGTTCTTTCTTCTTCTTACCATTTCTTCTTTACTTCTTTTCTCCTCCAGTTTCATGCAAAAAGTCAATCTCTCCGATCCGGCCCAAAATTTTTTCTGGACGTTTCAAGGTGTCTAGATCAAAATTAGCAAATGTCTGTCCACCGCCCACGCCGACTTTGGTAGTAGAAATTATTTAAAAAATCTGAAATTTGGGTCAGGGACCCGTTTCTGAGTCTAGTTGGTCTCGAAACGTTTCAGTCCGGTTGGATCAAATTTAGAAGGGGGGGGGGGGGGTCAAAATGTGTATTTTGAATAATTGATTTTCGGCGATCTAGGCGTGTGAGGTATCGTTTTCTCTGTAACTCTTTGATGTATATTCAACTAACTTGCTACTATTTTACTTAGGCACCTACTCATTTTTGAACAATATCTAGTGGTGTGTGTACTTCTCTTTGAATAATTGTATATTCCAGGATGCCTATAATGCTTCGGAGCTCAAACTGCGTCCTGAACAATAAATCTGAGTTTGAGATGGCTAAAATGAATGAATGCCCTCACGACCCTGGTGGATATTTCATTGTGAGAGGCACTGAAAAGGCATGTGAAGTTTTCTTCTGATAGACATTATAGAGGTGTTACGAGTTAGCACGTTGTCTGAGAATATATGAATGACCAATTACCACTATTTGTGTAAGCTATATCAGCTGCTAACAATTACATACCAATGATGGTGTAGGTTGAGAATTATAGAAATATATGTGATGTCGTCGTCGTCAATGATCTGACCTTCCTCGTAATTGGAAGGCATCATGATGAGGCTTTCACTGAGTGATTCACGCGTCTCACAACAATAACCGTATAAAAAAGGGTTTATTAAGACGTATTAGAACTTTAACTCAGAGATTAATTACACCCGAACAAGCATACTCCCCCAGGCACTTGATCAAAATGTTTATACACAGAATACAATAACAGCCGACACTTCTGGTCGTAGATGCGCTCTCTTATGTTTCTGACTGACTGTACGCTCCGGTAGTGTCCGGAAGTGCTACACGGGGTGAGCAGCTAGTGGCGACACAAATGTGTTGTTCGAGTAAAATAACAGCTGGTGGGGAGTTGGGTAAATCCAATGAAGGTCCGTCGGGCATCTCTACATCACATATAATACAAATGTAATTTGTCGATACTCTCTAGAAATCATCTTTTATGGTTGATAGTTAAAATGAACTGTTTACAATCTTAGTCTTACAATCTTAGTTAACAAAAATATAAACCTTTAAGGCTAGTGCTAGAAGTAACTAACTAACCAATGTGCTACAGAGTCTTTTACCTTTCAATGTAAACTTACTATGTGGTTACGCACTGGAAAAATAATTAAGATTCAAATATATATGAACAGGTGATTCTCATCCAAGAGCAGTTGTCCAGGAACAGAATGATTGTCGAGGATGATCGGAAAGGATCAGTCCAGTGCGTTGTCACCAGTAGCACTCATGATAAGAAATCTAGAACACTTGTGACTATCAAAAGGGGGAAATACTTCTTGAAGCACAACTCCCTCCAAGATGTGAGTTCCTAAGGAATCGAATTATAGGTGCAATATGACATATTGAAATGGAATTATGGCTGCTCACAAGTCATCAACTACAAGTCTGACAACTAGCAGTTGATGTTGAATTCCCTGGTTGCGGAAGGGTTTCCACCCCTCCACTCAGTTACCTTACTCGCCCCATGGTACATTCGAGACAGTGAAGCATGAACTACTTGCATCTGTGTGAACGTAAAACGTGATGTAGGTAGACCTAATGGTAAAAATAAATGTGATATGAATGTCTTAATTCAACCTATAACTTTCACGCACCTCGGTTAACAAAATTAATTAATTAATTTGTGTCCATACTACCTTACAATGGTCTCAAGAAGTTTTTAAAAACATGTTGGTTTGGCGGAAAAAATGAATAACGCTTTTTCTAGCTACAAATTTCGGGTACAATCCTAACCTGTATGATAATTGTTCTAAAACGTGATACGAATGCTTCTTTGTTCCAGGTTGAGAATTTTAATTTCAAACATAAAGCCGTTTACACAGCGTTGATGGTTAGACGAGTAATCTTGGCACAAAGTAACCCTGATTTGGTTGACAATAAAGACTACTATGGTAACAAAAGACTCGAGCTGGCCGGATCGATGTTATCCCTGATGTTTGAAGATACCTTCAAGCGATTCAATTCAGAAGTAAGCCTTGAAAATACTTTGCAATGAACATCGTCCTTGGACGATTATTTGAACACCTACTATAAAAGTAGTACTCCTCTGAATTGGGTAGGTGGCAGAGTTGACAGTCCTTTTTTCTTTTTCAGTTGAAAATGATTGCTGATAAAAATATCCCGAAAATTAAAGCTGCCCAATTCGATATCGTGAAACATATGCGTCAAGATCTCGTCACTAATTCTCTTGTTCACGCAATATCAAAGGTGAGGATCATAAGACAAATAATCGTATGTTTGGTTGTGCTAGGGTGACCACTCTTCCGTTAGAAAATATTTTAGATACCCAACTGATTGTGATTGTGAATGAGGATTGTTTGTACTATCTTTTCGTAAATGAATTTTCCAGAAAAAGGATACGTTTCGACAACTGCTCGTTTTTATATGCATATAAATGAGTTGTACAGAGCTAGAACACCTTCCCTCTCCGCCCTCTTCCACCATGGCAATAGGTCGGTCTAGAACGTGAACGCACCACCGCTGTCAAATAAAAAAGTTTCGTTATTATCCAAAAAAAAAAAAAAACAATTTATCACGTGCACCTTGTATTTAATTTAGGAGTGCACTTCAAAATTAACTTGTTTATTCGTTCCGTCTTAAGTAGTTTGTTGGCAAAGGAAACCCTACTTTCTGGCCTTGAAGGTTCTCAAAACTTTTCAGCCCCATCGAACCAAATTTGAAGAGGGTATGGGTGAAAATGTATTTTGGTTGTTTTCATGCAAAAAGTCAATCTCTCCGATTCGGCCGAAAATTTCTTCTGGACGTTTCAAGGTGTCTAGATCAAAATTAGCAAATGACCGTCCGCCGTCCACGCCGACGTTGGCAGTATTAATTATTCTAAAAATCTGAAATTCTAGAGAAACTCTAGAAAAAATCCAGAATCTAAATTCTGAACGCTGAATCCAATGAGACGGGTCTCGGAACGATCGGTGCCCTCTGGATGAGGCTATGGGTCAACATTGGTGCCTATTTACCGATTTTGAATGTGTGTTTTCAAGATTTCTGGTACCTAGGCGTGTGGGGTATCATTTTCCACTAAATGTTGGACCCTGAATCGATTGGAATGGGTCTGGGACTCGCCACACCCTTCGTTTCCCCTATTTCTCCATGTCGAAGAAATGAATCTCCATGCGCCTGGTCCGAGGAATAACCAACTCGCGTGTAAGAATTTGCAGCGTATTTTGAAACTCTATACTCGGGCCATATTGAGAACTAGGCATGTTTACGCTCCAAGAGCTTTCGTACTACCTCCTGCTGGCTACCGCCGTTGACTTGGCCCAGATGGCGACAACTCGTCGATGCAAGTTCGCGATGAAACCCCTCTTCCCAATTTTTCTCCTTGTTTCGTCTGTGCCACGTCGACTGCGTCATCAGCATCCCGCTCTTCGGTTTTATTCTTACCGTTCATCAAAGTTTGTGGCACCCGAAATCAGGAATTTCCCTTTCTCGTCCGTTTATCTACCAAGGAGTCGATTGGATCTACCGGCTAACCCTTCATTGTTTCCACGTTGCCTTTCATTCGTCTCTACAAGTCGTCATACCGGTATCGTTCGTCCACCCCGCCGTCAGTCGGTGTTATTCCGCAATATCGTCCGGCATCGTCTCAAGAGATCGTCCGTAACGACACGTGTTTCCAACGCGTAAGCCTGGAGGAAGGCTACGAAACGGTCAGAAAATTCTTGATCCTTTTTTTTTTTGTCTCCTTTCCTTCTCTCAATTCTTCGACTTATAGCTAGGCCTGTTCATCTTTCACACGGAGCTCCTAGTTGGCAAGTTGATTAATTTTTACTACCGAACAGTGCCCAGAAGTTCTTTCTTCAATTGCCGCTCATTTTCTGAATTTTAAATTAAAGTTTCCAGCTATTGGTTGGTTTGTATCTTTTCATCTCCTGAACGCCCCTCCATTTGCAGAGAAAAACGTGGCATGTGGGTGGGAAAATGAACATTCGCCATAAAAGTTTGGACACTGAATTGGGATGGGTCTTGGACAAATTGGCGCCCACTGGTGGTGGGCACGGGTCAAAATGGTTACCTATCTACAATGTAGGTTTTTGAGAATTTCGGGTACTTATGCGTGTGGCGTATTATTTTCTAATAAATTTTGGTCGCTGAATTGATTGGAATGAGTCCGGGACACTCCACGCTTGTTGTTTTCCCCATAATCTCCAAGGAATAATCAACTGTTGTGAAGGATAAAATTTCCAGTAACCTAGTTAGTCGTTCGATGTACTCTTCTTTTCTAGCATTCTCTGAGTAACGATTACATCCATCTGTGAACAACAGTTCATCTCTCCAAGTCTGACTTTTCACCACGAAGGGGGCACAGCTCAACAACTACTCAACCTATGCAATTTACTATTATCACTGGCATAAATTATGTATATAAAGGTGATGAAATCTTCCAAAAAATTATAAAAGGTTGCGGACTACTAACTTAACATCACTCACTTAACGTCACTCACATTCTCAATTAAGCCCTAGGACTTTACCGTTATCTTGAGTCTGCTGTCTTTGACGATCTACCTTTGGGTACGTAGGGGTACTCCCAGTGTATCATTGACACACGAAGAATACTATTGTTGCGAGCTCACACTGGCGCTGGTCAAATGGGCTGCTGGCATCGCAAGGTCAACGACCTGTGGAGGATTAAGGGTCTCGAACATTCGGGAACCTCCCCGTTTGTTCCAGAACGGTCTCGGCCAGGCAGCAGGTATAAAACGGGCCCAGAAACGCCGCGGAGGGCAGTTCAATTTGGAGTCCAGATATAGACGCTTCGGGTTATAAATTGTGCCGTGCCGCGTTATAAATAGTGCGACAACCGCGTTACAACCGTTTATTGTGATTCTGTCATTGTGTAAATGCGCGAATGTGAACAGTGTATTCAAGTGAACAATTGTTAATAAATTAGTTACTAAGAACATAAATCGTTACAATTGGTGTCAGAAGTGGGATTACAATAATTAGTGTTATAGTGTTGGACAATAGTTAGTGTTAAAGTATTATAGTGTTTTACAGTAGTTATAAAGTGTTTGAGTGACTTTAGTGTGTTACTGCGCGTTTGAACTCTTAAAACGAACAAAATGAAATTGACCGATTTGAAAGTTAAACAGCTGAAGGAAGAGCTGGAAGAGCGCGGCTTGGCTACCTGTGGAACAAAAGCAGATCTACGCCTACGACTTAAGGAGAACTTGGTTGAGGAAGGTCACGACCCAGACAACTTTGACTTTGTGGATGATCTCACCAGAAAAATGGAAGAGAATTCTAAAAGAATCGAAGAGAATTCTAGACAACTGTTTGAAGAAAACACCAGAAAACTGGAAGAAAATTTTGTAAAGGACAGGAACCAGAGGGCCACCGAGACGCTACAGGAATTTGAAGCGGACATTGCAAGACTGGTGAGACTGGCTTACCCTACAGCGCCTGATGACTTTTTGGAGCAGCTCGCTGTCCAGACTTTTGTAGATGGAATCAGGGACAGTGAAACTCAGCAAGCATTGAGACTTGCACGCCCAAAGATCATGTGCGATGCCCTGGCGCATGCTTTGGAATTTGAGGCTGCGAAGCAAGCCTCTCACCGGAGTGGAGCACGTCTGAGACAGGTAGTGGAAGAAGAAGAGGACATTGTTGAGAGGGTACTAAGGCGTTTGAAGCAAGAGCCCGATTGGGAGGACATCAAACGACAACTCAGATGCTGGCAATTGGGGTGTCCTCTCACAGTTACAAGACGGGCAAGAAGAGGAGACCTATTCTGGACAACTGCGGCCACAGCTCAAGACCGGACCAGCAAGAAGAACACCTACGGAGGAGCAGAATTATCCTGGGTGAGTGGCAGCCAGAGCACTTGCAGGAGCGGCAAGCAGAAGACCAGGAGCTAAAGGATCTTTTGGATTGGAAGAGAACCAACAGGAGACCCAGTTGGCCAGAAATTAGACATCGTAGTCCAACTATAAAAACCTATTGGGCGCAGTGGAACTCTATCATTCTGGAAGGAGGAATCCTGAAACGTCGCCTGGAGAGCAATGATGGTACTGAGACAAGGACGCAGATCATTGTTCCACAAAAGTTGGTTCCCTTGGTTTTGGAGCATCTCCATGATCGAACATCAGGAGGACATTTTGGCATCACAAAAACGTTACAGAAGGTTAGAGAGCGTTTTTACTGGGTAGATAGCAAACAATCTGTCAAAGATTGGTGTAAGAAGTGTTTGCTATGCAATGCCGGGCAGGGACCAACTGTGAAACCGAGGGCAAAGATGCTGCAGTACAATGTGGGAAGCCCAATGGACCGAATAGCCAGTGACCGGATGAAGACTCGATTCGACATAAAGGCAACTGAGGGGGGTTTCCAAGCAGGCGATCTTGTCTGGTTCTACAATCCGCGTTGGAAGCGAGGACTATCACCGAAACTCCAGAAGGATTGGGAAGGACCCTACGAAATCATGAAAAGAATCAACGATGGCATCTACAGGATTTGAAGAACTCCAAGAGGGAAACCGCAAGTGGTACATCATAATCGGCTGGCAGCATTCGTGGGCACTTCGACGCAGGAAGACCTATCGAGGACAGTGACTACACCATCAAGTATAGAAGACCCGGCAACCCTGGAGTTCAACATGTTCATGAAGAACTATCGAGGGACTGGCAAAGCGAGATTTGGAGTCACCAACGAAGTGCGTGAGAACCTTTTTGACGTTGGAAAAGATTATGCGCTAGCACACTGTGTAGCTGCCGACCTCAAAATGTCGAGAGGAATTGCCGGAATATTCAAGAAGAAATATGGTAATGTTGACCAGTTGCAGCGGCAAAATCCATGCATTGGAAAAACGTTGTCACTGAGGATAGCCAACCAGCTAATAGTCTATCTAGTGACAAAACAGTCTTCCCACCAGAAGCCAACCTACAGGACTCTTTGGGATGCGCTACTTGCCCTGAAGAAGCTGCTCATTAAGCAGGGAATGAGGAAGTTGGCAATACCCAAGATTGGTTGTGGCTTGGACCAATTGGATTAGAGGATAGTCCGTAACATGTTGGAGTTCATTTTTCAAGGGACCCAGATTGAAGTGCGGGTGTGTACCTGGAATCCTCATGGAAGAACTGATGTGAAGACTGTGGACTGCTATTTCTACCGCCAAGGCAGCTGCAAGAATGGTGATAAATGCCGCTATTGACATGGGCCCAGTGATGAACAAATGCCCAAGATTGTTCTGGGACAGAACAATTCTAAGGAGGGGGCAGTGTTGCGAGCTCACACCGGCGCCGGTCAAATGGGCTGCTGGCATTGCAAGGTCAACGACCTGTGGAGGATTAAGGGTCTCGAACATTTGGGAACCTCCCCGTTCGTTCCAGAACGGTCTTGGCTAGGCAGCAGGTATAAAACGGGCCCAGAAACGCCGCGGAGGGCAGTTCAATTTGGAGTCCGGATATAGACACTTTGGGTTATAAATTGTGCCGTGCCGCGTTATAAATAGTGCGACAACCGCGTTACAACCGTGTATTGTGATTCTGTCATTGTGTAAATGCGCGAATGTGAACAGTGTATTCAAGTGAACAATTGTTAATAAATTAGTTACTAAGAACATAAATCGTTACACTATTATCCAGCCAATACATTTTCAACTTTTCTGTCTATTACAGCTGAAACCCGACAGAGTTTGCCCATATTTGTGAGGAAATCCAACAGGGCGCCAGAGGAGTGTAATCTCACTGCAGTCTCCTCTACGTGTTGATAAAATTTTATTGTTGGATGATTTTATTGATCACATTCAATGACAAACGATTACACTGCTTCAGGGGAACTGGATGATCAAACGTTTCAAGATGGAGCGCCACGGCGTCACCCAGGTTTTGTCACGGCTTTCCTACATTTCTGCCCTTGGGATGATGACTAGAGTCAATTCTCAGTTTGAAAAATCCAGAAAAGTTTTGGGACCTCGTTCCCTTCAACCATCGCAATGGGGCATGCTGTGTCCGTCAGACACACCCGGAGGAGAGGTATGTTGGTTTCTCTTCAGCTATCGAATATAGGCTAAGCTTATTAAATTTACTGCAAACGCTTGGCGAATGTAAAGCGCATTGACATTTCTATCATTTCAATTTGATGTCTCAAACCGAGGGAGAATGAGATGTGTATTTGTCCTGTATTCCTCTCTCCTCTGACAAGCCTGATAGCAATATGTCATTTCCTATTCACTGATCACCTCATCTTAATTCTCGTACACTCTCCGTATGATGAAATCCTAATATATACTTGTACGATTTCCAGTATTTACCCTCTTTTCCTTGATTATCAGCGATTACCCAAAATTTCCTCTTTTACTGGTAATTACCCTACATTTATCCGTCATATAACGGGATCATTAATCAATAATTCCAATTCTTCTTCTAGGCCTGCGGGCTAGTGAAGAATTTGGCTCTAATGGCTCACATTACGACCAAAGTAGAAGAAAGTGCCATAATCCAAATATCGCATAACATCGGTGTCGAAGGAATAAACCTTTTAGGTGGAGAAGAAATGCACTTTTCTGGTACATACTGCGTAATTTTGAACGGTAAGGTTAAGAGCCTCGTGCTGCAACGTTTATTTACAATTTTAGGTTACATCCTTGAAATAACTTCAAACTATAACCATTTTATCAAGATATTGCGGTTGTTAAGGAAATGCAAGCGTTACAATGGATTCGTGTCCTTTTTACCCGGGTTTTGTCAATAGGTTTCCGTTTTACCAGCCTCATTCTACACCTTTTATTTACTCTTTCAGGTAACATCCTTGGAATAACGTCAAATTATCGTCATTTTATCAAGATATTCCGGCTGTTAAGGAGATGCGGTCATATCAATGGCTTCGTGTCTATTTACCCCCATCATAAATACAAGACAGTGTACATCAGTAGCGACGGGGGTAGGTTGTGCAGGTATTCCAAAACACGAGAATTTTCTTTGCTATTTAGTTTTACAACTCCTTTCATCCTGGAACAATGAATTAGTCTGAATCGGCTCTCCCCTGTAGTCATGAAAGAGATTCTGAAGGTTTACTACATTGCCAAAAATTCCAAAACCAGCATGTTCTTGTAAAATTTCAGGTGGTAGGAAATTGGGGATTGTTGGGGACTTGTTGGTCTTCTTCTTCCACTAGAGTGGTGGCTGACTTGGTTATTATAACCACTACAAAGATAGAGATTTTTAGAGATGAGTTTGCTACAATGGGAACACCTTTTCTGCCTTCAGCGAGGAAAGAGCCCCAAAGGCCACATTACATTAAGGTGCATAGCAATGTATTCTTGAATCTCATGTCGCATCCCGGCTGCCTCCTCGCAATGCTACTTCATCTACCCCTCCCATTTGGTTCGAGCACCAAGACCGTCATTCCACTAAAGGGGAGATGTCAACATTTTCTTTCAATTATAATATAGTGTTGCGAGCTAGCACCTGCACCAGTCTCCTGGGCAGCCGGCGTTGCAGGGTCAACAACCTGTGGAGAGCTAAAGGGTCGTTCTCAAACATTCGTGCGTTGTGTTGAATTGGCTGGAACCTTCCAGATTGGCTTGAGACAACACGTCAAGTTCCCAGAACCAGGGAAGGTTTGAGAAGGTTCTCGGCCAAGGCAGCCAGTATAAAAGGGACCCAGGAACGCCGCACAGTTCAGTTTGGAGTCTGAATATGGACGCTTCATGTTATAAATTGTGCTGTGCCGTGTTATAAATAGTGCAACAACCGCGTTACAACTGTGTATTGTGATCGTGTGATTGTGTAAGTGTGTGAACAAAGACAGTGTATTTGAGTGAACAATTGTAATAAATTATTTACAAAGAACATAAATCGGTACAATACGATAGTTTGTCTGGGTATATAGTTCTAATATTCTCAGAATGATCATTTTGAGGCTAGTAATAGAGAATGTTGCTGCCATTTCAACAGGAGATCTGCATGATGGTCCGTATGTCCGTCCGTATGTTATTGTATGAGAACACGCATAATTTTATACTTGGGGTTCCAAGATTTCTAGAACGGTACCTGGCATGGCATTAAAATGAATAATTTCGGGTTGTTTGATAATAGGTATCATTTTTATAGTTCCTTCAAAGTGGTGTAGCTCTTTGTTTAGCCAGTATCACTCAAACGTTTTTTGTCTTGAAGCTGGGTTGACCAACCATCAGGCCGTTCTTTGTTCTGGCTGTTTTGCAGACGCCCATCGGGCCTGGCAGCCTTTGTGCCTCCCTCCACTGTTACCTGCTAGGAACAGAGGTCAGTACAGCGGTGGAACAGAAGTGGATGACCATCGCCTCAACATTCCCCTCCCAGACCCCTCCATTATACAATGTCTACATTCATATAATCAAGCCTACAAGTAGTATTTTTTCAAGTAATTCACTCCCTTCCCCCTTGGAACTTATGTGCTGAATGATCCCTGACTCCACCCAAACAGGTATGTGGTATTATCCCTCACATTACAGCAGTGTTTCCCAACCTTTTTCACGTCCTGCCCCACCTTAGCCTTTCTCAAATTCTTATGCCCCCCCCCCCCCCCCCCCATGTAAAATGCATAATTTTCAATATCAAAAAATTGATTGATTGATTGTTCACTTGAGAAACTTAAATAATAGATTTTAGGAAAAATCACAAGAAACTTGTTTATTTTAGCAAAAAATATAATTTTAACTGAAATTATAATGCGAAAAAAATTAAATAAAAATATTTCTATATTAATTTATCATTCCAGTTCAGTGAGATCCTTGCACTTGATGCATGCTGCACAGAGCTTTTATATTAGGTTCCAAATTAGATAGCTTCAGTCTCAAGTCTCCACGTCGTGTTATATCCAGCCAACTTCTTTTTTTCAACAGTAAATCATTTACAGCACTAAATCCACATTCAGCTAGATATGAAGATGGAAATGGTAGCAATAGTTTCCTTGCACATTTGGATAAATTTGGGTATTTGATTTCTGTTTCCTCACAAAGCCATGCCATTGTACGTTTTATACAGCTAGTGGTGGGGTAGAGTTACTAGGAAGGTGAGCGGTGTCGAACAAAGAGCTGGACCTTAACTCCTGTCTGAGTTCCTGGAATTGCCTCTAACACCTCTCTTGGGAGAAAAAATACACTGCGTAACCAATTTCTCTTTCATCCTCCGAGAAATTTCTATTTTCACTAGCATTTCTTAAGGGGTGCCCGGGAATGGTCCGGGGGCCTCAGAGGGGGGGGCGCATTTGGTCCATTTTCGAATTGCCCCCCTTAAAAATCATATTGCCCCCTTGTGGGGTGTGGGCCCCACGTTGGGAAACACGGCATTACAGCTTCATGACAGAGTTTGGATGAAAAGGGCTTCATTCGTAACCTACTTATTATGTCAGAGAACATGACTAAGGAAGGGGCGACTTCGAATGGGTTATAATAAAAATACTTTTTTTTTTTTTTGGCAATGTAGATATATTTTTATTAAATTTTAATGAGAATCCAAGAATCGAGGTTATTATTATTTTTGTCTTAAAACAATGACTTGAGGTACAATAATGTCGCGTTTTACCTAAACCCCCTATTGCTAGCAGCCTCTCTTTGCTTGTTTGCACCGCATTTGATTGACGTAGTAGATGTTCACGGGCCCTGTTGGCTGCAAAAATTTCATTATAGGACGTGTGACTTCTGTCAAGGCCTAACATCGTTTGTAGATCTGATTAGCAAACTTATTGCTTTGGAACTCTACTTATTGATTGTTAACCTCATCTTCATTTTACGATTGAAACCTGGCTACCACATGATGCGGTTTTCCAAATGGAAGGCTATTGCATTATACAACAACACGCTTGCAGATCGGCTGATGTCGGCAGGCATAGTGGTGGTATCGTTATTTTTTAAAAGAGAATATTGATTTTGAGGTTTTAGAGTCTTCGCAACAATGGATCTGGCTGGTACTGCGGGGAGTCTGTGAAGATATCATTTTATGCTGTGTGTATTTGAATGGAGGTCTCACCACCGAAATGGCAAACCTACTTGAGACACGCTTTGATGAGATTCGCCCGGCTCATCCCAAGGCCAGGTTTGTTTTTGGGGGTGATTGGAATTCCCGGATCGGAGCCAAAAATCAGGCCTTTCCCGAGATTTTTGAAGGGAGCGGGCTTTTGGAAACAAGAAAATCGCTAGATGGTGTTCTAAATAAAAACGGAAAAAGAGTCCTGACATTTATGGAAGACAATGGGATGGTTGTTGCAAACGGCAGGTCTTGTGGCGACACTCAAGGTAGCTACACGTTTATATCCCATCTGGGCGAGAGCACTCCAGACCAAATCTGGCTTGATATAAATCTTTTGGCGGAGGTTCTTGACTTTCAAGTACGTGACATCGGTTCCCCATCTGATCATTAGGTGTGCTTACTGAGCTTGAAGAGTTCTACGCCGCGGTCATCACATGATGCGTCTTGGCTTTCAGAGGAAGGGAAAGAAAAATTGTGCTGGAATTCAAGAGTAGCGAAGAAATTCAGTGAATCTATGGGGGCTATACAGCCAGCCTATGAGACTCTGGGGGACTCGGACATCATGTATCAGACATTAGCGTCGGAGATCTGGCGGACAGGAAGGGATTGTCAGATGGTGAAAAAAGGCAGAATATCCATTGAAAGACGAGGCGGTCACGTGTGGTTTGATGCTGAATGTAGAAGTGCTTGGTACAACATGAGGGTGGCCTATAGACAAATGAAACGCTCAGTCTTCGCACGTGATACTCGACAATCGTACTTGTCAGTAAAAAAAGAGTACAAATTGCTGATCAAGCGGAAACAAAGAGAGCATCATGACATTCTCAGATCGGCTTTTGCCGACAGCAGAAAGGCCAAGGATTTCTGGAAAGCAGTCAAGCAGCTGAGGAAGAAACCATATCAAGGAAGCATCCTGGAGATGAGCCGCGTTGAGGAATTCTACTCCATGCTCTACCCGGACGCAGGGAGTGATCTGGCAATGTGCAGTAGCAGCGATTTCTCGGGGACCTTCGACGAACTGCTGGATGGCGAAATTACCATGGAAGAAGTGTTGGAATCTGTAAACTCCTTTAAGAATGGTAAGGCAGCGGGTGTAGATGGAATTCAGTATGAGTTTTACAAAAATCTACCCCCTAATTGGATGATGCACACAAAGGACCTTTTCAACTACATACTGATGTCTGGCGTTACCCCCAAAAACCTGACTAAATTTAGATCATTCCTGTTGTTTAAGAAGGGTGACCCCTCTCTGCCAGCAAACTATCGAGGGATATCCCTGTTGAACACTCTCCTGAAAGTATTCAATCAGGTTCTCTTACGAAGACTTCAACGATTCGTCGATAAGGAGGACCTTCTGCCGGAGAGTCAAAATGGCTTCCGTGCGGGCCGAGGCTGCGTGGATGGCATTTTTGTTTTGTCTAGCGCAATAACCATCAACACTAGGCTCCCCGGCCGCAAAGCATTTGTTGCATTTATTGACTTTCACCGAGCGTTTGATAGCCTGGGTCATCAGAAATTATGGGCGAAACTATATAGTTTGAACATCAGCTCCCGTTTCATCAATCTTTTGAAGTCGATGTATGAAAGTGCGACATTTACGGTTGAAAACAACAATCAGGAGTCCAAACCGTACAGAGTGGGAGCGGGGGTTCTTCAGGGCGATGTTCTCTCTCCGCTTATCTTTGCCTTATATTGCAGTGACCTCGAATCCTTTTTAATCAAAAGAGGCCTTCGAGGACTGAATATAGAAGGTGCAACCGACGTCGTCTCAATATCTTACGCGGATGACCTGTGCCTTTTGACTTTCAGTTACGGGGAACTTACAAAGATCTTGGATGCCCTCAACGAGTACTGCAAGTGCAATAGCCTCAATGTAAACCATGCAAAATCCAATGTCGTGATATTCCGCCGGGGAGGCAGGCTGTCGAAAGGGTATAGGTTTTTCTGCAGAGAGAATGAGCTGAAGATTGTTAACTCCGTTAAGTACCTAGGGGTTACATTCTCCTCATCAGGGCTCTTTGGGATGAACGCCAGCCAGGCCGTTAAAAAGAGAGAAGCTGCAATTAGATCTGTGCTACAGCTGCTTTACAAAGGAAAAGGTGGATCACTTGAGTCTTGGACAAAAATTGCTCAAGCCCTGATTTTGTCCAAGGTACTCTATGCAGTTGAGGCGTGGGGGCTCAATCATTGCGAGGAGCTGGAACGAGTTCAAGTAAGAACGTTCAAGAGTTTTTTGTTCCTCTCTAAGAACACTCCAGATTACGCCATCAGATCGGAATGTAACCAGAGCCACTCCAAGAGTCAAATTTTCAAGGCAGCAACCGGTTGGTGGTTGAAAATGGTTGAAATGAACCCTGACAGGCTACCCAAGATTTGCTTTCGGCGCTTACTTTCGCTCCACTCAGATAAGCCTGACATAAGATATAACTGGGCTTCTCAATTGTCCAAGTGGTTCAATGACAATGGGCTCTCTGACATATGAGAAAATCAGGACGTCGTGAACTTCAGAAATCAGAGGCCAGCGATACTCAAAGCGATGAAATGCTCCGTGAAAATGTCGGACGAGGAGAGAGTGCGGACATCCTGCTTCAACCGACACATCAGATTCGTCCAGCCTACTGGTGACCGGAGTGCACCCTACTTGCAGATGGACGTGGGGCTGCAGGTCAAACGTCTTATGGCGCAGGTGAGGTTGGGCGGAGAGAAATTCTGTCGCCTGAGTGTCCCAGGACTGTCCGTTCGTTTTTGTAAGGAAAATGACTGCCCCTTATGCAACCTGCACCACCCAGACACAATGGAGCACTTCTTCTGTGAATGTCCAATCATGCGGGGAGAAAGAATTAGTTTTTACGATGGATTACGGTGGATTACGGTGGATGAATTGTCTTTGGGCCGTTTTGACGGCATTATTGGTGATCTATCAACCCTAACTGAAGTAAAGAAGTTTTTTTATTACGCATTTCGGTGCATTAAGCTAAGGGTGCTGTTCCTGAATGAGTTTTTTCTTTATTGATTATCCGTGTCAATTATGCTTCTTATTCTTATGCCAACTCCACAAACATTGTAATACCTGTCGGTTAATACAATAAAATATTTTTGATTGATTGATTGATTGATTGACTTCTGTCAAGGCCTAACATCGTTTGTAGATCTGATAAGCAAACTTATTGCTTTGGAACTCTACTTATTGATTGTTAACCTCATCTTCATGTACGATTGAAGCGATGAGCGTCTGGGCTGTAATTCCATTATTGTTGAATATTTTTCGTAATATCGTAGGTGAATTCAGGAAAATTATAGGCCGACGTTGCTTCTGTTTCAGACCTTACATCATTGTTGAGAAAGGTATCTCCCTTGTAGCCCAAAAACATATTGATGAGCTGAAGAAAGGCGTGAGGACGTTTCAAGATTTTCTCAACGATGGTACGTAGCTAACATACCATCGATATCTTATTTATAAGCATACCTTAGATCTCTAAAACCCACGATGGTCAAGCGTGTGCCTGATTTCCAAGAAAAACTGCGATTGTCAGGAGTGAGAGTTCTAATATTATTATCTAGGATGAGGTGAGTTGTGACCAAGCATTTACTATAATTGGTGCAGTCACGGCAGATTCTCTATCCACCATTTTGTTTCTGGGCAGAAATAGAAGGTCTTTTTCAGGCCCGTCTTACCCACTCTTCTTTTGTTATACCAACTGGAACCGCAACCACCCCCTGGGCCCCCAATTTTCTGTTTGTAAAGCCCTCCCTCCAAGGCTACATGTAGCCAATGCGCACCCCCCCTCCTCCACCAGCTGCTGGCCACCTTGGGCTCTCAAGGAACCCCTTTTGGTTGGTTATTCCTTGAATAATCAACCTATGTTTTCATGCAAATGGTCAACCTCTCCGATTCGGCTCAAAATTTTTTTCTAGACGTTTCATGGTGTCTAGATCAAAAACGCTGAAAATTCTTACACAGGGGTTGGTTATTCGTCAGACCAGGCGCATGGAAACTTATTTAAAAACATGGGGGAAATGGGGAAAACAGTGGACGCGGCGGGTCCCGGACCCATTCCAATCGATTCAGTGTCCATGATTTAGTGGAAAATGATACCCCATACGCCCAGGTACCAGAAATCTCATAAAAACATATTTAAAATGAGTAATATATACCCAATTTGACCCATAACTTCTTCCAGTGGGTGCCAATTGTCCTGAGACACACTTCATTGGATTCAGCTTCCAAGATTTAGCGAAAAATGATACCCCACACGCCTAGGTTCCAGAAATCTCAAAAAAACATATTCAAAATGGGTAATATATACCCAATTTGACCCATAACTTCTTCCAGAGGGTGCCGATCGTTTTGGGACCCATTTCATTGGATTCAGCGTCCAAAATTTAGTGGAAAATGATACCCCACTCGCCTAAATCGCCCAAAATCTCGAAAATCCATTTTTCAAAAAACACATTTTGACCCCTACCCCGCCCAAATTTGGTCCGATCGGGCTGAAAAGCTCGGAGGACCGTCCTAGGCCGGGAACAGACCCCTGACCCAAATTTCAGATTTTTAGAAAATTTTCTACTACCAAAAACAGAGTGTACGGTGTACGGTGGACGGACATTGACCTTTTTTGATCTAGACACCATGAAACGTCCAGAAAAAATTTTTGAGCCGAATCAGAGAGGTTGACCCTTTGCATGAAAACATAGGTTGATTATTCAAGGAATAACCAACCAAAAAGGTCAATGTCCGTGCACGTACGCTGAAATTTGTGCACCCACTGGAAGAAGTTATGGGTCAAATTGGGTATATATTACCCATTTTGAATATGCGTTTTCGAGATTTCCGGTACCTGGGCGTGTGGGGTATCATTTTCCACTAAATCTTGGATCCTGAATCGATTGGTCTGGGACCCGCCGCACCCGCCGCACCCACCGTTTACCCCATTTCCCCCATGTTTTAAATAAGTTTCCATGCGCCTGGTCTGACGAATAACCAACCCTTGTGTAAGAATTTGCAACGTTCTAAACATGTGTTTATGAGATTTCTGGTACCTGGGCGTGTGGGGTATCATTTTTCACTAAATCATGACACTGAATCGATTGGAATGGGTCTGGGATTAAATATGTGTTTATGCGATTTTTGGTACCTGGGCGTGTGGGGTATCATTTTCCACTAAATCATGGACACTGAATAGATTGGAATTGGTCTGAGACCCGCCGCCCCATTTCCCCCATGTTTTAAGTAAGTTTCTATGCGCCTGGTCTGACGAATAACTAACCCCTGTGTAAGAATTTGCAGCGTTTTTTTGAGGATCTGTCATAGCGACTGGAGCCCAATTGGAGGAAGGCATGTACTATTCTGAATACAGCTATGTATGGCCTTCTCTTCTGCCCTGACTGTCTTGGTGTGTCATGATGAAAAAGGTGATGGTAACCTCTCTTGAAGTCATTCTAGGTCAGTGCATCAGGCGTTGAAAGGGGCGATGTCTGGTATGGATCTCACGTGTCCTGCTCAATCGAAGGTTGGCATGTTCCCTCAATTTAACACCGCGCCTTTAAGCAGCCATTGTCATTATTCCTGATTAGTTTGTTAAGCCCCCGCCCCACTATAACCCTTCTATTAAAATTAGTATAGTTCTCCCCTTATTTAGTTGATGCGTGCACCCATCCAGGTTTCCTTGGAGCACTATCATGCAAATGTTCAATTGACCTCCTTCAAGGACCTTTTTTGCGTTGGTTGTCACAAGAATTTTGTTCCATTGAAGTCGAAAGAGTTTTGCACTAGGTGGCACAACAATCCGTGACCAGAACGCCAACATCGATCTTACAAAAGGGACCAACATCAATTTACAACTTTAGTACTTGGACTATATATTGTAACGATTTATGTTCTTAGTAAATAATTTATTAACAATCGTTAACTAGAATACACTGTTCACATTCGTAACAATCGTTCACTTGAATACACTGTTCACATTCGCGCACTTACACAATGACAGAATCACAATACACGGTTGTAACGCGGTTGTCGCACTATTTATAACGCGGCACGGCACAATTTATAACCCAAAGCGTCTATATCCGGACTCCGAATTGAACTGAACTCTGCGGCGTTCCTGGGTCTCTTTATACTCGCTGCCTCTCGGTCGAGTACCTTCCAGAACTTTCCCTGGTTCCGGGAACTCGACGTGTTGTCTCGAGCGAACGGGGAGGTTCCCGAATGTTTGAGACCCTTAATCCTCCACAGGTCGTTGACCTTGCGACGCCAGCAGCCCATTTGACCGGCGCAGGTGCGAGCTTGCAACAATATGGAACTTGGATTGAGTCTGTGGAGTAAGATGGAGGTTTGTGGTGTGTCCAATGGTGAAGGTCTGGTGTCAGTCAGATAGATATTCCAATGATTCCATGGCAGGACAATGGCAGGGGTAGGCTGATTGACGATTTGTGTAGGTAACCCCGCGACTGAGCTGAACAGTTCTCCTCAAAATTTCCTTTGTTCCCCTCAGCCAACTACCTCCATAAACTGGGGGTGGGTACAGTGTTGGGCAGAAGGAGTGTGATTCAGGACTTGCCTGCCTAATTTTCATTGGTCTGAGTAAAGTGAACCCTCAGTGAAAACTCAGCTCTTGCTGATAACAAGAACCAAGGAGGAAGCAAACAGCCTTTCTGAAGGAAATATTCCATATTGGCATAAACAGGTGTTGTAAGTGTCAAATGTATGGGGACTCAGCCAAGAAACGTAGATGTGCAGAAGAATGCCAAACCCTCTGCTCAAGAGCTGGAGCAAACTCAAACGTCTACGATCTAAAACCTGTCTTAAGATCAATCCATCACTTTGATGGACAGCATGGCCCCATGGCTACCCCGTGCAATATGAACCCTGCCCTCTTCTGGCGTTTGCCTGCTTGTTGCAGCCGACAATAGAACATGCGGGGATGTTGGAGTTTTTTTTTTTTTTTTTTTTGGTTGGTTATTTCTTGAATAATCAACCTATGTTTTCATGCAAATGGTCAACCTCTCCGATTCGGCTCAAATTTTTTTTCTGGACGTTTCATGATGTCTAGATCAAAAAACGCTGCAAATTCTTACACAGGGGTTGGTTATTCCTCGGACCAGGCGCATGGAGTCTCATTTCTTCAACATGGGGGAAATGGGGAAACAGTGGGTGCGGCGGGTCCCAGACCTATTCCAATCGAATCAGGATCCAGAATTTAGTAGAAAATGATACCCCACACGCCCAGGTACCGGAAATCTCAAAAACGCATTGTAACGATTTATGTTCTTCGTAACTAATTTATTAACAATTGTTCACTTGAATACACTGTTCACATTCGCGCATTTACACAATTGCACAGAATCACAATACACGGTTGTAACGCGGTTGTCGCACTATTTATAACGCAGCATGGCACGATTTATAACCCAAAGCGTCTATATCCGGACTCGGAATTGAACTGAACTGGGCGGTGCTCGTGGGTCTGTTTTATAACTGCTGCCTCTTGGTTGAGTACCTTCCAGAATGTTCCCTGGTTCTGGGAACTCGACATGTTGTCTGGGGCGAATGGGGAGGTTCCCGAATGTTCGAGACCCTTAATCCTCCACAGGTCGTTGACCTTGCGACGCCAGCAGCCCATTTGGCCGGCGCCGGTGCAAGCTCGCAACACTGCCCCCTCCTTAGAATTGTTCTGTCCCAGAACAATCTTGGGCATCTGTTCATCACTGAGCCCATGTCGATAGCGGCATTTATCACCATTCTTGCAGCTGCCTTGGCGGTAGAAATAGCAGTCCACAGTCTTCACATCAGTTCTTCCATGAGGATTCCAGGTACACACCCGCACTTCAACCTGGGTCCCTTGAAAAATGAACTCCAACATTTTACGGACTATCCTCCAATCCAATTGGTCCAAGCCACAACCAATCTTGGGTATTGCCAACTTCTTCATTCCCTGCTTAATGAGCAGCTTCTTCAGGGCAAGTAGCGCATCCCAAAGAGTCCTGTAGGTTGGCTTCTGGTGGGAAGACTGTTTGGTCACTAGATAGACTATTAGCTGGTTGGCTATCCTCAGTGACAACGTTTTTCCAATGCGTGGATTTTGCCGCTGCAACTGGTCGACATTACCATATTTCTTCTTGAATATTTCGGCAATTCCTCTCAACATTTTGAGGTCGGCAGCTACACAGTGTGCTAGCGCATAATCTTTTCCAACGTCAAAAAGGTTCTCACGCACTTCGTTGGTGACTCCAAATCTCGCTTTGCTAGTCCCTCCATAGTTCTTCATGAACATGTTGAACTCCAGGGTTGCCGGGTCTTCTATACTTGATGGTGTAGTCACTGTCCTCGATAGGTCTTCCTGCGTCAAAGTGCCCACGAATGCTGCCAGCCGATTATGATGTACCACTCGCGGTTTCCCTCTTGGAGTTCTTCAAATCCTGTAGATGACATCGTTGATTCTTTTCATGATTTCGTAGGGTCCTTCCCAATCCTTCTGGAGTTTCGGTGATAGTCCTCGCTTCCGACGCGGATTGTAGAACCAGACAAGATCGCCTGCTTGGAAACCCACCTCAGTTGCCTTTATGTCGTATCGAGTCTTCATCCGGTCACTGGCTATTTGCAAATGGACTTTCTCATGGATATACTGGAGCTTGGATTTTAGAACGCTGACATAGTCCTCCCCAGCTACATCATCTCCAGGTTTGCTCCCAAACTCCAAGTCACACGGTAGTATTATCTCCCTTCCAAACATTACTGATGCAGGAGTCTCTCCAGTTGTTTCTTGTACCGCTGATCTGTAGGCCAAGGCAAACAGATGCAGGTATTATTCCCAGTCTTTCTGGTGGTCAGAGACCACTTTTGCCAAGTATTTCCCAGTTGTCCGATTCATTCGCTCAACCAGGCCATCCGACTGTGGGTGTAATGCTGTAGTCCTGGTTTTACGAATGCCCAACAACCTGCAAACTTCCTGGAATACGGAAGATTCAAAGTTTCTCCCCTGGTCAGAATGCAACTCCAAAGGCATCCCAAATCGACAGAAGACATCAGCAACGGTGGCAGCTTCTTGATTTGGCAATGCATATGCCTCCATCCACTTGGTGAAATAGTCCATGGCCACCAAGATGTATCTGTTCCCTTTGTCGCTTTCTGGGAAAGGCCCTGCTATGTCAATGGCCACTCTTTCCATTGGGCTTCCCACATTGTACTGCCGCATCTTTGCCCTTGGTTTCACAATTGGTCCCTGCACGGCATTGCACAGCAAACACTTCTTGCACCAATCTTTGACAGATTGTTTGCTATCTACCCAGTAAAAACGCTCTCTAACCTTCTGTAGCGTTTTCGTGATGCCAAAATGTCCTCCTGATGTTCCATCATGAAGATGCTCTAAAACCAAGGGAACCAACTTTTGTGGAACGATGATCTGCGTCCTTGTCTCGGTGCCATCATCATTCTCCAGGCGACGTTTCAGGATTCCGTCTTCCAGACTGATGAGTTCCACTGCGCCCAATAGGTTTTTATAGTTGGGCTACGATGACTAATTTCTTGCCAACTGGGTCTCCTGTTGGTTCTCTTCCAAACCAGAAGATCCTTCAGCTCCTGGTCTTCTGCTTGCCGCTCCTGCAAGCGCTCTGGCAGCCACTCATCCGGGATAATTCCAGTCCTTCGTAGGTTTTCTTCTTGCTGGTCCAGTCTTGAGCAGTGGCCGCAGTTGTCCAGACAAGGTCTCCTTGATAAGGCATCCGCATTTCGATGAATAGTGCCAGCTCTATGCTCTGTGGTGAAATCATACTCCTGGAGCCTCTCAATCCATCTAGCCACTTGTCCTTCTGGGTTTTTGAATTGAAGGGGCCATTTCAATGCTGCGTGATCTGTTCTCAGGATGAATTGTCAACCATACAGATACTTATGGAAGTGTTCGATTGATTTCACTACAGCCAGTATATCTCTTCTTGTGACACAATAATTTCGTTCTGGTTTAGACAATACTTTACTGAAGTATCCAATCACCTTTTCTTGCCCGTCTTGTAATTGTGAGAGGACTCCTCCAATTGCCAGATTACTTGCGTCTGTGTCCAGAATGAAGCGATCACTTGTCTTTGGGTAGGCCAGTATAGGTGATGTGATTAGAGCCGTTTTCAACCTCTCAAAAGCCTCCTGGCACTCGTTGGACCAGGCGTACTCTCGTCCTTCTTCCGTTAGAGCTGTCAGAGGCTTTGCCACTCGGGCAAATCCAGGAACGAATCTTCTGTAATAGGTGCACAGTCCTAGAAAACTTCGTAACTGATGTTTATCTAATGGGACTGGCCAATCTCGAACTGCATCGATTTTCTGTGGATCAGTCTTGATTCCCTCGCTGGATACAACATGTCCTAAATATGTGACTTCCTGCCTGAATATGTGGCACTTGCGGTGACTCAACTTCAGGTTGGCTGCTCTAATTCTGTTGAACACTTCTGTTAAGTTCTTCAAGTGTTCCTCGAACGTCTTCCCCACTACTATTACGTCGTCCAAGTAGACCAGACACGTTTTCCATGATAGTCCACGTAGGACAATTTCCATCAACCTTTCAAAGGTAGCTGGCGCGTTACATAATCCAAAAGGCATAACTGTAAACTGCCATAGTCCAGTGCCTATTGTAAATGCAGTCTTTTCCTTATCCATAGGATCCAAGTCCACTTGCCAGTATCCACTCTTCAGATCCAACGTTGAAAACCATTGGGAGCCAGCCAGCGTGTCCAAAGTGTCATCAATTCTTGGTAATGGGTAGCTGTCCTTCTTGGTTACATCATTTAGTTTGCGATAGTCCACACAAAACCTGGTGGATCCATCCTTTTTCTTCACCAAGACTACCAGGGATGCCCAGGGACTACTAGATGGTTCATTGACCCCTTCCCTCTCCATATCGAGTATAATCTTCTCTGCTTCCTCACGTTTTGCCAATGGAAGCCGCCTTGATGGTTGTCTGATTGGCTGTGCGTCACGGGTATTTATTTTGTGCTTGACAATGTTGGTCCGTCCCTTATTGCCATCGACATTATCGAAAATGTCAGAATAATCCTCAATGAGCTTGCCCACAATCTTCTTTTGGTGTTTATCAAGCCCTTCACACGAGGATGTCAGAATATCTATGATAGGCCTTGGATTTACAGTCTTCATTGATGGTCCATTGGGTGTCACTGCAGTACCTGCAAGATAAGCCACAGAGCTACAACTTCCCAATACTTCTTCTTGCTTCAAGGTTACTGGAAAAGCATTGAGGTTCATGAGCCGGACAGGAATGACATTCTTCATCCTTACCAGAGCCTTTCCGGTCAGCAATCCTTTCTTCAAGCCGCCTTCTCTGGGAGGTTCCACAACACCTATCTGCCCTTCTCTAACAGTTGGTCCTGATGGTCGACCATAGACTATCTTTTCAGTCAGTCCGGGTAGCGTCACATCCTTGGTCAACAAAACTTGCACATCCGAGTCTTCCACACCACTGAAGGGCACCTCTTTGTCACCAATCTTCAGGACATCGTTCTTCATATCCAACTGGAAGCCATACTTCTTGATCACATCCATTCCTAAGATGACTTCTTCAGTGATGTCAGCAACTAGGACTTCGTGCTGTAGCTGCTTAGGTCCGATCCTGATGTTGAGTGTGTTGTGTAACTCCATGCATTGGGATTTCCTGGTCCCCTGCTGTTTTGAGGCGAATCAGTGCTGGTTTGAGCGCTCCTTTATTCTTGACAAGGGTCTTTTTAACTATAGTCCTAGTTGCTCCAGTGTCAATCAAAAACTTCACAGGACGTTCATCTACTGCGCCGTCAACAAAGATGCTGTCATTGCTTAATGTCCCAGTAGTCTGGAGAACCAATTCTGGGGTATTGTTGATATGGGCCGACATATACCCCTCTTTGGCGACCCATTTTAGTTTTCCTTCTTATCTCCAATTTCTGCAGGTTTGGGGCATCTACGGCGAATGTGGCCTACTTCCCCACAGTTCCAGCATCTGATTTGTCTTTTGCTGTCCTTCCTGCTGGGTTCTTGCTTCAAAAGCCTTCGTAACCTTTCAACAAAATCTTCTTCTTCTTCAATTACCTGTCTCAAACGTGCTCCGCTCCGGTGAGAGGCTTGCTTTGCGACCTCAAATTCCAAAGCATGCGCCAGGGCATCGCACAAAGTCTTTGGGCGTGCGAGTCTCAATGCTTGCTGAGTTTCACTGTCCCTGATTCCATCTACGAAAGTCCAGACAGCCAGCTGCTCCAAAAAGTCATCAGGCGCTGTAGGGTAAGCCAGTCTCACCAGTCTTGCAATGTCTGCTTCAAATTCCTGTAGAGTCTCAGTGGTCTTCTGGTTCCTGTTCTTTATCTGTGCATGGTAGACTTGTTGAAGATGAGCATCTCCGTATCTCATATCCAGCCTGGCAGTCAACAATTCATAATTGTTCTGATGGCCAGCCGGTATTGTCTGGAGAATGTTCAAGGCTTCTCCACGCAATGCAACTATTAAAGCTGTTGCTTTATCCTGTTCGAGCCATCCATTTGCAGCAGCTGCAGCTTCAAATTGTCTCTTGTATGTTGACCAGGGTACCTTCCCATCAAATGTAGGCGGTTTAATTTTATTTCCTCTGGCTCCTATAAACCGCTCTTCGTTGCCACTGTTGAAGCTGGCTTCTGCTGGTATATCCATGTGCCTCAACTTTCCTTGAATGGTTCTCTCTAGTGCCAGAACCTCATTTTTGACTCCATCTCGAATTTTCTTTTCAATTTCGTCTCTAACCTGACAGATCTTATCATCAAATGCAGAGACCCTATCATCAACTGTAGAGATCTTATCATCAACTGCAGAGATCTTATTGTCAACTGTGTTGATCTTATCGTCAACTGTGTTGGACAATGAATTCAAATTGTCCTCCAGTCTGACTACATCAGTTTTTATGTGGGCAACATCACTCACTATTTTATCCATATGACTCACCAAATTCTCTTCCAGTTTTCTGGTGTTCTCTTCGATTCTTTTAGAATTCTCTTCCAATTTTCTGGTGAGATCATCCACAAAGTCAAAGTGGTCTGGGTCGTGACCTTCCTCAACCAAGTTCTCCTTAAGTCGTAGGCGTAGATCTGCTTTTGTTCCACAGGTAGCTAAGCCGCGCTCTTCCAGCTCTTCCTTCAGCTGTTTAACTTTCAAATCGGTCAACTTCATTTTGTTCGTTTTAAGAGTTCAAACGCGCAGTAACACACTAAAGTCACTATAATACTTTATAACTACTGTAAAACACTATAACACTAACTATTGTCCAACACTATAACACTAATTTGTAATCCCACTTCTGACACCAATTGTAACGATTTATGTTCTTCGTAACTAATTTATTAACAATTGTTCACTTGAATACACTGTTCACATTCGCGCATTTACACAATTGCACAGAATCACAATACACGGTCGTAACGCGGTTGTCGCACTATTTATAACGCAGCACGGCACGATTTATAACCCAAAGCGTCTATATCCGGATTCCGAATTGAACTGAACTGGGTGGTGCTCATGGGTCTGTTTTATACCTGCTGCCTCTTGTTCGAGTACCTTCCAGAATGTTCCCTGGTTCTGGGAACTCGACGTGTTGTCTGGGGCGAACGGGGAGGTTCCCCAATGTTCGAGACCCTTAATCCTCCACAGGTCGTTGACCTTGCGACGCCAGCAGCCCATTGCTGTTGGCGCCGGTGCGAGCTCGCAACAGCATATTCAAAATGGGTAATATATACCCAATTTGACCCATAACTTTTTCCAGTGGGTGTCGATCATTCTGGGACCCATTTCATTGGATTCAGCGTCCATAATTTAGTGGAAAATGATACCCCACTCGCCTAGATCGCCCAAAATCTCGAAAATCCATTTTTCAAAAAAACACATTTTGACCCCTACCCCGCCCAAATTTGGTCCGATCGGTTTTCCGATGAAAAGCTTGGAGGACCGTCCTAGGCCGGGAACAAACCCCTGACCCAAATTTCAGATTTTTAGAAATTTTCTACTACCAAAAACGGCGTGGACGGCAGACGGCGTACGGCGGACAGACATTGACCTTTTTTGATCAGGACATCATGAAACGTCCAGAAAAAAATTTGGGCCGAATCGGAGAGGTTCACCATTTGCATGAAAACATAGGTTGATTATTCAAGGAATAACCAACCAAAAGGTCAATATCCGTCCACCGTACGCCTTACGCCGTCTGCCGTCCACGCCGTTTTTGGTAGTAGAAAATTTTCTAAAAATCTGAAATTTGGGTCAGGGGTCTGTTCCCGGCCTAGGACGGTCCTCCAAGCTTTTCAGCCCAATCGGACCAAATTTGGGTGGAGTAGGGGTGAAAATGTGTTTTTTGAAAAATTAATTTTCGAGATTTTGGGCGATTTAGGCGAGTGGGGTATCATTTTCCACTAAATTTTGGAAGCTGAATCCAATGAAGTGGGTCTCAGGACGATTGGCACCCACTGGAAGAAGTTATGGGTCAAATAGGGTATATATTACCCATTTTGAATATGTGTTTTTGAGATTTCTGGTACCTGGGCGTGTAGGGTATCATTTTCCACTAAATCATGGACACTGAATCGATTGGATTGGGTCTGGGACCCGCCGCACCCACCGTTATCCCCATTTTACCCATGATGAAGAAATGAGTTTCCACGCGCCTGGTCCGAGGAATAACCAACCCCTGTGTAAGAATTTGCAGCGTTTGAATATGTGTTTTCGAGATTTCTGGTACCTAGACGTGTGGGGTATCATCTTCCACTAAATCATGGACGCTGAATCCAATGAAGTGGGTCCCAGAACGATTGGCACCCACTGGAAGAGGTTATGGGTGAAAATGGGTATCTATCACCCATATTGAATGTGTTTTCGGGATTTCTGGTACCTGGGCGTTTGGGGTATCATTGTCCACAAAATTTTGGATCCTGAATTTATTGGTATGGGTCCGGGACCCGCCGCATCCACTGTTTTCCCCATTTCCCCCATGTTGAATAAATGAGTCTCCTTGCGCTTGGTCCGAATAACCAACCCGTGTGTAAGAATTTGCAGCGTTTTTGCTTTACGAGCACGTTTCTTCTCATAGTGCGCTGTCTTCCATTATTGGAATGCTTCAATCAAAGGGCGGGGATGTGGCTGTGGAGCTGTTGTAACCTACTGCTGATAATGGTTAGCAGCACTTACTTGCCATGGTACTGAAAATCACCAAACCTGCAGGCATTTAACAGGGGTACCATCGCTGGTACCGCGTTTATGCCCTAGCCTGTACTTCATTCATTGGTGCACAGACCTTTGATGGAGCCTTTTTATGAGAGCATATGGCAGGGCCAGTGCAGGAATTTTCCTCCTCTGCCTGGATAAAATACTTATAAATCTAGATCAACTAGTAGTTTTCCAGTATCACAATACTAATGGAAGTCATGTTACCCTATCAGCTTATCCTAATCTAAGGGAGAAGGTACCCTTCAGGATTTGTAATTTTTGTAATTAACTTCAAGCTCTCCTTGTCATCACATTCTACTAGAACTTGGAAAATGTAAAAAACTGGGTGGGAAAATGTATAAAACTAGAAGGCTAGGAAGATATTTTCAATAGTTGGTACTTGAAAGAGGCTGGGTACTTTGGGGTCTCTT
Source organism: Cyrtorhinus lividipennis (assembly GCA_019603395.1). NCBI lineage: Eukaryota > Metazoa > Arthropoda > Insecta > Hemiptera > Miridae > Cyrtorhinus > Cyrtorhinus lividipennis. The sequence continues at coordinate 851,164 of CM034010.1, read as the reverse complement.
TTTGGAATACATTATATGATACGTCTCTTAATCTGCCTCTAAATTTTTCAATTATTTTGACATGTTTCTAGGTTTGATCGAATATTTGGATGTCAACGAAGAAAATGATAGTATGGTAGCATTGAACGAGAAAGAGCTAACTAGCAAAACAACTCACTTGGAAATAGCTGACTTCACTCTGCTAGGAGTTTGCGCAGCTTTAGTGCCTTAACCTCACCATAACCAGAGCCCAAGAAATACTTATCAATGTGCTGTGGGCAAACAAGCTATGGGTAGGTTGAGAATGGATTGTGAATGGGTGACACATGTACACACATTGGCGCACTCAATATTTGACTGAATAACATTGAAATTATCTACGACGTGCATGCTGCAGGAACTATTGGTTATAACCAGCAAAAGCGCATTGACACTCTGATGTATAACGTGGTTTATCCTCACACTCCGCTAGTGTAGAGTCACGCTTTGGATCTCGTTAATTTTGATAAATTACCTGCTGGTCAGAATGCTACTGTTGCCGTGATGAGTTATTCAGGCTACGATATTGAAGATGCCTTGATCCTCAACAAGTCTTCCATTGATCGAGGTGAGCTTGTTGACACTTCAGTTTCTTTTTGTTTTATTTTTTGTCATGACTCATTTTCAGGACCATGTATAAAGGTGTAAGGTGTTGATACTTCAATAGTTGAGCCATGTTTTGTTCCAAATGTTAGTGGTGCGTGGAGTCCAGTTACGTTCATAATACTCGCTTTGCTCATTGGGAGCCGGCCTCACAAACATAGGACCTGAACGTACACCCTTCCTTGTAGGATTATTACTTTTTTGAAGAATCCAAGATTCTGTTGGGAGTGCCCGCACCTTGAATTTTGTTTTTATTCAACTTCTTTTGGTTGGTTATTCTTTGAATAAATTTTTTTTCTGGACGTTTCAAGGTGTCTAGTCAAAACTAGCAAATGTCCGTCCGCCGTCCACACCGACTTTGGTAGTGGAAATCATTCTAAAAATCTGAAATTTTGGTCAGGGGTCCGTTCATGGCTCTAGTTGGTCCTCGAAACTTTTCAACCCGATCGGACCAACTTTGGGTAGGATAGGGGTCAAAATGAACTTTGAAAAACTGATTTTTGAGATTTATTGCAATCTTGGTGTGTGGGGTATCATTTCCACTAAATTCTGGACGATGAATCCAATGAAAAGGAACCCAGAACGACTGGCACCCACTGGAATAGGTTATGGTTCAAAATGGCCATATATTACCTCGGGTCTCGCTACGGTTGGTGCCCTCTGGATGAGGCTATGGGTCAAAATGGTTGATTATTTACCCATTTTGAATGCGTGTTTTCCAGATTCCTGGTACCTCGGCGTGTGGGGATCATTTTCCACTGAATTTTGGACGCTGAATCCAATTAAATGAATTGCGAAACGATTGGCGCCCTCTGGATGAGGTTATGAGTCAGAATGTACCTATATACCCTTTTCGAATGTCTGTTTCTGAGATCTCTGGTACCTAGGCGTATGGGGTATCATTTTTCACTTAATTTTGGACCCTGAATCGATTGGAATGGGTCCGGGACCCACCACACCCACTGTTTCAACATGGGGATGTTGAAGAAATGAATCTCGATGCGCCTTGTCCGATGTTTGAATTAGTCTCCATGCGGCTGGTTCGAGGAATAACGAACCCGTGTGTATGAATTTGCAGCGTTTTTAGTATGTTAGCCTGGGGCCTGTTGCTGAACTGCACCAAAGCAGGTACTGAGCTCTGGAAGCTTTCAGACAACCAGTGAGCCCCTTGAAATAATCCAGGCTGGAAGTCTGCTTACCCTCTTTTAATTTTGCCATTATTCTGCTTTGCCCTTGCAACAAAAGGGTGCTTTTTCTTTGCTGTAACATGGGGATTGAAAAAACGGCTGCAACTCACCACCACGGATATGTATCTAAAAGAAGTTCAACATCGTATAGCATCATTTTAATAAGTACGAATAATATGGAACCCAAAATAATGCTCCAACGGTCAGCAAAATGGCATCCAATTGTGAAGACATTCACGTGGTAGCGCTCATTCATTCTGTAATTTCTTCAAAGGCTTGTTCACAATGCACATCATTCCAGAGACTGGGAACATTACCAACCATCCGTATTCTCCTTTATTCTTCATTAAGTACACAATTATTCATAATATAAACAAAGTTGAGGGAAAAGAAATGTAATTTTTCGGCTGTCAAACATGGCTTCCTCTTCCAAAGCCGGCTCTAATTTACTCTAATTGAAATATGTTCTCAGTCTGTTCAGGTTTCTTAAAATATGTAGGTTTTGTCACCACAAGTACGCTTTTAGTGGTTCTTGTGGATTTAACTGCCCGTTCCAGAGACCAACCAAAGTCAAGTGAATATGGTGGAATGAATTTCTTCTTATTCCAATGCAGGATGGATGCTAGCTTTTTTTTTTTTTTTGCCTTGAATGATTGTCACAAACAGCTTTCGGATGATTTTTTCAACCTTACTAAAATTTGATCGGTTATCTGGCAGCAAGAGATGCGTTCTTCTTCGTTGCGCTATTAGTATTGCAGGCTTACTATGAGCAATTGAGCTGATAAGTTTCCAACCAACTTAATGTGGACTACCTTTACAGCCAAGTCCAGAAACATAGACCTGTAGGCCGTTGGTGCTCTAGCGTTTCGGAGACTCATTATTGGACCACAATAGTCAACTCCAGTATACCAGAATGAACTTGCTTTGAATTAAGACCCCTTTCTTATCTTGTCAAGTGGGGTTTGATGAAATTGCTGAACACGTATAATTTTGAAAAATAATTAAAATTGATCCCAATGTAAATTGTGGGTGTGCAGCGTCGTAGGCTTGGTCAATCTCTGAATCCGTATAATTTTAAGACGGAGTAGTAGCCAAGAACCTGGTGAGGGAAATGAAGAGATTGCCCAGATCGCCTTGCTGCCCATCTTCCAACTGTTATTGAACTCGTAACTGATTGCGTCTGACTTCGAGGGACCATTATGTACGCGCATACTTGGGGAAATTAATCTAGGGGAATGCAATAATTCGTCTAGACTATAAATGAAGTTTGACATGTCCTATTTTTACAGGGTATGGGAGGTGCCTAGTTTACAGGAACGCCAAGTGCACCTTAAAACAGTACGCTAATCAGACGTACGACCGTATCATGCCGCCAATGCTCGATGCTGAATCGTTGGCTCCTCCGTTTAAACACCAGGCTCTTGACACCGATGGAATTGGTGCCCCTGGGGAAATCGTTAAGGACCGCCAAGTAAGTTAAAAAATTGTGTTCTATTTGAGTGTTTCTCATTGCGAATAAGATAAACGAATAACTTGTATTTTCAGGTTCTTGTCAACAAGACAATGCCCGTTGTTAGCGCGGCTACATCTGGGTCATCGCTCGCCACGCCTGGACCAAGTGCCGACGTGGATCACAAAGAGGTTGAGTATCTTCTACTTGATCAATTCGACTTTTTTTTTTTTTTTGTAAAACTTGTAAGTCACACAAAAAAGTGTCAAAAATGTTCAAATCCATGGAATGTTTATAATACATTGATGCATTGTTCCAGTTGGAATAATGAAACGCAAACGTTATTGACTAGAATTGGTAAAACAATGCATCAACAATCTTGAATCGAATTTTATTTTTTGGTTGGTTATTCCAAGAATAATCAACCTATGTTTTCATGCAAAAACATCTCTCCTATTCGCCCCA
>CM034010.1:748469-847341 GCA_019603395.1 Cyrtorhinus lividipennis | reverse complement strand
GGAACACCTCAAAACTAAACGTGAAGGGAGAGTGGGACGGACGGACCACGGATTAAGGAGTGAACTCTTCTGAAGAAATCAGAGAATTTTCTAAAATGTAGCATTCCAAACTGAAAGGGAACAGCCTGACTGCTTGTAGAGGCGGAAACTGAACGGTTACCAAACTGTTATCTACTGTGTGAACTGTTATCAAACCTTGACAAGACTACTTTGATTTTCAAAGACCACCAGGTTAACTACAAAGTACGAAAATGCCTCACCAACCTAGCGAATAACCAAATATATACCTTCTTAGCATATTTTGTTGTTGCTATAATAAATTTCTAATCCAAACAGTACGGCTGATCGTACGCTCTATGAAAAACCCTGCAAATTATACACACGGGTTGTTATTCCTCGAATGGGGGAAACAGTGGGTGTGGCGGGTCCCAGACCCCTTCCAATCGATTCAGGGTGCAAATTTAGTGGAAAATGATACCCCCACACGCCTAGGTACCAGAAATCCCGAAACCATATTCAAAATGGGTAAATACACCCAATTTGACCACATACTTCTTCCCGTGAGGACCCATTTAATTGGATTCAGCGTCCAAAATTTAGTGGAAAAGATACCCTACTCGCTAGATCGCCCAAAATCGAACCAATTTGACAATTTGACCCAAATTTTGATTTTAAAAAATTTTCTACTACCAAAAACGGCGCGGACAAATGGACGGCGACGGACATTGACCATTTGTTTTTGATCTGACACCATGAAACGTCCAGAAAAAAATTTTGAGCCGAATCGGAGTGGTTGGCCATTTGCATGAAAACATAGGTTGATTATTCAAGGAATAACCAACCAAAAGGTTTATGCACGTCACGGAAGTGCTCCTTCTCTCGCACAGCTACAGTAGAGTCCTGACATTGGCTTTATTGTTGAATTATTAAGAACTTGGCAGGTTTTTCGCACAAATCAGGAACATTATTTGTGCCTCAAGCACCAGAAATCTCTGACAGAATGAACATTTCTCATGTCTCCAGAACACGCCATATTCATCAAATGCACGGCAATTGGTCTGATTTAGCGATTTAGATTTCAGCGTCCAAAATTACACGGACAATGTTACCCCGCACAAGCAGGTTTCTTCTTTCACCGTCACTCACATCCTTCAACGGAAAAATATGCTTTAAAAGAGTAAAAAAGAACCAGTCAATTAGAAATAAATACCTAACGCATCTGCCTAGCTCTGGGATTGGTGTTTTGAACGCCCTAAAATCTTCATGTGCTAAGTATATTGTTTTTTGATATGAGCTTAGCGTTTTCTTCAGCCATTCCGTCGATCCTAGGCTCGAGGATGGGACACGTAGTGCTGACTTGTCTCCGTGTCCTACCGTCAAATACTGTCGTCAGTCTGATAACTCGAACAACCAGCTAAGCATGAAGACCAACTGTCAGCCGTGACGGTTCTTTCCTCGTTCTAATGGCCCGGGTTCCTCAAAGAGTAGCCGGCATTGGCGACTGGGAGTCCTCTATCGGCCATCTGGAGCTTTGATTATCACCAACTCATCTCGCTCTCCCTCTGGTTCGCTCCTTCGCTCATGTCCAGGATATACGGTTATTATCTTCGCTCGTCGGTTCCTTGTTTTTATATTGTCGTTTCGCTCAGGAAGTCATGACAATTTTTCCCTCACGCAATGATAATTTTGTCCCTGCGGGTGTTCTCTTTTCACCAAATCAAAACATGAGCGCATTTTGACGGTCGTTGGGATAGAACTGATGAATCTCAACACGATAGTCGTAACCTCTCCAAGCTAAGTGTGGTACGAGTACATACAATAAAACACCGCAAATTATTACACACGGGTTGGTTATTCCTCTAATGGGGGGAACAGTGGGTGTGGGGGTCCCAGACCCATTCCAATCGATCAGGGTCGAAATTTAGTGGAAATGATACCCTACTCCTAGACGCCCGAAATTCAGAAATCCATTTTCCAAAAACACATTTTGACCCCTACCCGCCCAAATTTGGTCCGATCGGGCTGAAAAGTTTTGAGGACCGTTCTCGGCCGGGAACACACCTCTGAACAAATTCCAGATTTTTAGAAAATTGTCTACTACCAAAAACGGCGCGGACAATGGACGGCGAACGGCGGACGGACCTTTTTGATCCAGACACCATGAAACGTCCAGAAAAAAATTTTGAGCCGAATCGGAGAGGTTGACCATTATCATAAAAAAAAAAGTTGATTATTCGAGGAATAACCAAGCAAAATGGGAAATCACAATGTTGACGAGGCCGAGATGAACCGACACGAAGATTTAATATTTCAACACACTTTCCTGATTTCGTGTACTATTTTCCACATTTGTTCCCAAGTATTTTGCACAAGATGGGCAACGGTTTTTGTCTGAAAATATTCTGTCTGTAGTGTTGAATCGAGTAGGCTATCTGACAAACCGGACATATTTCAATACATATATATTCAAAACGGATTTTTGACAACTGAGGTTACGCAACTTGAAATGACTTGAATCGACATAGAACAACATGAACAACTTTTTTCATCGGATCCTTAGCATCAGAGCATCAGAGCCTAGCTTTCTACTTTTCCGTCCACCAATAACAATACGCCACGTGAAAAACATGCATGCTGTTTGCACTCTTAGCGGTGCAATGACGAACTACTCAAATCTTCCGGAACCAGTGGGCTTGTTAGTGGGCTCCTACATGTCTTCAGACTATTCGCACAAATCGATCAGTGATTACCTGTTAGAGGTTACCCACCTTTCCTATAAAGATCTCATCAGCAGTAAATCTGAGGCTTAGGCTAATCAACCTGTTCTCATGTCAAACGTTGACTTCGTGTTTCAAGATTTCTAGATCAATATCACAGTAATTGGTTATTCCTCGGACAGGGGCATGGAGAAAATAGGGGAGTGCTTTTGCATGAATCAAAATTTATGGGCTGGAATGAGGTTGCACTCAATTGGTACAACTATTTGGCTATGGTAACACACCTAGTACCAGAAATATCGAAAACCCATATTAGAAATAGGCAGATAGATACCCAGTTTACCCCATAACCTCTTCTGGGGGTGCCAATCGTTCTGGGACCCGTACCCATTGGATTTAGCGTCCAAAATTTAATGGGAAATGATACCCACTTGGTACCTAGGCGTGTGAGGGTATCATTTTCAACTGCTGAATCGAATTCGGGTCACTCACTGTTCCCCCATTTTCTACGATTAAATAAATCAACGATAAATGACCCATAACTTCTTCCAGTGGGTGATAATCGTTCTGGGACCCGTTTCATTGGATTCGCGTCCAAAATTTAATGGAAAATGATACCCTACTGCCTAGATCGCCCAAAATTTCGGAAAAACCATTTTTCGAAAAAACACATTTTATACCCCTACCCCGCCAAATTTGGTCCGATCGGGCTGAAAAGTTCGAGGACCATTCTAGGCCAAGAACAGACCCCTGACCTAATTTCAGATCTTTAGAAAATTTTCAACTACCGAAAACGGCGCGGACAATGGACGGCGTACGGAGGACATCGACCTTTTTTGATCCATACACCATGAAACGTCAAAAAATTTTGAGCTAATCGGAGAGGTTGACCTTTTGCATGAAAACAGGTTGATTATTCAGGAATAACCAACCACATGAGTACCAGTCGGTTTTGCAGCCAATAAAAGCACCAAGGACAGCTCGCCGAATGACTTGATATTACAGGCCCTGTCACCTCATTTTCTAACTCAGGAAACATCTGGAAGAAACCCTTGTGTGTGCACGTGTCGGATCTCATGCTCTAGTGCTGCCAACCCCCGACCGGCCCCGAAAAAGATATTGGTGGAGGAACTCCGTGGCCAGCTCGGCCACAGGTTCAACGACCCCTCCAGTCACATGTCCTACATTCTCGAAGACTGGAGCTTTCTCATTCTTTGCCTCCACACGCCTTCCCAAGAACTATTTCCACGATATTACAAAGCCTTCCGCTGACGTTTCTCCAACAACCTGTCACAATATTCCATTCATAAGTTTCTCACTAATCAGGCTGAACCCCGAAAGGAATGCGCAGCGATCATATTTACACTGTCACCCAGACTCCCTCCAAAGACTTGAGGCCACTCGACTCCAATCCATATCAGATGCCAATGCGTACACGATGAAGACGTGTTTCACGATCCACATATATTGGAAGAACAATAAAAAGCGTCTTTAATGTCATCGACCAAGTACTTTTGATTTTCAGGAGATTACCTACTTGAGTCAAACAACGAGTTGTTCTTTTATTTTAAATTATTTCTTTTAATTATAAGAATACTTTGACAACTCTTGGACCAAGCCTCCAATACTTATGCCACTCTTGGACGCGGGTTTTTGGACTAAAAAAGCTAGCTCAGGATGTCCGGCGACGTTTCTAAAAAAAATTCCCGGTTATTTCCCGGCTAATTTGCAAGTGAATATTTTTTTATGGATTAAAATTTTCAAACTGCCAATAATATGGAAATTTATTAAATTATTACATATATTATTAATTTATATTAATTAAACTCCATAAATTAATAACAAACCTGTATCACTCGCTGTTTGTCAAAATCATCGTTTTTTATAAAAGTACATAGTACCTATTTTTATGTCAGAAAACCGAAATCGTTACTTTTAAGTCAAAATGTAGGCCATTGCCTGTTGGAAATACACCTGATGCGAGTAAAAACTTGTTAACCATTTTAAAAAACATAATTATTGCCAACAGTTATCTGTTACCGACGGAACACTGACGCGCGTTCGTTTTTGTTGGTAGCATTGCTTCATGATTTTCGCGCGAATTTTCAAATCAATTTGCAATTTATATAGTTAAAAACATAAAAAACGTAACTAAAATTTGAAAAAAAAAAACCTTTAAAAAATCCCCAGTTTACGGAAAAATCCCCGGCTTTTTCCCGGGAACAAACATTTCCGGCTAATTCCCGGCTTTCCCGGTCGCCGGACACCCTGTAGCTAATCAGCGTACATGGTCCTTAGTAATTGCATTTAAGTTTCCTCGGTGAAACAGACCCATCTGACTGAAAATGAACTTGGGTACGTATGTTTATGTACAAAGCATCATAAGTCACCCGTAACATTCATCTGTACAATGTACTGCGAAATGCCAGAGAGAAGAGTTGGTCCTTCGTAGAACAAACTGAAACGAATAGAGAGAGTATTATTAGGAATAAGATTCTAAAAGGTGTACTTACCATACTCCTGGGGTGGCATAGGACAGAGGTGTACGTCTTGGTAGTGATAATACTCATAGTAAAGGTGCTCACCGGGGGACCCGGCCACCAAAGTGTCGACCATTCTCACTCAACCAACATCACAAAACAACCTACCTGTAACACACGAATACAAACAAAACTATAAGAAAGACGACATAACTATTTATCTCTCTCTTTCTTGGAGAGAACAGTAGCTATTGCGGCATACAACACACGTAAAATTTGATCAAGGTTTGTGTAGCAGAGATAGAAAAATCTGCAAATTCTTACACACGGGTTGGTTATTCCTCGAATGGGGGAAACAGTGGGTGTGGCGGGTCCCAAACCTATTCCAATCGATTCAGGGTCCAAAATTTAGTGGAATATGATACCCCACACGCCTAGGCACCAGAAATCCTGACACATACAAAATGGGTGGACCCATTTTGACCCATAACTTCTTCCGGTGGGTGCCAATCGTTCTGGGACACACTTCATTGAATTCAGCGTCCAAAATTTAGTGGAAAACTATACCCCACACGCCTAGGTAGCAGAAATCCCGAAAACACATATTCAAAATGGGTAATAAATACCCAATTTGACCCATTACTTCTTCCAGTGGGTGCCAATCGTTCTGGGACCCAATTCATTGGATTCAGGGACCAAAATTTAGTGGAAAATGACACCCTACTCGCCTAGATCCGCCCAAAATCTCGAAAATCCATTTTTCAAAAAACACATTTTGACCCCTACCCCCCTCCAAATTTGGTCCGATCGGGCTGAAAAGTTCCGAGGACCCGTCTCGGCAGGAAACAGACCCCTGACCCAAATTTCAGATTTTTAGAAAATTTTCTACTACAAAAAACGGACAATGGACGGCGTACGGCGGACGGACATTGACCTTTTTTGATCCAAACACCATGAAACGTCCAGAAAAAAATTTTTTTGAGCCGAATCGGAGAGGTTGACCATTATCATGAAATCATAGGTTGATTATTCGGGGAATAACCAACCAAAACGAAGGAACGCCATTTGTTTTCTAGCTATCCTTGGTTGGGATAACTATTAGTTGCCGTTGAGTGACGCAGGAACGAGGACACCTATCGAATCTTCCAAATGAAATCTTCAAGATGAAAAGTTACTGACTTCAAAGCTTCTAATGTGTCGGTGGATGGAGAGACAGCGTTTAACAGAAGATTACCAACAGTTGTTGGTAATCAATTCGAGGTTCAGGAATATTTCAAGTAATCACATGCCTACGCTACAAAGAAGTGTTGTGTCGATGATTCCTTCGCAAAAATATCAACAGTCTAACTATACGCCTTAAGTCGAGGAATCAAATATTTTCCCGGACGTCTGACGGGTTAATAACGACAACAACGTGACCAGCTCGTAGTTCGCTGAGGAAAAACTCATATAAAGGCCGGCTGCTGGATTGATTCCAAGCTGAGAGGAGTGACGGGTGTGAAACTCACAAAACTTGAGGCGATTGGAAGGCTGTCCACGTGATGGCTATCAATGTGATGGATTTGATTGAGCTTGCGATCGTCAAATAAAGAAATAAAGTTTGCCAAGTTGCCTAATATGAGCAAAGTTCTCTGAAACGTCAACAGATCACCGGCTCACCGTTGAGAACGTGCATTTGAACGCTCTTCGTTCAACCGCTTGAAGGCAGGTTCCAAGTCCCGATTGCTGTAACATCTCAAGATCTAACACGGATTGCAGGAAATTTCATAGTTACGTAGCTCTTCTCGAGGATCGGATGAAATGGATCTAGTCCCCCTTGTCGGCTTGGTAACCTGATTTCACTGAGACACGAACCTGGTCGCTCCAAGGTACTGCACATCTCCAAGTTTCTCGCTCGACTGTGGACCTGGCGAAGCGTGATGAAGACTCAAGAGTTCATTCTCCATAAATCAACGTTTTCCTTCGCCAAGCCCCGACTACTCCCGAGACTGTCAATGCTCTTGATTCCCGTGAGAAAGTGTAGACCTTTCCCTTCGTCCTGGGTAGGATACTGTAGTGTCGCAACTGATGCAGGAGCTCAACAAATCGCTGTTGTAAGTAAGTTACAGCCGGGGTTCCCAAGAGGCTACACCAATTTGTAAACGCGAAAAATGAATGATATACAAGGTGCCGATGAAATGACCCAACAAACTGAAACAGTGGGTGTGGCGGGTCCCAGACCCATTCCAATCGATTCAGGGTCCAAAATTTAGTGGAATATGATACCCCACACGCCTAGGCACCAGAAATCCTGACACATACAAAATGGGTGGATACATACCCATTTTGACCCATAACTCATTCCGGTGGGTGCCAATCGTTCTGGGACACACATCATTAATTCAGCGTCCAAAATTTGGTGGATAACTATACCCCACACGCCTAGGTACCAGAAATCCCGAAACACATATTCAAAATGGGTAATATATACCCAATTTGACCGTCCTAGGCCGGGAACAGACCCCTGACCCAAATTTCAGATTTTTAGAAAATTTTCTACTACCAAAAACGGCGTGGTCGGCGGACGGACATTGACCTTTTTTTATCTAGACACCTTGAAACGTCCGGAAAAAAATTTTGAGCAGAATCGGAGAGGTTGACCTTTTGCATGAAAACATAGGTTGATTATTCAAGGAATAACCAACCAAAAGGTCAATGTCCGTCCGCCGTCCACGCCGTTTTGGTAGTAGAAAATTTTCTAAAAATCTGAAATTTGGGTCAGGGGTCTGTTCCCGGCCTAGGACGGTCCTCCAAACTTTTCTGCCCGATCGGACCAAATTTGGGCGGGGTAGGGGTCAATATGTGTTTTTTGAAAAATGAATTTTCGAGATTTTGGGCGATCTAGGCGAGTGGGGTATCATTTTCCACTAAATTTTGGACGCTGAATCCAATGAAATGGGTCCCAGAACGATTGGCACCCACTAGAAGAAGTTATGGGTGAAAATGGGTACCTATTACCCATATTGAATATGTGTTTTCGGGATTTCTGGTACCTGGGCGTGTGGGGTATCATTTTCCACAAAATTTTGGATCCTGAATCGATTGGAATGGGTCCGGGACCCGCCGCATCCACTGTTTCCTCCATTTCCCCCATATTGAAGAAATGAGTCTCCTTGCGCCTGGTCTGATGAATAACCAAACCCTTGTGTAAGAATTTGCCGCGTTTTCATCATACAGTGTAAGGTGCATCAAAGATATGTACATTACTCGTATTATTACGTTCGCCTGATTGGTTTATCCCTTTCATTTGATGGAACGCAGAATTGGCTCGGGGAGTTTGGAGTATGTCAAACCGAAAAGTTGCGGCAGGTCGTCCCCTGAGCTCGGTCGATGACATCCCCTCCTCCCTGTGGCAAGTCATCTCTCGTCAGCCATTCGTTGCGGTTCCTCGACCCTTCCATCACAAATTGAAAGGAGAACTTCCAAAAATACTGAACAAAGGATCGCCAAAAAAGAATAACTCAAAGGTCCTCTAATTGGGGAATACACAAATTAACTTGTAACACAAAAGGCAAAACTTGTCCCTGAAGATAAGCGATGAGATGAAATTCGACGAGTGCTATTTTTGTTTGGCATAATTGGTCCGTTGCTCAAATATAACCGCCAAAATTTATTCATCCCTATCTTATGTTCGGATAATTGCTCCAATAAACATCAACAAGAGCTCCTCAGATTTCCTTCGTTTTCGAATAACACAAAGGTGACACCGAACGAGTTGATAAGTTGCCTAGTACATATTAAATATCAATAATATCTCCTGACAAACCCGACTTCACCACCAACGATAAATAATTATCATTGGCTTCAGATGTTTCCCGTTCAAGGGGATGAGTCATTCGCTCATACAAATCCAAGGCTAATCTAATTCTGTCTATTTATGGGCTGGTGAAAGTGGGATACCATGAGGAGCCGCCATCGAGCTTTAAACTGTAAACCCGACGAAATCATACGATAACGACCAAGTTCATTTCCCGGCTCGCTTAAGTCATTAGCAGAAGGAACGTTCAACAGACATACTACGAACAACAACGACAAACTATGATAAAAACGATTGTAACGAATGAAAAAACAAGAAGCTAGTTTACCCAAGTTTTTTGGTTAGTTATTCGTTAAATAATCAACCCATGTCTTCATGCAAAAATTCAATCACTCCGATTCAGCCCACATTTTTTTTCTGGACGTTTAAAGGTGTCTAGACCAAAATAAGCAAATGTCCGTCCATTGTCCACGCCAATTTTGGCACCTAGTAGAAAATTTTCTAAAAATCTGAAATTTGGGTCAGGGGTCCGTTTTTGGCTTTAGTTGGTCCTCGAAACTTTTCAGTCCGATCTAACCAAATTTAGGGTGGTAGGGGTCAAAATGTGTACTTCAAAAAATGGATTTTCGGCGATCTAGGCGTGTGGGGTATCGTTTCCGACTAAATGTTGGACGCTGAATCCAATGAGACAGGTCCCAGAACGATTAGAGCCCTTTGGAAGAGGTTATGGGTCAAAATGGGTATCAATTCACCTATTTCGAATGTATGTTTTCGAGATTTCTGGTACCTAAGCGTGTGCTGTATCATTTTCCACCAAATTTTTGGACGCTGAATCGATTGGAATGAGTCTCCATGCTCCTGGTCCGAAGAATAACCAAAGCCTGTGAATGAATTTGCAGCGTTGTTATCATGTTATGAATTGTTTTTTGAGATTTGGTATGTGATAACACTGTATTTGACGACTGTTGATTCTCCCATCTACTGACTGTAACCTACCTTGAAATGAAACCTGTGATGGCTTAGTTTGGATGGCATTAAAAATAACCTTGAATACGGTGATTTCCCAATTACCAAAATAACATACTTGAAAGCTTATTGTGCAATTGAGCGAGATAATTGTTTCCTCTAATCTACACTGTTCCATGCTCGGAGTACTGCGGCTGTGATGATTGAGAGCTGAACCATTCTGGAAAAAGATCGATCCTATATGAAATGAGTTGACTGCTCGAATGTAATTTTGCTCATCTCTAAATAACGCTAATAAAACCTAGAAAACCTTTATCTTGGTGCGCAGTTACAGTCTTCGAGGCCTTTCTTTTAGACTGGATGTTCATTGCGCAACAACCCATGTCTAGATTCTCGGTTGACCTTAGCAGCGATGCTTCGAATAAATTCGTGGGAAGACACTTGAAGCGTGTTTCAACCAAGGGAACGGCCGTTGAATTTGAGATTGGAACATGCTCGTTTGTTTGGAAGAAAAGACGAGGAGCCACTCAACAATTTCGACCAGGAGCTACTTGCCATTCGTCATTTAACTCCCAAACATTTGCCATTTCTTTGAAGAAAAAACAAAACAATGATTATTATTATTAATGGACGCATGAGTGTTCAGGCTTGCGAGGTCACCGTCATGGGGCTCGAGTCTTATGCCTCGAATGTTCTAACAAATGGAGCTCCACTTTAGGACAGTATTAGCAGCCCGCTTATCTAACCCTAAGGACGATAAAAGCGCTCAGCTAACACAAAACCCCAGACGCTTATCACGCTGATACGAGCGATTGTAACTTTAAACGCCCACAGGAAACGATACGATAGAAGAATGGCCGAATCTGTTCCTCTGCTGCATCAGCAGGATCCCTATCAATCTGCGTAGTAAACGTACAAGTTGAGTGATTTATCAACATTCGCGTGGCCCCAAATGCCTCTTAGGAGCGGTGTGAAACCCATTTGTTCACCTTTTGGTTGGTTATTTCTTGAATAATCAACCTATGTATTCATGCAAAATGTCAACCTCTCCGATTCGGCTCAAAAATTTTTCTGGGCGTTTCAAGGTGTCAAGATCAAAAAATTTCAGATTTTTAGAAAATTTTCTACTACCAAAAGGTCGATGTCCGTCCGCCGTACGCCGTCCAAAATTGTCTAAAAATCTGAAATTTGGTTCAGGGGTCTGATACCGGCCTAGGACGGTCCTCCAAACTTTTCAGCCCGATCGGACCAAATTTGGGCGGGGTAGGTCAAAATGTGTTTTTTGAAAAATGGATTTTCGAGATTTTGGGCGATCTAGGCGAGTGGGGTATCATTTTCCGCTAAATCTTGGAAGCTGAATCCAATGAAGTGGGTCCCAGGACGATCGGCACCCACTGGAAGAAGTTATGGGTCAAATTGGGTATATACTACCCATTTTGAATATGTGTTTTTGAGATTTCTGGTGGGTTTCGTATGGGGTATCATTTACCACTAATCATGGACACTGAATCGATTGGAATGGGTCTGGGACCCGCCGCACCCACTGTTTTCCCCATTTCCCCCATGTTTTTAAATTAAATTCCATGCGCCTGGTCTGACGAATAACCAACCCCTGTGTAAGAATTTGCAGCGTTTTTTAAATGTCTTCGCTTTCATGGCTACAATAAAACTAAAACATCTGAAAAAATTATTTCCTTTTGCCCAAGTGAGAGGCATACACAGATATTATTCACGCCTACGTCACAATCACAAGCTACCTCAGATATGGAAAAATGATAGCCAAATGTCTGAATTTAAGCTCATAAAGTGTAGAGATTCGCAGAGTGTGGACATATTTGAGAAAGGTAAGGACATGTGGAAGAATATGGGAGCGGAAACACCTTAACAGCTCCAACAATGAGTGTTCTCTTACTCGGAGGAAAGATGGTTGACACAGTGATGACAACAAGAAGAATCGAAGCATCTTACCCGCAGTGTACACATTTAAATAGCAGATTGTGAGGAAGAACCGTAGTTTTAAATATCTGCGTTAATTTATGAGTTGAAAAAACTTGAAAAAACAATGTCAAGTTGAAACAAAGGTTGATTATTCAAGGAATAACCAATAAAACGCTGCAAATTCTTACACACGGGTTGGTTATTCTCGGACCGGGCGCATAGATTTATTTCTTCACCATGAGGAATATGGAAAAACAGTGGTTGTGGTGGGTTCCGGACCCGTTCCAATCGATTCAGGGCCCAAAATTTAGAGGAAAATGATGCCCCACACGCCTAGGTACCAGAAATCTCGAAAACACACATTCGAAATGGGTAGGTAGACACCCATTTTGACGCATAGCCTCATCCAGAGGGCACCAATCGTCCCGGGACCTGTCTCATTGGATTGAGGGTCCAGAATTTAGTGGAAAATGATACCCCACACACCTAGATTGCAAAGAATCTCAAAACTCCATTTTTCGCAAAATTCTCCATTTTTGACCCCTACCCCACCCAATTTTGGTCCGGTCGGGTTGATAAGTTTCGAGGACCAACTAGAGCCATGAACGGACCCCTGACCAAAATTTCAGATTTTTCAAAAAATGTCTACTACCAGCGCCGACTTTGGTAGTCGACGGAAGGCCATTTGCTAATTTTGATCTAGACACCTTGGAACGTCCAGAAAAAATTTTTGGGCCGAATCGGAGAGATTGACTTTGTGCATGAAAATGGGCGTATACCGTCTGGGTAAATGTTGCCCAAAACACCGTCCGTCTGGGTACAAAATATGCGCCGGACTGGGTACACGTTCCGCGACCTGCTACAGACCAACTGGGTACAGGCAGGGGCTTCTCATGACGACAAGATACTTCTTCCAGGGATAGGTAAGGACGTTTCTATGCTCCTGATAACTTTTCCAGGCATGAAATGTCTCGGCCCCATTTGTCGTACGTATGTTGATTTCTGTAGGTTCAGCAGCCCAAATGCTTGGAGGGAACCTAGATCCCTCTTCAATGTAGGCAGTATGTATGTAGTACGCATACGATACAGCTTCAGGAGGTACATTTGACAAACCCTCGAAAGCTTGTGCCCACTTTGACTGCCGTTGATTTACCCAGTTGGTCTGTCGCGGAAGAGGTCCCGCTCACGACAATTTACCCAGCTGGAACTCCCCCATGATTATTCAAGGAATAACCAACCAAAACCGCTCCGGTGTGAGAGAGTTTACATTAAATACCACGGTGACTACAACTGTTTTAAGCCTCTAGGGTCTAAAATGGTTTCTAACGTTTTGGTGGAAGTGGAGAGCATTTTTCCTGAACGTCGGAAAATGGGACGTTGGACGTCAGGAGCAGGTTAGCGAAGAAAGAACTAACGGTTGGTTGTCGTCGAGGCCACACCCAGGAAGGCCGCTGACTCACCGTCCCATTGGGAAGGGTATTCAGGGCTCACCTGGAAGGAATTCAGGCGGCGTGACCTTCCCAGTCTCAACACCCCCCCCCCCCCCTATCCGTCTCACTATGGAATCCTCCTCATCTCTTCAGACCACTCAGGGCAGAAGCAGTGCGCGGGGGAAGGGGTCTTCAGAGGCCGATCTTGGAGAAAGCGCGGAATACAGTTGGGCGCCCACCCGTTCGAGTCTCGAGGAAAGTTGTAGCGTTGTACAGTGTGAACGATTCCTTCGGAAACAGGTGCATTCCTTAGGTTGCAGACTAAACCTTGGCCTCTTGGCTGGCAGATGTAGCGACTGGCTGGCAGGTTTCTTGGTTAAAAACCCCAGAATGGATAACCCGCAAACCTCAAACGTTCTGACTCTTCCAGAAAGTGGGGACAAAATATCCCGCTCCCCGTCAGTGACGAAAATAAAATCGCTCATAGTCAACCAAAACTGCACTTATTCTACAGGGTGCAGGGTGGTGCAGAGGAAACAGAGGTATTTTATATTGATTCACTGGGACACAATGGGTTGAACATGATAAAACACTTATTAAATGATAAGTTTTTGAAATTACACAGGTATTATTGAGATGACGCCCATCTTGCTGATTACAAACTTAGATCCTCTTCTGAAAATTACGGACGGCTATCCTCCCCCTCGCTCACCTGATCGGTCGGACTTCATTTCGTGGGCATATTTGAAATCAAAAGTGTACATCAACAAGCCTCGCACACTTGATGATTCACCAGGAAATTGAAGAGGTTCCAAATTTGTATCCAGCAAGAAGGAGGTCATCTCAAAGACATTGTATTCGAACCTAAATATGATATGCAATTTCTAAACGCTGCAAATTTTTACACACGAGTTGGTTATTCCTCAGACCAGACGCATGGAGACTCATTTCTTCAACATGGGAAAATGGAGGAAACAGTGGGTGTGGCGGGTCCCGGACCAATTCCAATCGATTCAGCGTCCAAAATTTAGTGGGAAATGATACCCCACACGCCAAGGCACCAGAAATCCTGACATACAAAATGGGTGGATACATACCCATTTTGACCCATAACTTCTTCCGGTGGGTGCCAATTGTTCTGGGACCCATTTTATTGGATTCAGTGTCCAAAATTTAGTGGAAAATGACATCCCACTCGCCTAAATCACCCAAAATCTCGAAAATCCATTATTCAAAAAACACATTTTGACCCCTACCCCTCCCCAAATTTGGTCCGATCGGGCTGAAAAGTTTCGAGGACCCATCTCGGCTGGGAACAGACCCCTGACCCAAATTTCAGATTTTTAGGAAATTTTCTACTACCAAAAACGGCGCCGACGATGGACGGCGTACGGCGGACGGACATTGACTTTTTTTGATCAGGACATCATGAAACGTCCAGAAAAAAGTTTTGAGCCAAATCGGAGATGTTGACCATTATCATGAAAACATAGGTTGATTATTCAAGGAATAACCAACCAAAAGTCAATCTCTCCGATTCGCCCCAAAAAAATTTCTGAACGCTTCAAGGTGTCTAGATCAAAATTAGCAAATGTCCGTCCGCCGTCCACGCCAACGTAGAAAATTTTCTTTAAATCTGAAATATTGATCAGTTACCCATTTTCGGCTCTAGTTGGTCCTCGAAACTTTTTAGCCCGATCGGACCAAATTTGAGTGGGGTAGGGGTCAAACTGTGTATTTCGAAAAATGGATTTTCGAGATTTTTTGCAATCTAGGCGTGTGGGGAATCATTTTCCACTGAATTTTGGACCCTGAATTGATTGGAATGGGTACAGGACCCGCCACACCCACTGTTTCCCCCAATTTCCCCATGTTGAAGAAATGAGTCTCCATACGCCTGGTCCGAGGATTATATACAGTGAGAAATGGCAACTGTCAGAATAAAGCAGTATTTTTATTTTAGCAAGTTTTACTTTATTGAAAAATGTTTACAGGTGATACTGAAACTGTACCTATGGCTATCAAGAATCAGACGCATCATGGCCAATTTCGCCCCCTCCAGGTTTCTTCCTCTTTCTTTACTTCTAGCCAAGAACTATTTGTGTTCAGCGACCATCAACACATGAAATGAATCAACATTAAAAATGTTCATAAAATACTCTAATAGTGCCTATCGACGAGGACTGCCTACTTCATAAACAGAGCGATTCGGACAGGTAATACCGAGGTTGCTCCTTGCCCTGAATGGCCTTCGGATAAAACAAGGTGAGCTCAGCAAACTGTTCCGCAAAGATGATGTACCTTCTCGATCTTAATTATACCTCATCGCAAGTGAGCATCGTCATTCCCGTATAAATCGTGAAACGCAGCGTCCTTGAGCTGACTACTAAAGGCCATTCACTATCTCTCCAAACAGCGTGTTCCGTCGTTCGCCGCGCCAACTGGAAATTTGCTGACCAATTCACCATCACGCCACGCCATGGCTCCAGTGCTGATCCGACCGCCGAAGTTGATGTTGCGCGTTCGTGTTATGTCCATTTTCATGGACGACGAAACTCTCCTGTACTACGCAGCTGTTTGCCTCTGCCTCAAGAAGAGAAGACCGTCAATTACTACAACTGCATTATAATATGTGTATCCCACCTACCACGCAAGTCGGCTGGATGGAGCGCAGGTGAATGGGGGCACTGCCTGTATCAGAGTCCGACTTAATATAGCGGTGGTTCGAGAAGAAAAGGGATGAATTGGGAAGCAATTCCATGTTCGGGGGAAACTAATGGGGTGAAACGTACAGGGGATAGCGTTGGAGGGAGGAGGCGTGAACCGGGTGATAGCCACGTGCTCGGGTGAGTGACCTTTACGAGGGTGCAGGAACGGCAGCTATGACTAGAACAGCCTCGGACCGGCTACCATATTCGCGAACGTGGTCCAGGATTCCCCAACAATTTATTCAACGATCGAGTTGACAGGGTGCAGTATTCCAGCAAATACCATCGAAGGTCTTGATGAACTTCATTGCCACATTTGACAGCTACGAAGTTCCAGCCACGCAATAATCAAGTTGAGTCTAACTTCTTTTCATAGGAACACTCTCAGTCTCTTTCTCATATCTTGGCGATGCTGAAAGATGTCGATGAACTCAGACGCGTACTAACTGTCCCACATCCATGTCCTAACATGCTTCCTAGGAAAACCTGGTATGGAGTAACAATTTTATTTCTTCAAATGCGATAAGAGACACCGCACATATCTTGAAATGATGTAGATATTATTAATGTTTTCCGTCGTCTCACTATTTGATTGAATGATTTAAAAAACCCCTTAGCCGGGATGAGCCTCGCTGACGACATCCAGAACAATCACCAAAGTCAAAATCGCATCTTGATTTTGAAAGAAGCACATATCACAGTATTATATGCGAAGAGTGAGAACTTCATTGGAAATAGAAACCCCAACGAGTGAGTGGAAACCATACAACATGCAGCCGGCAAAGCGAACCCCGCGGGTCCTTTTCGCACACCAAGGACCGGACACACGGTCAAGCGCTAGAACACTCCGGAAACAGATTGTTTCAACAGCCATCGTGAAATTTCGTTGACCCAAATATGAACACGAAGAACGCACGAGATGGGCATGCCATCAATCTTGTGAAGTTCCAAATCATAGAGTAGGCAACGTAAGATATTTAGGTTTACCGTGGCATTGGTATTGTACATGGAAGGGTCCGTGTTATCACAGAAGCGATTGGCTGGATATACTGAGACTTCAAAAGGCCGAGAGCAAAAACGTAAAAGATGTCTGGCCGGAAATTGTAAAATTTACATCCACCCGCAGTTAAAAAGTTCAACACCAGTTCTGGGGTGCGTTGAACGAATACCAGAGTATTTCCGCAGTGTGCTTGACGGAGGACATGCACGAATTGTTTTGCCACTCCCATAAGGCACAAAATGTCTCCCCATCGCAAATAATCACGCACGAGCTTGCCCGTTTCAACAAAATTAGACTCGACGTTACCTGCTCAGGAGGCTTTCTCTAGCAATTTCATAACGTGCCATTACAGAGTCCAATGTGTTTCTCACCCCGATGCAAGGAAGTGAGCCACAATTATAAGGAGAGCTCACCCCACGGGTTATGCTTCTCTCCCCCACTGCAAGCAGTGAGGATACAGTCTAAACAGACTGGAATGATAGTCCCTTCATTCAGCAGGGCTTGGATAGGGAGTAGTAAACTGGGGAGTAGTTTACCGACTTGCGGTAGTCCGTGCATTCTAGCTTGCATGGTGCAGAGTGGTTCCCGAGTGTTGCATCTCAACTCCCAGAGCCGAGATGTATTGGTACATCCTGCACGGATGTATGCAGGACAGGCCTACCCATTATAGGCACCTTCATAGGGTGAAGCCCTCTGGCTAGGGTACGCCTCAACCACGACCCCCGCGAACGGTCCAATATTTCGGACCGTAGTTTCCTACCTCAATTGGGGAGGCTGGCCGGTGAGGCTTTGCCGAAGCACTGCCTCTGTGGCCAGGGGCTCCTCCCCACCCGCGGTACCAGTTTGGAAGGATACAGGTTTGTCAGTGCCCTGACGACCCTTACTTCCTTTAAGAGCTAACTGGCTGATAGCCCCGTGACAGAGGCTTTGTACCAGTCACTACCGTTTCATGAAATGCCAGAGGTTTCCCTCTTCTCCCCAAGTGGTCCAGATACCTGTTCCACTCAGAGAGTAGCACCTCATACCTCATACGGGTACACACGTTGAGGATTCCGGAGAGGATTCCCCGTTGAGGCCAACCTCTCCGGCCGACGGACCGTGTGGACGGGTCGAGGCCTTCAGTTGAGGCGGACTGTACAGGCCGCCAGGCCTTTCCAATTTTTGGAAAGGCCGCCTGAGGCCGGGGTTCCGGCCACTACAACTACACAGTTTCCTCAAAAGGCCTCGCGCGTCGTGCGGATGCTCCGTCCGGCTCCGGCCGCCTCTGAGGTTTTCCTCAGAGGAATTCCTCTCCGGAAATCCTCAACGTGTGTACCCGGCCTAAGGTGCCATTACAGAGTGGCGTTGAAGAAACAAATTACTGGTTCTTCCTTTGAGGATACGTAAGGGATCAAGATCGTAAGGGAGGATCACGATCAATTCGCCATCGTTTCAATATCCAACAATCCGCACGTCCTTTTAACGTTCCGTAACTTCAATGACGCGCTCGAGAGAGATGATTCACAAAGATGAACTAAAAATAGCTCTTTCTTTCACGATTTGGGAATCCCAACGTATCGTTTTCGAAGAGTGCTACAGATGATTATGTGAATCCAGTGGGTCGCGGATGTTGTGCTGGAACGAGTGATTAGTAATACCTAATTGCCTTATTCATAATCAGTAAACAATCGCGGATACATTTTTGAGTTTGAACAGTTGGCGACGGTGAGGTCGTTTATTTAGCGATCTGACGTCAAGCAACATGCACGTTAATTGGTCAACAAAATACGTCAATTAACTAAATCAATGGTTTTGTCTTGTATTCAATCGATCAATTGCAATGTTTGCTCAGTAATGTGATCAACTTGATGAGACGGAAAACATGTTTGGGAAGTTGCTCCAGGCCTCCAGCAGGCAACGCTCAACACAAGAAGGCCAGAAGACAAAGCCATGTTCCTTTATATTTGCCAGGACAGGACAGAAGAAGACAAAGCCATGTTCCTTTATATTTGCCAGGACAGGACAGAAGAAGACAAAGCCATGTTCCTTTATATTTGCCAGGACAGGACAGAAGAAGACAAAGCCATGTTCCTTTATATTTGCCAGGACAGGACAGAAGAAGACAAAGCCATGTTCCTTTATATTTGCCAGGACAGGACAGACGAAGGAAGACAAAGCCATGTTCCTTTATATTTGCCACGACAGACAGAAGAAGGAAGACAAAGCCATGTTCCTTAATATTTGCTTACTGAAGCCCGTCCAGTAAAAAATTCGGAGGTCTAAAACGCCAGATGAAATGATATTGTTTAATGATTATCCTTACTGGTTTTCACAATTTGCACAATTCTCGAGCCGTCGGATTCTCCTGTGAACACAGGACAGGAAAATCCTTTCACTTTGTTCAATCCGTTTCTAAAATGTTTTTAAAGTTGAATTCCTTCTTCAGTTTCGCGTTGACTTAATTACATATTTTAGGGCTTGAATGGTGCAGCTCCCTTTTGGAAGTACTGCATCCACTCAACCGAATAGAGATGGTGGTCTCGTTAGTAACCGCATCCAACTACGAAGCATGTCGAAGGGAACTTGAATAACAAATAAACAAATGGCGTCATCCGTTTACGACAACCTCGTGCTTGGCCGTCGTTTCCAAGGAATTCTCTATTGGTTGTTCTTCGATAACGCAATCTTTTTGCTCTTTAGAGGACTTGAATCACTCAACGACATAAATTGGTCTAACATTCTATCTCTGAATGGCTTTTTCATCTATACGTTATACTGCGAGGTGAAAGAGGAACGGTGTTGATTGCCGTGCTTTCGACAATGCATAAACATTCGCAGGGTTTTTATCGCCTTCATGTGATCGAACACTAATGTGTACCCGTGGACTATCATTTCCAAAAAAATATTCTTTAAAAAAACAGGCAGTTAGTTGAAGGCTCAATGTGGAAAACATCAAGTACGAGTATAGGTACATAAAAACACGTACACTATTGTAGATGAATTTGTAGCAGTCTTTTCTCGAGTAAGTTTTATCTTCGATCCAACATCTTTCATTCCATTCTGGCTTTTCATACATAACAATGTCCCAATTTGGCGGCGAACAAAAACGTTAAGCTCTGTTCAGGACCCACACGAAAGTGACATAGATTGAGTCCGTTCGGAAATTATGATGTTAGTCTTCCTTCCATCGATTTGAAGAAATAGCGGAAAGTCAGGGCGAAATCGGCGTATTGCACGCAACCAGAATAGAACAAGGTGTACGAATAAAAAATCTGCCTATACGCCTTCGACTGTTTCTCCACCTGAGCGAATTCTTTGTAACTACAAGAACGATTTCACATCAATACGATCGAGTTGGAACTGCGCCAAAGACAACCTATGTAGTGTGAAAGGGTGGATGGAGATAGCCTCCATGTGCGAGGGCGGATAATGAACCGGGCCAAAACACAAGATGCCTGAAATCAGCAGGATTTGACATGTTGCAGGTGTGCCAGACCAAGAAAACAGATCTTTTCTGTTCAAAAATCGACACGATAACCAAATGCGTAGTTTAGTCACCTCATTGCCGTACCATAGACAGAATTCATCATCCCATCCATCCATCTATCCATTTCCCTTCTTCGCTCATTTGGGCGCCATGTCCTGCCTCATCAGTCATTGCGATTCTCTCTTGGTCCTGCTGTCATTATTCCGAAACATTATTTATTCATTCAACGAGGATTAGCGTAAGGACAGGAAAGAAACTCATATACCGGGCGTCCGTTATCCGACTGATGGGATTTCCTGAGATAAACACGGGATTGTTTGTCTATCGGAGAGGGAATAATTCAAGCAAAGCAGAAATGTCCTACTACGAACAGGGTATTATCCCTCAAATCGCAAGAACCAGCGCAGCCTTGTATGATGAGGCAACGTCCTCTCGAGGCAAGGGATGCGACTTATTATACACATTTTCACCCATACCATACTCAAATTTTATTAATATCTCTTTCAAGTTTTAATTAATATATGCACAGTTTTGAGACATATTCGGGGGCGGGACACTGGGCGCTTCGAGCTTGTTTGCGTCCAATGTCTCCACGATGAACTGTGCGGTTTACTAATTTCTTCTCAAGGGTCTCGCTGATAATGAACGGTATTCATAGGAAACGCAGATTACTATCAGCTCGTATTTGGTGAGAGCAAAATAGATATCACTCGGAAAATGATAGCATTGGAGGAATACTCGAGATCGATGGAGCTGAGCATAAACCCTTCAAAGACAAAAATAGTTTGTTTCAGTAAGGGGAAGCCGCAAGAGAGGGGTAAATCGGTTGAACTAGCTAGTGGCCCTATACAGTTTGTGGAGGAATATACCTATCTTGGAGTACCCTTTTCGAGCAAGGGAGTTTTTGATAAGGCAGCCAAGCTTTTTCAGTCGAAGGGCCTAAAAGCCTGGGGTTGTGTTCGACAACTTTTGGCCAGGGGTAAGTGCAGCAGCTGGAAATCGACTGACCGCTTGATCGACGCGTTTGTTTCATCCGTAATGCTGTATGGCAGCGAGATTTGGGCTCTCCACTACATCGAACTGCTGGATGCCACCCAGTCAAGAATTTTTAAGAGTCTTCTTACCCTACCCATTAACACGCCCCACTACATGATACGAGCCGAAATACCGTGGGTGCCTTTGTATTGCGTCGGGCCCTAAACTGGTGGGAAGTGGTACTGAGAATGGAACCAGAAAGGTACCCGTGGTTGTGCTACCAGCGATTGATCACCACCCAAGAGCGAGGAGCTAGTGGCAAAAACCTGAACTGGGCGTCTCAGCTGCGTGGACTTCTTCTGAGGATGGGCTACAATGACTTGTGGGAAGCCCAAGATCCCGACCAAGTTAAACGACTGGGTAATGCGGTCCTAAACAGCTACAGCACGATGGTGGTCTACAGAGATTTTGAAAGAATGTTGTGTTCGAGTTACAATCCAAACTACCTTGCCCTGGTGGAGAACTATTTATGCCAAAATGAATACCTCAACTGGGACGTCCCAATGGACGTAAAAAGAATGGTGTGCCAACTCAGGCTTGGAAACTCCGAGAAGATTCGAATTTTCTACCGGGGGGAGGTCTGGATTGTCGATCATAGTGGGTTGTGCTGTCTGTGTGGCAGGGGAGAGAGAATCTATACTCCACATTTTTTCTAACTGCCCACAGCTGAATAATAGGGTTCGGTATTTTGGCTCAACTAGGCTAAGCCCAGAGTATGTACAACATTGCCTTTTCGCTGTACCGAACAAAGACTTACTGTATCGGCTCTTCAATTATACGTTGGCTTACTTGAAAAGGAGAAAGTTTTTGGAAGAATTATTAATTGATGTAGGACTGAGATGAGGGACCTGGTGAAAAAAGATTAAGATGTTTTTTTTTTCTATCTAATAGGTGTTATTATTCATTTTTTAAATTTTTTTCCCTGCGGTTTTGGATCGTTCCTATTTTGATATATTATTATATGTATGTTCATAGTTTTAAGGAAGCGAACCCTTTGTGGTATAGGTCTGTGTAACCTAATAACTACAAATAAAATGCTTTTGATTGATTGATTGCAGATTACTATCAGCTACGATGGAA
This sequence comes from Cyrtorhinus lividipennis, assembly GCA_019603395.1. Classification (NCBI taxonomy): domain Eukaryota; kingdom Metazoa; phylum Arthropoda; class Insecta; order Hemiptera; family Miridae; genus Cyrtorhinus; species Cyrtorhinus lividipennis. The sequence goes on along the minus strand of CM034010.1, from coordinate 824,725 downwards.
GTGCCGGCCATTTTTTTTTTTCGAGCTCTATGTATAGACTCGCAATGCGGAACACTGCGTGTCCTTAGTAATCAGAATAACACCCCCACCTTAGCCACGTTATTGGCTTTCCAAAGATTATTTGTTCTGTGCCACATCCGTCTTCAACGCCAGATCAAAAAGGTGTTTTAGAAACTCACCACATAACCTCCCACCGAGTAGATCAATTTTGACCCCATTCAGAGGACCAATATTGACGGTCTGGTGATTACGATTAAAGAGAGATCGTACACCGACAACAGAAGTTGATTATTGTATTTCGCTTATTCATTGTATACAAGACAGCTCCCCAAAACGCCAGCTTATTACAAGCTTTGAACATTCTTTCGAGAAAATAACCGTTTTGTCCACCTGTTGAGTCGGTTTTCTGAAGAAACGTGTTAGTAATTTCGTAACGTAATTTTCTATTCAAGTAATTTTTATTCAATCTACGCCGACCAACCAAACACCAGACATTTCACTGTTTTTGCTTCCGTGTCTGCAGAAATGAAAGCCTACAGATAGTTACAATATGTTCAAGCAGGGCTGGGTTTTTTGGGAAAACCGTTCCGCTCGTGTCACCATGCGCACGCTTCACAAAAACTGCTGTGACGTAAGATTGACCGAAGATAAGTTTGTTTCAGAAGGCTTGAGCACAAGGAAATTCTGCTGCCTGATGCAAGAAAACATGATTCAAGACAGATTGAGTTCGGCATACTGCGGCGACGTGAGAACATCATTTTACAGAACATTTTATTGACTTTTATTCACAAATTCAGTGTAGCACTCCAGATCGTGACGAAATAGGTGTCCATCATTAAACCACAGATCAATTCGGATAATGGTCAGAGAGTAATCGAAAATAGGAACTCACACCCTGGTCTTGAGTTCTGAATGGTTTTTCGTCACTCACAAATATAGGTGGGGGTTTTGGATGATTTTTGGACTAAGGTTACTTACAGCGAGTATTCCAATAACAGCTCTGCTCGAACACTTACCTGAAAGAAAGAAGAAGCGCTATTAGTCACATAATGAAGCACATTTACGGATGGATTGTAAATACAATGATTAAAAGTAAATAACCAGATACCGGGACCGAACAGGGTCGAATCGAACACGTGAATGGAGAGTATTCTACTTCGGATATCGACAACGAATCGGGAATTGAAGAAGATAACAAAAATCTTTTCTGTGTATTTGAAGGTACCAATTAAGTGGCTGGAAACCAAAGGAACTTGGAGTTGAGCAACATTTGACTCACAATCGATGGCGACCGTCACGTCGGAGGACAAAGAACGAGGACACGAGACAAGGTACTTATTGAACAGGACAAAGGAGAAATCCGATCTATGATTCATGTTACCCAGAGGAATTGACAATGCCAAGGATGACGAAATTCTCGGGGGATCGTTGAACTCGGTTTTTCAGGAAGCCGCAAGGTTGAGGCGCTGAGGTGATTTCCCCACCAACCCGGCAGCCCAGTAGGACCTGCGGCTGCAAGTCTGAAAAAAGATGGCGCTGAGGAAATTTGCGCAGTTTCGCGTCAAGCAATTTGATTTGACGGTGGGAAAAAAAACCTGTCTCTCCCTCGTGAGAGATGTTTTCTGCTCATTAACACATGAATTATGAGCACTAATCTTCACCCACCCAACAACCAATCAAGGCCCTTACAAAACAAGAGAAGATTAAACTCAACGTGGTACCGCTGCATACAGGATTCGCATTTTTGGTTGGTTATTCCACCAAGCGCATGGAGACTCATTTCTTCAACATGGGGAAATGGAAACAGTGGGTGTGGAGGATACCGGACCAATTCCAGTCGATTCAGAGTCCAAAATTTAGTGGAAAATGATACCCCACACGCCAAGGCACCAGAAATCCTGACACATACAAAATGGGTGGATACATACCCATTTTGGCCCATAACTTCTTCCGGTGGGTGCCAATCGTTCTGAGACCCATTTCATTGGATCAGCGTCCAAATTTTAGTGGAAAATTATATCCCGCTAGCCTAGATCGCCCAAAATCTCGAAAATCCATTTTTCAAAAAACACATTTTGACCCCTACCCCGCCCACATTTGGTCCGATCGGGCTGAAAAGTTTCGAGGACCGATCTAGGCTGGGAACAGACCCCTGACCAAAATTTCAGATTTTTAAAAAATTGTCTACTACCTAGGCGCGTACGCCGGACGGACATTCACCTTTGGCCGTCCATTGTCCGCGCGTTTTTGGTAGTAGAACATTTTTTTAAAAATTTTAAAAATTTTCTAAAAATCTGAAATTTGGGTCAGGGATCTGTTCCCGGCCTAGGACGGATCCTTGAAACTTTTCAGCCCGATTGGACCAAATTTGGGTAGGGGTAGGGGTCAAAATGTGTTTTTTGAAAAATAGATTTTCGAGATTTTGGGCAATCTAGGCGAGTGGGGTCTCATTTTCCACTAAAGTTTGGACGCTGAATCCAATGAAATGGGTCTCAGAACGATTGGCACCCACTGGAAGAAGTCATGGGTCAAATTGGGTATATATTACTCATTTTGAATATGTGTTTTTGGGATTTCTGGTACCTGGGCGTGTGGGGTATCATTTTCCACTAAATCTTGGACGCTGAATCCAATTATGTGTGTCCCAGAACGATTGGCACCCACCGGAAGAAGTTATGGGTCAAAACGGGTATATATCCACCCATTTTGTATGTGTCAGGATTTCTGGTGCCTAGGCGTGTGGGGTATCATATTCCACTAAATTTTGGACCCTGAATCGATTGGAATGGGTCTGGGACCCGCCACACCCACTGTTTCGCCCATTCGAGGAATAACCAACCCGTGTGTAAGAATTTGCAGATTTTTTTATCTAGACACCGTGCAACGTCCAGAAAAAAATTTTGAGTCGAATGGGAGAGCTGCATTTTATTTCACAGAGGTTGCTTTATCCTCGGACCAGGCGCATGGAGACTAATTTAAATCGATTCAGCGTCCATAACCTCTTCCGGTGGGCGCCAATCGTTCCGGGACCCGTCTCATTGGATTCAGCGTCCAAAATTTGGTGGAAAATGATCCTTGTACTTAAAAAAATGCATTTGGAGTTTTTTACTATTAATGGTATGTGGAGTATCATTTCCCACTACATTTTGAACGCTGTTTCGACTGAGATGAGATCTAGTTAGAATAACATCACACGTAAAATGATTTGCAGAGTTTTTCTAGGAGCCTAGCGAATGTTTACTGTCTTCTGAGGCGTCACAACTCATTTACCCATACCACCATTTTACAAAATTTATGCGAACTTTCGTTTGCATTTTGAAACCAATAGTGAACGCGAGTGGGATAGAGACCGAATACAACTCATGATCAAATAATAAAATTATGTTCGGATGTGTACGATTGATGTACTGCACGTAGTGTTTCAGGTTTCAGTCGTGACATTTCACCCAACATGATCTTATACGGGGAAAGGAAACGACTAGACACAACATTTACCATCAAATAAGTAGTTTCCGGGGGTTGAACGACTGTTCCTTGCAAGCGGTACGTACACTTTACCGGAGGGATTCTGTTATTAGTATTATATATAAGTACAATTATTATAGAAGAGTTCTTTTTATATGATCGAAGCTGGGTCGACACAATAAATTACCTCTCAACTGAGACGAAGCAGGTGAAAGGTGGTGAGCAAAGAAGTTGGATTAAGATCCGGGACCCGATCGCGTTGCGTCACCGTCAAGTACACCGTTCACGCCTGAGTTTCGAAACGGTCTTCTGCGTCTTACATAAGGAAAGGTTGAAAATTGAGTCCAAACCCCCCTGAAGAGGACTTAAAGAGAGTGTAGGGCTTCTGTAAGAAGACGTAGTGGATGAGCTCTTAGCGCATCTTGGAGAAAAAGCCAAGACCGCCTTTCAAAACAGCATCCTCCTGTAGCAGTACTCCTCGATATTCGAAACCCCCTCTTACCGACATCTACCGAGTGAATAAATTCGACAAAATTCCTTCGAAAAACGAATGTTGTCGACCTTTCTCGTATGGTGTCTTTTCCACTTAATGCAAATATATCTTGAAAAAAAAAAAAAAAAAAAAAAAAAAAAAAAAAAAAAAAAAAAAAAAAAAAAAAAAAAAAAAGAGTATACTTGTATGGAGTATAATAATTATTACCAACCACATCTTTCTATCTCAGCCCAATAATCTTTTTAGTGGTTTCTCTTTGGAAAAGTCCGTTTTTGATTGGTTATTCCTTGAATGATCAACTTATGTTATCATGCAAAAGGTCAACCTCTGCGGCTCAAAATTTTTTTCTGAACGTTTACGGTAGTAAAAAATTTTCCAAAAATCTGAAATTTGGGTCAGGGGTCTGTTCCCGGCCTAGGTCGGTCCTCGAAATTTTTCAGCCCAATCGGACCAAATTTGGGAGGGTTAGGGGTCAAAATGTGTATTTCGAAAAATGGATTTTCGAAATTTTTGACAATCTAGGCGTGTGGGGTATAATTTTCCACTAAATTTTGGACGCTGAATCCAATGAAGTGGGCCCCAGAACGATTGGCACTCACCGGAAGAAGTTATGGGTCAAAATGAGTACCTATTATCCATTTTGAATGTATGTTATTTCCGATACCTGGGCGTGTGGGGTATCATTTTCCACTAAATTTTGGACACTAAATCGATTTGGATTTGGTCTGGGACCCACCACACCCACTGTTTCCATTTTCCCCATGTTGAAGAAATGAGTCTCCATGCGCCTGGTCCGAAGAATAACCAACCTGTGAAAGAATTTCAGCGTTTTCACCATTAAACCTCCATCTCCAGAACTACTTCCAACTTTTGATCTCATTTTCGGATCCTATTTTAACCCTTTTTACGCCTCTAGGACATTGTCATCATCGAAAACCTACAGCCTTGTATGATTTATAATTTGAAAGGGAAAAACGCCTGTATAGGTTCTTTGGAAATGGTTGGAAACGCAATCAAACATGGATTTTAGGATGAAATCAATGAGGAATCACAAATTCCGTACATAGCAGGAAAGCTCACAAGAATTTGTACTTTCAAGGTACTTATATTGATGGTGATGCCTGGGCACAAATAAAAACTGTAACCAGTTCAGCTTGAGTACTCGCAAAATGTGTACATTGAAAAATGGATTTTCGATATTTTTGGACACTGAGTACAATGAGGCTGATCCCGGAACGATTGGCGCCCACTGGAAGATGATATAGGTCAAAATGGGCATCTATCTTCCTATTTCGAAGGTGGGTTTTCGAGATTTCTATAAGAGAGATATGATATAATCAATAATAAACCAAAATGGAATCATGAGCCATAAAATGTGGACTTTATCCTATTAATTGGTGTAGGTACTTCAGTACGTAGTTCACAAATCGTTGTCCTTGTGTTTACTCCAGAGCAGGACGGGATTTTGGGGAAGATGGTCGAGAAAAACGAGTTCTTCATGATATTGAAGAGTATGAGATACGACCAAGAAAGAAAACACGAAGGCTTTTCAGTAAGCCGCAATCCAAATAAGTCAACTAGTTCCGTCCTCCATTCCTGCCAAAATCATCCTTCCCTACTACTCCTCTTCCATAATCATCCAAGCCAACAACAGAGCCTTCTTGCTTGACATTCTGAGTGCTAGGGCCGCAGGGCCGTGGCGTCCAGACGCGTGTAGGATGGTGGACAGTGCTTGAAGACGTCGACGCCGAGGTCCATGATTCTGGATACGGTTTTGTTTCGTGCGAACAAACATTTTCCCGCAAATTTAGTTTTTAGTATCGGTATTAAATTCGTCTCTTCTAAGCTCTGTTATACCCAAATAATTTAGCGAATTAACAAACATAATGAGGAAGGCTCCACAAACAGAACTAGCGTATAGTATTATAGTTTTCAAAGAAAAACCATTAATTCCAAATTCGAATATTTTTGGAGTTCGGCAAAGCCGTATGGTCGGCCACGGGTGGGAACACAGGATCACGAGAGAACGAGCGGATGTACGTGGAGGAAACGGATTGAGGGTGGAAGCCGTCGAAGGGCGGTTTCAAGGGTGGGGGAGAGTTAGGTTAGGTCCTGGGGGTGGTCGATATTCAACTTGGGGAGGCTACACTAGACTCGTGGAAACCGTCTGTGACCCAGTTAGAGAGCCGCCGGACGGCTGAGGCGGTCACTTGGCGGGAACGTCAGCGTCGTCGAGACGCTCGTGTCACACCTGAAACGTCCGTGTCCTCGAAAGACCCCACCACGTCCGGCGTCTCTCCGCTTCGTGATGGCTCATCTGTTAGGAAGCCGTTCATGGCTCTAATTGGTCCTCAAAACTTTTCAACCCGATCAGACCAAATTTGGGTGGGGTAGGGGTCAAAATGTGTTTTTCGAAAAATGGATTTTTGGCAATCTAGGCGTGTGGGGTATCATTTTCCACTAAATTTTGGACGCTGAATCCAATGAAATGGGTCCCAGAACGATTGGCACCCACTGGAAGAGGGTCAAAATAGGTATCTATCTACCCACTACGTGGGGAATTCTAAGCAATTGTCCTGAGATTCAAGAAAAAATGTTTCGCATAGCGGACGGATACATACAGATACATCCGAAATGACAGGCAGCATTACTAACTTCGAATCTGTCAACGAGGTTATTTGTGATCAAGCCAGGATCACAACGAGCAGGTTGTGGAGTTCATTGGGCGGCTCATTCAAACGACTCAAGAGCCCAAGCTGATCCACTTGGTTTGAGTTCCACTTTGTAATGTGAACATTGTGAGAACAATGGGAACTAAGTCAGATTTAGATTCAGATAAGAGGACACTTCGCGTCTATAAATTCATGTGTAAATTAAATAGACGAACATTGCTAATGGGCAGATTATGTATTAGTCGAATGTACATACATATTAATAATTATGTGCAAATCAAAATAATAACTTTAGAAGTCACATGCTACATGTGACAAGATACTAAACGTTCTCTAGGTGTAATTTCCCAACATTATGTCAAAGAATGTACAACCTTAGTGTCCTGAACATTGACCCGGCATGCTCATGACAGCAAAACGCTGCAAATTCTTACACACAGGTTGGTTATTCCTCGGACCAGGCGCATGGGGACTCATTTCTTCAACATGAGGAAAATGGGGGAAACAAGGGGTGTGGTGGGTCTCGGACCATTTCCAATCGATTCAGGGTCCACAATTTAGTGGAAAATGATACCCCACACGCCTAGGTACCAGAAATCTTCGAAAACACATTCGAAATGGGTAGATAGGCACCCATTTTGACCCATAGCCTCATCCAGAGGACGCCAATCGTTCCGGGACCCGTCTCATTGGATTCAGCGTCCAGAATTTAGTGGGAAATGATACCCTACACACCTAGATTGCAAAAAATCTCGAAAATCCATTTTTCGAAATACACATTTCGACCTGTACTACACCCAAATTTGGTCCGTTCGGGTTGAAAAGTTTCGAGGACTAACTAAAGCCATGAACGGACCCCTGACCAAAATTTTAGATTTTTAGAAATTTTTCTACTAATTAAGTCGGCGTGGTCGGCGGACGGACATTTGCTAGTATTGATCTAGACACCTGGAAAAAAAATTTGGGCTGAATCGGAGAGATTGACTTTTTGCATGAAAACAAAGGTTGATTATTCAAGGAATAACCAACCAAAATGCCCACCACACCTGAGCCTTCTCAACTTTTTCCCAGAAGGAAAGGCTTCACTTTTCTCCGTTCAGTGCAGTCTCAGCAGGCGCGGATTCAGGGGGGGGGGGGGGGGAATCACGGGGGTCATGACCCCCCCCCCCCCCCTAAACCAGGTAGAATTTTGAAAAATTTTGAAATTTTGAGATGAACTAAATTTTTTCAAACCAAAAATCTAACAAAATGAATGAAATTGGCTAGAGCAATTTTTTTTGACAAAAACGAGTTTTAGTAAGCCGAAGAATTAGAAACTTAGAATTATGAATAAATATTGGATTGGAATAAAATTGACTTCATTGTTAAGAGATTGAAAAAGTGAGAAAATTTAGTTCATTTTTGTTTGTTTGGTTATTTATTTATTTTTTTTTTTTTTTAGCTTTTGATTTTACCCTGTGACCTCCTCCGAAAAAAATTTCTAGATCCGCGCCTGAGTCTCAGACACGCATGACACCACATCTGGACCCATGTTCCTAGGAGGTGCCTCGCCATCCTGCACAGTCGACATCGTGAAGATACGTGGATGAACGCCCAGCTGGCAATACCAGGCGGCCACTGACCAGGACACCATGGGTGTAGGCATCAAGACAGTAGACCATACTCGATTTACCGTGATAATTTAAAGCCTGCTGAGGTAGCAATAGCCACCAAGAGTCATGAAATACTTCTTCACCTCATCTCAGGAAATACTGCAGAGAAGGAGAAGCTGAACGAATGACACGAGTTCAACTCCAAGGAAAGGATGAGAACAACGGATTTATAATTATTTCAAAATAATCCTTCTTTGTGGACTGAATGATTCTCCTCATTCGCCATACAGGATATATTCTGCTGAGTAAGCAGCAACATCCGCAAGGAATAGATTCATGCGATAGAACACGAGCGATAAAAGGAAAACACGTGCCAAAGAAATGCTTACTCCGCTGAATGTGGTAAAGACTCGACAGTCAGCTTCTGCTGTTCTCAATCGTCCAGCCTTCAACCAGAGACCAGAAAATATTCAAGGAATGTTGTTTTCTGTTCTCACCACCGAGGGTTATCTAGGAGGCAGTTTACGTGTTTGTCTGAGGTGTCAGTCGCTAGTTGAACTGAGAACGCTCCGGACGATAGTTTTATTATCTAGGCCGTTGTTTATTAAATACAACGAAGAGCCGTCTTATCAGCTTCATTGACCCTTGGGAGTCTTGGTTAAGAAACCGATCTCGTGGCCTGGATCACTGAAATTCCCTTCGTCGCTTTCGACCCCGTGCGATAAGTTGAAGGGTATTGAGTTTATTCTTCTCTTTCTGGGGGCCTTCTTCTTCTTCTCGTTGAACTTATTTTCTTACTCCTAACATCAAACGCTCGGAATTCGCTACCTTCAAAAAACTACCTTATCCGTCATGAACCATTGGTGGTATCACGTGGTAAATTACTGACAACGAAACGGCCCACTGATTCTCCGTGTTCAGTAAAAATATAACGAACACAAGCACTATGTATGAATGGAAAAACCTCTTAGCTTAATGATAATTATATCAACCAAGCGTAGATAGTATAATATTCACATTAGAGCTTGCGTACGTGTAAGGTCCCATTAACTAATCCCGTTTAAATTAGTAATCACCCCCGTAAAAACCTGAGGCTTGGAAACGTTAACATAGAACTCGGACAACAAATTACAATTATGATTCATCAGCCTTTGATTTTAAAATTTACAAATTATTCTAGATGGAATTTTTGTACTGGAGGAATAATGTATTTTTCCCGTATCAATCTTGCCCGTTGATAACGTCAACGTAACGTGTGCCTAACTCGTTTTGCGTCCACTGGTGCAAACTACCAATAGTTTCTGGCTGTCAACAAGTTGTTGATGGTAAACGGACTATCGATATAACAATAAGAGCCATGTAAAAGGTATTATTCTCATCGCTTAATAAGACAGAAGCAATTGTTTTAGTATCACTTGCTCAAAATTTGCAAGACAGTTTTTCGTCATTCACCACAATTAGAAAATTTACTGAAATGAGAGAAATTGGTGAAAAAGGCCGGGTCTGAACAAGATGCAGGACTCGAGGACTGCAGGTTGTAAATAAGCTTGGGGGCATCAGACAGTCCCTTGCAAAGTGTTTCCAATTTATTGAAGCTCCTTTATGGAAATTCAAACTTTTTCTTTTTGCAATATGCTCGTAAGACTTGTGAAATCTCTCGGACCTATAAACAAATGAAATATTTTCAAAATTTTTAATTTTAAATTTCGTAACTTTGAAGTTATGAGAAATTGGCAGTTGAATCATAGTTCCGGACAATTTCACAAGTCTTAAAAGCATATTGCTAAAGGAAAAAGTCTGAATTTTCATACAGGAGCTTCAATAAATTCGGAATACTTTTGGGAAATCAGGCCGTGCGGCATGGGTCTGGCGGGGTAGGGCGGTGTGGAGGGCCCGGAAGCGGTATCACAAAAGTGACGCCCCCTTTAGAGGGCTGCCAACTGATGTAAGACAACGCTATGGGGTTAGAAATTAAGGTGATGTTTGCCCTGCAGTCAGGAGTGTAAATGTATATTGAAAATGGCGTCAAAAACCCTCACTACCTCAGTCCTATAGGAAATGATTTAATAATCAGGAGGAAGGGTATAAAAGAGCCAGTAATTCAATCAATCAATTCATTTATTTGGAAAATACAGTTTTCGAGATTTTTGAAGGATTCGGTGGATACCACTAAATGTTGGATGCTGAATCGATTAACCTATTGCAAATCGATTATAACCCCTACTTGTATCATAATTATTTTGCCGGTGATACAACTTATCACCGCTCGTACCTATGTATCCCTTTAAAAATTAGCATTTGAACTGTTCACTAGAGTTCGGGTTATTTGTCGAAATGTTGATAAAACTACGCGTACACACTAAATCATCAACCGGAGATTAGAAATGTTTTTCATTTTCATTTCATTAGATGGTGATTGTGTTTTTTCATATTTCCACATAACTGTGCTCTCCAATTAAAACCCTTTAAGATTCGTGACTCTTCAAACATGGCCCCGCACGTTTGAATCGTACGCACTCGGAAGTTAACTGCACCCTCGTTGCACGAGCTGGTAGGAACACGTAAATGAGTAATGGCCGAGTGAATGAGCCGTTACGCAACCGCTGTTCTCATTGGGAACTCGGGCCGTGTCACTTGGTGATTAGACGAGTTCAGCGTCATTCGCCTTAAATTCTTCACACTTGTTAGGGAGAAAGTAGGTGGGTGAGATGCGATTGATTTGCAGTTTTTTAATGAATTTCCGCCATAGAATCAAGGCCGGCCATCCACGTAACGATTTACCGTTCGATTCATCGTACGATAAGCAAAAAACGCTGCAAATTCTTACACAGGGGTTGGTTATTCGTCAGACCAGGCGCATGGAAACTAATTTAAAAACATGGGGGAAATGGGGAAAACGGTGGGTGCGGCGGATCCCAGACCCATTCCAATCGATTCCGTGTCCATGATTTAGTGGAAAATGATACCCCACACGCCCAGGTACCAGAAATCTCGGAAACACATATTTAAAATGAGTAATATATACCCAATTTGACCCATAACTTCTTCCAGTGGGTGCCAATCGTTCCGGGACCCACTTCATTGGAATTAGCGTCCAAGATTTAGTGGAAAATGATACCCCACTCGCCTAGATTGCCCAAAATCTCAAAAATCCATTTTTCAAAAATTTTGACCATTTTGACCCCTACCCCGTTCAAATTTGGTCCGATCGGGCTGAAAAGCTTGGAGGACCGTCCTAGGCCGGGAACAGACCCCTGACCCAAATTTCAGATTTGCATAAAAACATAGGTTGATTATTCAAGGAATAACCAACCAAAAAGGTCAATGTCCGCCCGCCGTACGCCGTCCATCGTCCGCGCCGTTAATGGTAGTAGAAAATTTTCTAAAAATCTGAAATTTGGGTCAGGGGTCTGTTCCCGGCCGAGACGGGTCCTCGAAACTTTTCAGCCCGATCGGACCAATTTGGGGGGGGTAGAGGTCAAAATGTGTTTTTTGAAAAATGGATTTTCGAGTTTTTGGGCGATCTAGGCGAGTAGAGTGTCATTTTCCACTAAATTTTGGACCCTGAATCGATTGGAATGGGTCTGGGACCCGCCACACCCACTGTTTCCCCCATTCGAGGAATAACCAACCCGTGTGTAAGAATTTGCAGATTTTTTAATGAATGAAGAAATGAACCTCCATGCGCCTGGTCCGAGGTTCGTCCAACGCCGCAAGACCGGCGAATTCCACCACAACAACAACTCAAAATCTGAAGCCAAAAAACTAGTTCACGTTTTCTAACTTTAAAATTTAACTCGCAGAAGACTATGCATTTCATGCACTCCATAACGCGCCAGTTTCTCGCGATATATCGCGCGTGAATTGCCAAAAAAAAAATTTTCTTCTTAGGAAAACGGCAAACACAAACGCACACGATAGAACGGGTACCCAAAGAACCGCGATTTGACGAGCATGCAAGCTTTTTTGCACGCAATCGCATACGCTCCTGATACGCGCGATAGAACGTACGCGTAACGGGCCCTATTTCCTTAGGAGCTGGTAACACGCTCTAGGACAAATCAATATCAACAGTAATTATATTATTTGACGATGCGACCCTCGTACAATAGGTGTTGGTTTCATGCATCCCCAGCAGGTCATCTAATAAACAATCATCTCCACTTCGTAACCTTCATTGAAAACAAAGAACTCGCAAGAACGGCCAATACGAGATACTTCCTTATCTCGGAGATACTCCTCGTTTCCTCCACAGATAGCAACACCCACATTGGTCGGTACCGAAAACAATTTGTCGAAGAATCGCCATCACTGTGCGAACGGTACAAGTACGTTGAGGTTTTTAGCTGGCAAAGCGTTTTATCGGATAAGTATGCCCGTCGTATTGATCCTGTTTCCCAATATGGGATGTAAGCACCGATAACATTGGTGGCTCTTCGCGCAAATAGCAGGAAAAACAAGTTGCTCTGAAATTGTGACTTGACCCCATTGGCTCTAGCCCCAAAAAATAAAAATAATATTGAAATCAACCGCGTTTAGGCACTTGAAAACTCGAAAATTGTTAACCTTTTCCGGTTTTGGTTGGTTATTTCTTGAATAATCAACTCAAGGTTTCATGCTAAAAGTCAATATCTCCGAGTCGGCCCAAAGTTTCATCTGTTATTTCTCAACTCATTTTCACGTATAATTAAATACACTGCGAAACAATGCGCATACGACAGAGGGTTTCCTGTCAACATTCCAATAGAATAGTCAAAACAAATTGCTAGATTGTTCGTTCAAATGCACATAGCACTGATATTTCAATCATGGTGAAAGTTAGACACGACCATCTAGAGTTAAATTTATAAAAACGCTGCAAATTCTTACACAGGGGTTGGTTATTCGTCAGACCAGGCGCATGGAAACTAATTAAAAACATGGGGGAAATGGGGAAAACGGTGGGTGCGGCGGGTCCCAGACCCATTCCAATCGATTCAGGGTCCATGATTAGTGGAAAATGATACCCCACACGCCTAGGTTCCAGAAATCTCAAAAACACATATTCAAAATGGGTAATATATACCCAATTTGATCCATAACTTCATCCAGTGGGTGCCGATCGTTCTGCGACCCATTTTATTGGATTCAGCGTCCAAAATTTAGTGGAAAATGATACCCTACTCGCCTAGTTCGCCCAAAATCTCGAAAATCCATTTTTCAAAAAACACATTTTGACCCCTACCCCGCCTAAATTTGGTTCGATCGGGCTGAAAAGTTTGGAGGACCGTCCTAGGCCGGGAACAGACCCCTGACCCAAATTTCAGATTTTTAGAAAATTGTCTACTACCAAAAACGGCGTGGACGGCGGACGGCGTACGGCGGACGGACATTGGCCTTTTTTGATCTAGACACCTTGATACGTCCAGAAAAAAATTTTGAGCCGAATCGGAGAGGTTGACCATTTGCATGAAAACATAGGTTGATTATTCAAGGAATAACCAACCAAAAATAACTGATGTCCGTCGAAAAAGGTTGCAGGTAATAAACCAGACAAGCACAAAATTAAATTTGTTCTATTGGCTCAAAAACTCAAAATAGAAATTAACATTTTCTTATTTTGAAATTTAAAGCGAATCTGTGCTGCCCTATTGCCTGAGAGGCGGATTGTACTAGCTGTGACCAGGGGCCTATTCCTAGAAGCTCTTCACTCTCCACTCTGAATTTGCAAACTCCCCGCTCTACGAAAACTTTTCGTTCCTAGAAAGTGCAGAGCGTTATGAAGATGAAGAATGAAATGAAGAGTCAATGTTGGCAGCGTTTTCGGTGTTCTACTCGGGTTTTGTTCCAAGAAACTCTTCACACGCACATGCAGAGTCAATACTATGGGTGGCCATTTATTTGTAGAGTATCCAATGACTTTGCCAAATAGCTGTGGACTCTCCAAATATCATCTAGGAGATAATTTATACTTGAATTATTATTTCGGATGGATTTTATTAGCCGGGAAGAGGAAAATAATCATTAATCTTTTGATTGGTAATTTGGTGATAAGGACTTTTTTTGTAGCTAGTAACATTATGTTTTTACAAATAATGAAGAAAATTTTGTCAGGGACCCATTTGGCTTTACTTGGTACTCAAAACTTTTCAGCCCGATCGTAAATTTGGGAGGGAGAGGGTCAAAATGTGTATTTCGAAAAATGGATTTTCTAGATTTTCGACTAAATTTTGGACGCTGAATCCAATAGAATGAGTCTAGTCCGAGGAATAACCAACCCCAACCCTTGTTAAAGACTTTGCAGCGTTTTATTTATCAGTCACCGATATTGTGAGTAAGTATGCCCAATGCATACATTTATTTCTCGTCCAAGGGTTTGGATGACGATGCTCCCCCGGGTATTATGGTACTCGTACTCACTGAGAAAATGTTTATTTCAACGTATGGGACCCAACTTAAGGAATTGTACGCTGTCAATTTGCAACGAAAATTCGAAATTTGCAAGGAACCATTTGTTCAATTAAGGTGGCACGTACGTCAAGGCATTGGGAGATGGGGAAGAGTGAAATCATTTATTCACTTACCTTTCAAATAACAAATCTTTTTCTTTTTTGACCACTTCCTATACCACCTACTTTTTTTCTTGACTCTTTCTCCTGGCCATTGCTTGCATAGTTGAGGTGAAAGTTGTAAGTAAGAGAGAGTTCAATCATTACATTTAAATTTCGGATTTTCGTATCAAATAACGGTCGTTCGATTCCTTGAGTTGGGTCCCTCAAGTTGATATAAACACTTTCTCTACGTGTACCACAACATCTGTAACATAACACCCAAGGAAATATCGTCGTCCGAATTCTCAGACGAGAATTAAATAATAATAACGCGTTGGGCATACTATCCGTTCGTCATCAAAACATGAAGCGCCATTGCAGTGTGGTGGTAGAAGTCTGAGTTTTGCTCGTTTAGGTGTCCTAAGCGCGAGGAAGGTTACAATAAAATAGACACACAACAACAACTCACTCTAAATTTCAAGTAGAACACGAGAGTTGAAGTGAAAGGTTTCTAGGAACAGGAAGTTCTCCTACTCTTCGTAATTTTCAATGTGAAGAGTGTGAGATGAAGATTCGCAAAGCGTGGGGGGAGGGGGCAATAAGATATTACTCCGAATCTACATGAAGTTCCTCGGGTCGACTTGGGCTTATATTCCCCGGTATGCATAATCAATTTGTGATCCGCCAAGAGACTGGAAGATGTAAAAAGTGAACGACCTGAGATCTCCTATTGTATGCTAACGTCACTTTATGCAGGCGCCTGGCGAATAATTTTAACGGGATAAAAGTCGTCAGCTGGCGCTTCGTATCTTCTTAGAATCGCTGACACTTATTCTTCGTCGTTCTTCAGATAAGATGTCAATTAAATTTAATATAACAGAAAAATGCAATCTACTCTGGATCAAACAACTCTAAGTAACATGAGATAGAGAACTCAAAACTGCTGAACAGTTGAGGTTTTCAATATTAAAACACCAATTAGCACCATGTTGAACTACTCTTCATTCTGAGAGCATCATGACTGGACCATGCAGTGCCGCTACGAGCATGTAAAATAAAAACTAGGGAAATTAAAAAGTGTAGACAAACCGGTCATACACAATTTACTGGAGGTTCTGAGGCCCAAATGCAAGTGTATGAGCTATATTAGGATCTATTCTTCTATCTTTGAAGCGAGCAGGTTGACAAAAACACTGAATTCCACAATGGTGGTTATTCCTGGGAGCAAGAGTATGGGAAAACAGTGAGTGTGGAGTGTAAAAAATGATACCCCATGCCTAGGTACCCAGAACACATGGGTAGGTATCCATTTTGACCCATACCTATCTTGGGTGGCTAAAAACTGGTCAACGACTCATCTCAGTGGACTTAGCGTCCAAAATTTAGAAAAATGATACCCCACACGCCTAGATCACAATAATACCCGAAAATCTAATTTCAAAAATACATTTTTACCCATTCCCTTCCCCAAATTTGTTTCGATCGGGCTGAAAAGGCCAACTAGTAGGGATTGCATTCGATTTTGGCATTTATTCAGTTTTTCCGCGATTGTTATTAGCCGAATTATTTTCAAACAAGGATTTTTGTGAGGTTTATTTCGATTTTCAAGTCATGAATTGGTAAGAATGGCGAACTGGGGAAGGTTTAGGGTTGTGACTCGCAGGATTTGGCTCTCAACGCTGAATTAGAAGAAAGACAGTAAACGTTATTCAGTTAACTGAGTACAACATCGATGTGGACTCTAAAACATATTTTAAAACACACGCCTAGGTACTAGAAATCCCGAAAACACATAATCAAAACGGGTTATAAATACCTAATTTGACCCATAACTTCTTTTAGTGGGTGCCAATCGTTCTGGGACCCATTTCATTGGATTCAGCGTCCAAAATTTAGTGGAAAATGATACCCCACTCGCCTAAATCGCCCAAAATCTCGAAAATCCATTGTTCAAAAAACACATTTTGACCCCCTACCCCGCCCAAATTTGGTCCGATCGTGCTGAAAAGTTTCAAGGATCGTCCTAGGCCGGGAACGGCGCGTACGGCGGACGGATATTTTGGTTTTGGTTGGTTATTCCTTGAGTAATCAATTTATGTTTTCATGATAATGGTCAACCTCTCCGATTCGGCTCAAAATTTTTTTCTGGACGTTTCATGATGTCCTGATCAAAAAAGGTCAATGTCCGTCCGCCGTCCGCCGTCCATCGTCCGCGCCGTTTTTGGTAGTAGAAAATTTTCTAAACATCTGAAATTTGGGTCAGGGGTCTGTTCCCGGCCTAGGACGGTCCTCCAAGCTTTTCAGCCCAATCGGACCAAATTTGGGCGGGGTAGGGGTCAAAATGTGTTCTTTGAAAAATGGATTTTCGAGATTTTGGGCGATCTAGCCGAGTGGGGTATCATCACTAAATTTTGGACGCTGAATCAAATGAAATGGGTCCCAGAACGATTGGCACCCACTGGAAGAAGTTATGGGTCAAATTGGGTATATATTACCCATTTTGAATATGTGTTTTTTGAGATTTCTGGAACCTGGGCGTGTGGGGTATCATTTTCCACTAAATTTTGGATCCCGAATCGATTGGAATGGGTCTGGGACCCGCCACACCCACTGTTTCCCCCATTTGAGGAATAACCAACCCGTGTGTAAGAATTTGCAGATTTTTTTTGATCTAGACACCTTGAAATGTCCAGAAAGAAAATTTGGGCCGAATCGAAAAGGTTGACCTTTTGCATGAAAATGATGCATCATTTTCACTAGTGTCTAAACCGTAAGGCAGACTTTTCCTAACGGATTCCACTATCTACTCTACAATCAGACGCCTTGTGACATAGAAATGTCTTCTCTTCAAAAGGTTAAACTTGGAGAACATGTACTTTTGTGTAACCCACGATCGTATTGGTGTCTTGAATTCCAAATCACCAAGTACACAAACAACATAATATAATATCCTACAATACTCAGCTTCCTGCAATGACGAGAAGAGCTTTCCAACGTGTGGTGAACAATGGGATGGAAACTAGCAATGTTAAGGTACACGTCCTTAGCAAGACAGGTTATACGTGAAAATGATTGGAATAAAAAGTTACATGATTTTAGGACACGCGAATATTCGCCAACACTGGCTGAGGGAGCAGCCTTTTGTGGTCCTATGGTCTGCGTTATCATTAAAACCATTACTTTTGAGAATTGTGGCAGTTATTGCTGCGTGAAGGATATGTCGACTGCCAGGCAATACACGATAAATCAGTTCAGAAGGTTCGAAAGTGAAAGAATTGAAAAGAAATCTTGAAAAATTGAAGCAAATTCAACTTGTGTGAGGAAAGAATTGGTCGAACAGGATAATAATACCACCAGAAAGAGTTGTTTATAAAACAGCACGCGAGGAATTCGAAAAAGTCCCTGCCGATTTGTAACGAGGCTGAAATCCTAGTTGATTAAAACATAACTACCCCGGGGACTCGAAAGAGGAAGAATTAATTAGCACCGGGGAACCAGAGGCCGTGAGCCAGTCACCAGCTCGATACACTTTACTAGGTCGGCTCACTGCGCTCAATACCGTTCCTGTTCAGACTATGATGGCGGACTGGTTGATGAAAAGAAAAAAATTAATTAAGATCGAGCTTGTACGAGGATTTCCACTGGCCTAAGGTAAACGCTTCAAGTTTGTACAGATAATTATACACACGAAGCATAGGCAAGGCAGATGATTTTAATATTTAAATTTGATCGGAAATAAATCACTTGACCAAAAAATATTGTATAATTTACGTTAATCAACATTCGACTTCAATTGAAACAATCTCAAAACCTCCCTGCACTACAAACGATAACTAATTTGCGACAATTGGACATTTCATGGAGCCCATGCACTTTAATTTCAAAAATGGCTCAATAAAAATACGGAAACCCCACTTTCGAAATACAGTAGAACTCCAATTATCCGAACTCCGACTATCGCCGATTATCCGAATCACTTTGAGAAAAAAATTTGTTTCGGTGCTTGAAAATGAAGATGGAAGTTCCTCCAGGAAAACACAGCAAAAGACAGCAACCAATAAAAATTTGGAAGATGCCTTGTTTAAATGGTTTTTGCAGCAACGTTCTATGGGAAATCCGATTTCAGGTCCAATCCTCTGTGAAGAAGCTAAAATCTTAGCAGAAAAGCTTGGTTATTCATCTTTTAAGGCTAGTAACGGCTGGCTAAGGAACTTTAAATTCAGGCATGGTGTACGCAATATCAAAACGTAGCTTTTTTTCTCTCTAATGGTAATTAAAAGAAATCCGATTATCCGAATATTTGATTATCCGAATGGGTGCCGGTCCCCATTAATTCGGATAATTGGAGTTCTACTGTAGGAACCCATTTTGAACTATACCCACCGGAGAGGGAAATTTTGGACTGAATGCATTTAGACGGGTCCCGGACCGATTGGTGCCCACTGAATGCGGGTCAAAATGGGTATCTACCTACATTTCGACGGAGGGGTTTCGAAATTTTTGGGAACCATGGCGTGTGGGGTATCATTTTCCACAATTTCGGACGCTGAATCCATTGAGACGGGATCCGAATCGATTGGCGCCCGTAGGTGGATGAAAATGGGATCACTCACTTTTTTCCCCCTTCTTGCTCCAGGGCCCCCAAAAATGGGGAAAATAGAAGAGATCCTTAGTGTAAAAACTAAATAACAAACCAAACTGACTCTTTTTGGAAGGTTCTCTACAATATCCGAGCGCTCGAGCGCTTTTCATGATATAGGTCAACTTCTCCGATTCGGCTCAAAAATTTTTTCTGGACGTTTAATGGTGTCAAGATCAAAAAACGCTGCAAATTCTTACACAGGGGTTGGTTTTTAGTCAGACCAGGCGCATGGAAACATACTTAACAACATGGGGGAAATGGGGGAAACGATGGGTGCGGCGGGTCCCAGACCCATTCCAATCGATTCAGTGTCCATGATTAGTGGAAAATGATACCCCACACGCCTAGATCGCCCAAAATCTCGAAAATCCATTTTTCAAAAAACACATTTTGACCCCTACCCCGCCCAAATTTGGTCCGATCGGGCTGAAAAGTTTGTAGGATCGTCCTAGGCCGGTATCAGACCCCTGACCCAAATTTCAGATTTTTAGAAAATTTCTTCTACTACCGAAAACGGCGCGGACGGTGGACGGCGTACGGCGGACGGACATTGACTTTTTTTGATCTAGACACCATAAAACGTCCAGAAAAAAATTTTGAGCCGAATCGGAGAGGTTGACCTTTTGCATGAAAACCCATTGTTTTCTCCATTTCTCCCATGATGAAGAAATGAGTCTCCTTGCCTGGTCCGAGATTGTAAAACTAAATTATCGGGATTTTTTGGGAACTAGGCATGTGGGGTTGTGATTTTTCACTGATTTTGGACGCTGAATCGATTGGAATGAATCCAGGATACCCATTGTTTTCCCCATACTCTTGCTCTAAGGAATAATAAATCCGTAAATAATGAATAAATAAATAAAGTAGAGTAAGCAAGGACTTTCACCATGGATTTTCATCCGACTACCTGGTCAGGTGTCGCGGACGTCGTCAGCCGTCCTCCAAAGAGGATCGTAAATTGATCTGAAGATTTCGCTCATGGCTACTAATTGCGTCACCCCCTCAAGTGAAGAGGACGAATATGATGGTCAAGACAAACAATTAAGTTGCTCTATTCAGGATTGGAACCCTGGCCATTCGGATTACCAAGCTAATCCTTCGTCTATACCAAAAGACTACCGAGCTACCATACCATTTCATGAGCACGCCCACCTACGGGGACAAAACCAAAGAAATTCGACCCTCTGGGGACGAATCAAAGAAGTAGTAGAGACGGAGATTTTTGATGCTGAATCGATTAGAATGAGTCTGGGACACTCGACGCTCAGTTTCCTTCCTCTAATATTGCTCCAACGAATAATAAACCTTTGTGGAAGAATTAGCAGCGTTTTTATCTTCACTCAGTATTTTACGACAAAAATTTAAAGAAACAAATTGAATTTCGCGGTCAATTTTGACCATTTTCTCTCCTCACGAAGGAAGGAGGTTTCTTTTGCAATAACAAAACGCTCAACAAAACTTTACAGCAAATCATTTGTAATAGAAAGCATAGGAATCTTTATCCTGATTGAGTGTAATGTAACTATCGAATGTATTTGTCCTGCAGGAAGAGTGGGCTGTTGGCCTAGTGCAGGACGTATTAATAAATAATAAACCGTGGCCATTCGGATTACCGAACTAATCCTTCGTCTATACCACTA
This sequence comes from Cyrtorhinus lividipennis, assembly GCA_019603395.1. Classification (NCBI taxonomy): domain Eukaryota; kingdom Metazoa; phylum Arthropoda; class Insecta; order Hemiptera; family Miridae; genus Cyrtorhinus; species Cyrtorhinus lividipennis. Next base: position 803,691 of record CM034010.1, on the reverse strand, counting down.
GACTACCGAGCTCTCTTGGAATAATTAACCATTGTGGAGGAATTTGCAGCGTTTTGGTTTTATTACTCCATTTCGCTGAAATGCCGACAACAGCGTGTTGAGAGAAGCTTTGGCGTTAAATATTATACGCGAACGATAACGGAGGAGCGTATTATCCAGCCGGAGGAGGGTCACCGCGAGAAGCAGGGCCTGGATAGGAAGGAGGGCGGCCGAAGGCAGTTGAGCAATTGAGAAATGTTTATTATCTTTGAACTCGGAGACCGAACAACGGGACCCCCCCCCCCCCCGGCCATTTATCATCGCCTGATGAATTCTAGGCAACCAAATATTCGTGGAATTCCAACCAAGGGGGGAAATGGCCAGAATGGGGATTGTATGGCTGGAAGAGGTGTTTTATCGACAAATGGGAGCATCCGGATCAGCTGAGAAGGGCGGAGTAGAAGGGAAGGTATCACCGATGTGGCGTAGGAAAGGGATTAGGAAAGGGATTACGTTTCGTTGTGGGCCGATTGGCTCAACGGACGAACGAATTGACAGATGAAGGGATAAATATGTCGTAGTATTAAGGGTTTCTAGTTCGGAATGACGGGAGAGTGAGAGAGGTTATATTAGGGCGGGTGCGGGAGGAAACGGGACGTAGGATGGGGAAATAGGCGGAGATGGCTTTAAAGGAACCGATACGTCAATAATGATTGGTTACTTACAGTTAAAATGACAAATAACTCCACGTAGGATCTGAATATAGCCCAAGAATGAGGTGGTTGGCTTGGAACAACCGACGTGGAACCGGCACGAGACACTTCACTCACTGAATCGCACTGTCGCACTGAAGAAGCAGAAAGAGGGGAAACGATGACGTAGTGACGACGAGCGGAGGGGATGAAATCGGCGGGGGCTGAAGGTCACGGGTGGGGATGGAGGCGGCGGTCGGCGGGGAAAGGCCGGATTGCGGGGGAATAGGAAAGCGAAGGGGCCAGAAGCCTCCCGCCCCCTACGGCATCCTCGGACGGCGGTGTGATGAAGGGGAGGGGGAAAGCCGACGGAGTCAATGAACGAAAGGACGGGAACCGGCGGAGGGGGTAGGGACGTAACCGGGGGCCATGAGTTTCGTTCCGTACTGCACGCCCTCTCAGGCACCGCCGCCAGTGTGTCAATGGGGGGCGTCCACAAAAGGGTCTTCGGGTCGCTGATGATAACTCAAAACGCTGAGTTTTCTTCCAAATAATTATTTAAAAATTAATTTTAATTATTTTCCTTATAGCCAGTCAATGGGGAAAACACTGGGTGTCCAAGACTCATTCCAATCGACTCAGCTTGCCAAATTTAGTGGAAAATGATAGCCCCTCCAATCCCAAATAATCCCGAAAATCGATCTTGAAAACCGCATTTTCACCCATACCCTCCCCAAATTTAGTCCAAATATCTGACCAAAATTTCAAATTTTTAGAACATTTTCTACAACCAAAAATTACGTATAGTGGACAAACATAATGTTTTTCTGATCTAGATATTTTCAAGGCAAACTATCAAATTTCGGAGCCAATCGGAAAGTTTTCCCTCTGGCATGAAAGCCCAGATCTATTATTCAATCAATAATATATCAAAACCGAAATGTGCGTCCGCCGTTTTTGGTAGGCCAATTTGGGGTGCAGGTCTGGGTGTAAATGACTCTTTTCGGAAAATTCTCTGCAATCTCTGAGAAATCGATGGCGTTGAATAACATTTTAGCCTACCCCAGAAATATAGTAGTAAAAGGAGAAGAATGATTTTTTTGACGATTTTTATCGTGTGTGTGGTATACGTAAGGATAATAAATTAATGAATGAATGGAACGCATCAACGGCCAGAAATGGGCTAGTGATGCCAAAAACAACACGAGGAATTTACGTTAAAATATTTCAACAATTTCAAAACCGAAATGAAGACTAATTTTCTGATGATGCCTTCGCTTATGCGGAGGACCAAAAGCCGGTAATTGTGGGCGGATTGAACTGTATTTGGGGACACACCACATCTCGAAAATATGTGGAAGCAGCTTCGAAAGAGTCTAATGACCCACTATGGACTCTTTCAAACGCCCATAAGTGGAGAAGAGAAGAAAAAGAAACTAAAAGACTGCAGTGAAAGAAGCTGAAAAGGAGCCGATTGAGGAATGTAAAGTCCGGCTCAAAAGTAAGGCCTCAACCCGAAGGAAAGGCAAGAAGCTTGGGAGGCCGGGCCTGTACCAGCGCCACCAACTCAGAAACCAACCATATGATCGAGGCGAGCCTCAAGGAAAAAGCCGAGTCCTGCGGGCTGTTCGCAGCAAAAGGGCATTTAAAACCGGTATCTCCTTCATTCCACCGCTCTCCTCGTCAGGCAACGACCTCAAACTTTGCAGCGTTCGAATTTTCGACCAAAACTCTCACCTAATGCCCTCCGCGGACAATGTCTGCATAACGGCATTGGAAAAGTTGGACATTGAACAGCAACTGTCCTGGTTCCGGCTGCGTACTTCCAAAGTACCTATTCAAGCATCAGAGACTAATTTAAACCTCGGACCAGGCTCATGAAGATTCATTTCTTCAACATGGGGAAAATGGGGGAAACAGTGGGTGTGGCGGGTCCCCGAACCCATTCCAATCGATTCAGGGTCCAAAATTTAGTGGAAAATGATACCCTACACGCCTAGGTACCAGAAATCTGGAAAACACACATTCAAAATGGGTAAATAGGCACCCATTTTGACCCATAGCCTCATCCAGAGGGCACCAATCGTTCCGAGACCCGTCTCATTGGATTGAGCTTCTAGAATTTAGTGGAAAATGATACCCCACACACCTAAATTGCAAAAAAATCTCAAAAATCCATTTTTCGAAATTCACATTTTGACCCCTACTCCACCCAAATTTGGTCCGATCGGGTTGAAAAGTTTCAGATTTTTAGAATAATTTCTACTGTCAAAGTCGGCGTGGATGGCGGACGGACATTTGCTAATTTTAATTTAAGACACCTTGAAACGTCCAGAAAAAAAATTTTGGGCCGAATCGGAGAGATTTACTTTTTGCATGAAAACATGGGTTGATTATTCAAGGAATAACCAACCAGAAATCAAATTCAAATCAAATCAAATATTCATTTATTGGCAACAACATAAAATTTACTACAAACCAAAAGGGAACAAAAAAGACAAAATTATATAAATTTGAAAATTTAACATAACTCAAATAAATACCGTTGCCCACCAAAGAATAAGTTTTAAAAAAAAACTTGTGCTCTTCGGCGGAGTTCAGACAATCAGAAAAAATGCAAAGCACGAAATGGTGAACTGTGTGCCAAAATAGAAGAATAAACATAAACATAACTATCTAATGAACCAAAAAATTATAAAATAAAGAATATAAAAAGAAAGAGAAAGGAAAAACCATCCTGAAAGCCAGTGAGCTATAAGTTAGAGCTGAATTTTTTCTTAAAAGAACCCAAACTGTCAAAAAGAAAAACATTAATACCTTTTTCATACAGAAATTTAAGAGCTTTGACGTATGAATTCCTTTTGTAAAATTAAGTGTTACCTCTTGGCAAAATTATACCCGACGAAGTAAAGTTTCGACTGCTAGAAGCAACTGAAACATGCTCACTTTTGATACCAGAACGAAATAAATGTATGCATGATTGAATTAAAAATATTTGAGTGATGTTTTTTAAATCAAGCTGTTTATATAGATGGGACGTTGGGTATCTCATATTTTTATTTAATATAATTTTCAAAATACGGTTTTGAACTGTTTGCACTTTTTTAATTAGAGTTTCATTTGCACTACGCCATAGAATGATGCCATACTTAATGATGGAGAATGTTAAGTCAAAATAAATTGTTCTTATATGTTTTCGGGACAAGAAACTACCAGTCTCCTTAAAAACGTAAAATAATTTCCGCAGTCTAGCAATCAAAGAATCAATATGCTTGTCAAATTAACTCGGAATGTCTGCTGATTGATTTCCCCCATTCCTAAAGACAGGTAAGTAGTCAATGTTTGGATAAGGCGTTCTGCAGGCCTTCAATTAAAACCATGATTAGTAATCCCAGGGATTAAGGTCAGGGCTAGCCGAGGGCCACTCTTCAGCGCTGATGAACTCAGGTGTGCTGATCCTGCTCTTTGGGCTGACGCAGGGAACACCCAGAGCTCTCCATAGAATAAAGACTCATTCAAAAAAAATCTGCAAATTCTTACACACGGGTTGGTTATTCCTCGAATGGGAGAAACAGTGGGTGTGGCGGGTCCCAGACCCATTCCAATCGATTCAGGGTCCACAATTTAGTGGAATATGATACCCCACACGCCTAGGTAGCAGAAATCCCGAAAACACATAATCAAATTGGGTAATAAATACCCAATTTGACCCATAACTTCTTCCAGTGGGTGCCAATTGTTCTGGGACCCATTTTATTGGATTCAGCGTCCAAAATTTAGTGGAAAATGACACCCCACTCGCCTAAATCACCCAAAATCTCGAAAATCCATTTTTCAAAAAACACATTTTGACCCCTATCCCCCCCCAAATTTGGTCCGATCGGGCTGAAAAGTTTAGAGGACCCATCTCGGCTGGGAACAGACCCCTGACCCAAATTTCAGATTTTTAGAAAATTTTCTACTACCAAAAATGGCGTGGACAATGGACGGCGGACGGCATACGGCGGACGGCATACGGCGGACGGACATTGACCTTTTTTGATCAGGACATCATGAAACGTCCAGAAAAAAATTTTGAGCCGAATCGGAGAGGTTGACCATTATCATGAAAACATAGGTTGATTATTCAAGGAATAACCTGCTCTGCAAAAATCTGCTCCTTTCCTAATGTTATTTTTGTAAGTCCTTGCTGATCCGCTGTTTTTCGCTGTCTACATAAACTTTCTGCTTTGACTTCTACAGCCTAATTTGCACATCAAAACACGGTCAGTGTGACCTCATGACAAACGTGGGATAAGAAATCAGAAAGACATCAGTCCTGTATGCGTTGCAAGAAAGCTCTCCTCCCTAGGCGGACCTGAGAGCCGAAAGAAAAGTAGTAGCTCCTTCTCAAAGATTACGTATTTTCTACGTTTACTGATATTCAGCATAAAAAAGGCTCAACTTACTTCCCTGAGAGATAGAATGGCCACGTAACTTGTGACAGAAATGGCGTTTCCGCGGTAAGGGCTAAGTGCGAAACCTCAAGTTTGCAAATCAGCAGAGACGTAAACTCTGGGAACTCCGGAAAAAGGTTGGAACCTGAAATGGGACTTCGGAAGAATGAAAGTGAGACACCGTCAGGCGGTTTGTTTAAATTTACGATACTCCTAACCGTTCAGCTTTGTCCATAAATCTCGAGCGACGCATTTTCCCAACGCTTGTTGTTCGTTAGGGTAAATAAGAAAGTTATTTACGGTCGCAGAAGCAAAAACCGGGTCGATGAATGAGAAGGAAGTTGCCTTTAAAGGGCCGGAAATGAATGTAGATAGCGACAAGGCAGTCAGCAGCCACCCCCGCCCCGGATAGAGCCACAGGGCATACATGAGCTCTCCCGTTACGTCTGTTTCTTCCAAGAGAGCAGTCTCCGTCGAATATTATCCACCAAGACAGTGCCCTTCACGTAGTCTTGTAGTAGGTATGGCGCTAGATAAGAAAAGAGGGGCTTTGTAGTGCGAGATGTACTATTAGCACCAATATCTGATATGCGACACTGAACACTGACGATTCACGGTAATTTATCATACAAGGGCTATCCAGAAAGTAGATTACGTTTTGGAATTTTTTAAAAAAATGAACAAAGTATAGGAAACAAATTTTATTATGTACAGATGAAAGCCACACTCAAATACTACTTTTCTACCCAGGTACCATTCAAATTGAGGCATTTATACAGGGTCCGCCAACGAAGTAGGATGGATTTAAAAAAATCATAACTCGGTTATTTCTCAAGATAGAATATATATATTTTTTTAACTGTTCACAAGAAGTGGAATTTTCTGGTAATGTTCAATTTTTGAAGACGACGTCGAGCATGTGATGCCCATCAGCTTGAATGCATTTATCGAGTCTTTCGGTGAAGCTCCTCGAAACGCTGTCCAGCATTTCTCGTGGGATGCGGCTGATTTCCGTGGTGGTAGCCTCCTTCAAATCGTTATCGCTTATCTTTGTAGACTCTTTCCTTTAGGTATCCCCACAAAAAAAAAAATCACAGGGGGATAGGTCAGGGGGCCCGGGGGGCCAGGGAACGTCACCGCGCCGAGAAATGAGTCGACCGTTAAATTTTTGGCGAAGGAAGGTCATCGTGGCATTTGCCGTATGGCAAGTTGCTCCATATGCTGAAACCAAACATGCCTTAATGGGATACGTCTACGTCGGAGTTGTGGAAGAAAAAAATTGTTCAACATGGCCAGATAACGCTCAGAGTTCACAGTTACAGTCACTCCATTTTCCTCAAAGAAGTAAGGTCCGATGACAGCTCTCTTCCCTACAGCACACCACACTGTAACACGAGGGCTGTGTAGAGGTCTTTCGTGAGTCTCTCTTGGATTTTCAGGCCAGCAATACCTGAAGTTTTGTTTGTTGACAAACCCATCCAAGTGGAAATGTGCCTCATCGCTAGTGAAAAGAACGACATTTTCGTTGTCGTCAAACACAGTCATCATCCTCTCACAAAACATCTTATGCTCGTTATAATCTCGCAATAATTGCTGACAAATCACCAACTTATACATGAAAGTGTAGATCGACTTTCAATATTCGACGAACAGTTGATTGTGAGCGGTTCAAATTTGCTGCATGAAGTCAGACGGACCAGTGTGGGCTCTGGAGGGCAGCGACTCTCACGCGCTCAACGATCTCTGGAGTTCGCGCTGTTCGATCTCCTCCCCTCCTTTTTTTCGTAACACTGCCCGTTTCCCTGAAGTTTTCAACCCACCTTAGGATTACATTATGAGTTGGGATAGCTCCGCGGGGAGAAATCGCATACTCTCAACGGAAATCTCTCTGTGTTTGAATTATTGACTCACCATTCATTAAAAACCGACTTACCGCGAAAACACGTTGTGCCATTGTCCAAACCATCTTTGCAACTAACCTAAAAAAACTTCCCTTCATTGTGAACACGACGGTCCCAACCCCAGTCCTCACAGTTCCCCACGCTGAGTACTACCCATTTCAAAAACGTCCTACTTCGTTGGCGGACCCTGTACAAGGGCTATCCAGAAAGTAGAAATTTTATTATGTGCAGATGAAAGCCACACTCAAATACTACTTTTCTACCCAGGTACCGTCCAAATTGAGGCATTTATCGTAGCGATGTACGAGCTTGAAAATGCATTCAGCCTGCGCCTTCAACCACTTCGTTACCTCTTCTTGCAGCTGTGCGTCGTCATCAAAACGCTGCAAAGCCAGCCACTTCTTCATTGCTGGGAATAGGTGGAAGTCGCTCGGTGCCAGGTCAGGATTGAACGGCAGATGAGGAAACAACTCCCACTTGAAATATTCAAGAAGTTCACGAGTGACGTTTGCTGTGTGGGGCCGGGCATTGTTGTGAATCAACAAGATCTTAGAGATCAACATTCCTCTGCGCTTGTTTTGAATTGCTCTTCTGAGTTTTTGGAGAGTTTGGCAATACTTTTGAGAGTTTATTGTAGTGCCTCTTTCCAGGAAGTCCACCAAAACCACACCTTTTCTGTCCCAAAAAACAGTCGCCATAATCTTCCTTGCCAACATTGTTTGCAGGAAACAACTCCCACTTAAAAGATTCCAGAAGTTCACGAGTGACGTTTGCTGTGTGGGGCCGGGCATTGTTGTGAATCAACAAGATCTTAGAGATCAACATTCCTCTGCGCTTGTTTTGAATTGCTCTTCTGAGTTTTTGGAGAGTTTGGCAATACCTTTGAGAATTTATTGTAGTTCCTCTTTCCAGGAAGTCCACCAAAACCACACCTTTTCTGTCCCAAAAAGATAGATAGAGATAGATTTCTATCGGTTTACAGTTTTTTGCAGTCAGAAACCTCGCAGCTCGTGGGATTTTCAATTAACGCAGACATTTCAAACCGTCACAGTATCTGAACAGAGCACAGCACGAACCTGTAACTAGCATGGCTAGATGCTGACTGAGCTGCACAACACTCTGACCCCAAGATGGCCACGCCAGCCCCGCCCCTAGCGGACACAGACGAAAACGTAATCTACTTTCTGGATAGTCCTTGTAGATTTGGTCAATAAAATAGAGGAATTGAGATCGTTGAGTTTGGAAGCATATATGTTTTACGAGATTAGAACCTTCTTAAATATGTCAACAATTGAGGGGCTAAGTTACAAACAAAACTGACATCACTTCCATAAATTCTTCATTTGTCCAAACTGACCTCTCTACCGTGGGAAATGCGGAAAATATGGAACGAGTCTGGCACTAATAGGCAGAAGAATATTCACTCCAAACGTTATGGGACAGTGAAATCGCGTTGAAATGCAAGCTCGTGCAATACACAGCCAGGACGATAAACTCAAAGATGCGGGCTCATGCGGGAACCCTGGAATAATGAGCTCCACAATTATTACGTCAGTAATTCGTTCTCGTCTCAGTATATCCTACACCGTGTCATCAGAGCAGAATACTTGATAGTTTCGCAAAGTGAAAATGTATGCTGGAGGTGACATAAGACCTCATTCGGTCCACGCTCCTCATGTTGACATTGAGCGGAGTTTTCCTTGAAAATTGCTAAAAAAATATCATATGGTTCATGAATAGAACAAAAGTTTTACCGATATTGGTTTCACGCTTCAGAAATCAAGGTACAGTATCCGTTACAGAGCGGGAAGTCAGATAAAGTGAAAAAATCTGTATTTGGGCCCTAGTATGCTCGTAAAAAAGACTGCGTCCTGAAAAATTAAAAACTTACAGAAGAGCCTTCGTTGGTCTTGTTTTCTTTCTTGGTCGTATCTAATACTCCTTCATATCATGAAGAACTCGTTTTTCTCGACCATCCCCTCCTAAATCTCGTTCTGCTCTGGGATAAACACAAGGACAACGATTTGTGGACTACGTACTGGAGTACCTCCACATTTTATCGCCCATGATTCCATTTTGGTTTATTATAGATCATTCTTTGAATAATTAACGTATGTTATAAAGCCAGAGGCTTCCCATTCTCCCCGAAATTTGTCATTTTGTGTTTCAGCTCCCTAAATCAAAACGCTGCAAATTCACTCACAGGGGTTGGTTATTCCTCCTACCAGAAGCAAGGAGACTCATTCCAATCAATTCAGGCTTCAAAATTCAGTAGAAAATGATACCCCACACGCCTAGGTACCCAAATCTCGTAAACTCACCTTCAAAATAGGTAGATAGATACCCATTTTGACCCATAACCTCTTCCAGTGGGCGCAAATCGTTCTAGGACCAGTTTCATTGGCTTCAGCGTTTTACATTTTGACCCCTACAACCTCCCAAATCTTGTTTGATCGGGCTGTTCCGAGGAAATGGGTCCCTGACCAGAATTTCAGATTTTAATTTTCAAAGAGAATCAAATCTCATCAAATGTTCACGGACTTACCAACCAAAACGCTTCAATTTCTTCCAGAGGTAATTCTTGGTAATTCCTCGGACCAGGGAAATGGGGAAAACAGTGGGTGTGGAGTATCGCAGACTCATTTCAATCGATTCAGCATTCAAGATTTTGTTGATAATGATACCCCACACGCTTAGGTACCCGAAAATCTCGGAACCCAACATTCAAATTAGGGCACCAATCGTTCTGGGACCCGCCCCAATGGATTCAGCGTCCACAATTGAAATAAGCCACAATGTCCGTCCACCGCCCACGCCGATTTTGGTAGTAGACAATTTTCTAAAAATTTGAAATTTTGGTCATAGACCTCATCTTGCTATTGGACACCTTCTGGTATCCTGGTATTTCCCGGAGTATACTCGTAAATGATCTTTGGTTAGTTCCTTTACTGAAACATTCAGAGTTCTACAGAAATGTACCGATAGGCCATTTTGGTTGGTTATTATAAAATTATAAAATTTTATAATAACCGCCGATTCGGTCCACAATTTTTTTCTGGGCGTTTCATGATGTCTAGATAAAAATAAGCAAATGTCCGACCGCCGTCCACGCTGATTTTTGCAGTAGACCAATTTCTAAACACGGGTTGGTTATTCCTCGAATGGGGGAAACAGTGGGTTTGGCGGGTCCCGGACCCATTCCAATCGATTCAGGGTCCAAAATTTAGTGGAAAATGATACTCAACTCGCCTAGATCGCCCAAAATCTCGAAAAATCCATTTTTCGAAAAACACATTTTGACCCCTATCCCGCCCAAATTTGGTCCGATCGGGCTGAAAAGTTTCGAGGACCATTTTAGGCCGGAAACAGACCCCTGACCCAAATTTCAGATTTTTAGAAAATTGTCTACAACCGAAAACGGCGCGGTCAATGGACGGCGGACGGCGGACGGACATTGACCTTTTTTGATCTAGACACCATGAAACGTCCAGAAAAAAATTTTGAGCCGAATCGGAGAGGTTGACCTTTTGCATGAAAACAGGTTGATTATTCAAGGAATAACCAACCAAAATCTGAAATATTGGTCATGGACCAGCCGATTCAACCAAATTAGAGGAATGGAGGGGTCAAAATGTATTTTTTGAAAAAAGGTTTTTCGAGATTTTTGGCGATTTAGGCGTATGGGGTATCATTTTCGACGCGGAATCCAATGATACTACTACAGCATTCACTCCCTTACCACTACACCTATTTGGGAGAGGAATGTGCCTTCTTGAAGACGGCTGGAGCTGTAAGTAGCACGCTGGTGAATACCATCGGTTGGTTTTGCAGAGTTGAGGGTTCTCTGAGGGAGTCGGATAGCGGTCCGACATTGTCTCCCTCCTCCTCGGCTTCCCTGTCTCCTCGTTGTATTGGCCCAGATTCTTCAGGCCTTTCCTTCTTTCGAGCCTTCCGATTCCTCTCATAAGCAATGAGCAGGTGCACGTTCGGGGGAGTCACAATCTACCTAAACATCCTGATTGGGAGGAGAGACAGGATGATTCGTACGCAAGCTTGACAGGTTCTAATAATACAGGTAATGATGACGGGAAGGAATTAACTTTTTCAGGAAATCACGATTTCTTATTAGATAGCAGATAACATAAAGCCAGTAAAATGTCCATGGACTCAAAAGAAAACATGATGGTCGAGAAAATCATTGGGGAACAAGGCATGCTGCGTATTATTTTCCGCTCAATTTTCAGATTGATTGGGATGAAAGTTTGGACACCTACTGATATCCTTTGTACTCTTCCTCTATGGAATAATAAACCATCGTGGAATAATTCGAACGCCGTGGAAATCTTCGTGATATCTCTAATGATTGAATTATTCTGATGGCCTTTCCTGATTCGACGCACTACAAAATGCGAAATTCTACATTCTTTGGATCGATCACATTATTATTCATCAAAACAGTCGACTTCAGTATAGAAAGTTGCTCGTCGGCAGACATTGTTTCGAGGTCCGTATTAGTTTTCACTCTAACGTGACTCACGCCGAGCTTGTAATTTTCCTAGTTGTCAAGTCGACTCCCATGATAATCCTCGGTACCTCGCCCAACTTTCCCTTGCAAATAAAAAAAAAAAAAAAAAAAAAAAAAATTGCGGGGAGCAATGGTGATTTTACACATCTCCCTCCATATCTCTCTCGCGATCATTCAAGTCGTTTCACGATATTAATAGGAAAGCCAAAGAAGATTAGTTATATCTTCTTATGCTTTCCTACTGAATGTCGAGAAACGACAATTGTTATTGTGCATCGATTTTCCTAACTGAAGGGAAATGAAAAACTTAGTTTAAACTCCTCTTTGTGCAATGTTGGCGAGAAATGAGTATTCCTTACTCATAATTATCGTGTGAACTGTCATGCATTTACAGTAGAACTCCAATTATCCTAACTCCGACTATCCGAATCGCCGATTATCCGAATCACTTTCAGAAAAAAATTTGTCCAAAAGAAGTCAAAGTGCGCTATTATTCTTCCCTCCGCGAAGTCAGTGTAGGCAATGGTATAAATAAATGGTTTTTGCAGCAACGTTCTATGGGAAATCCGATTTCAGGTCCAATCATCTGTGAAGAAGCCAAAATCTTAGCAGAAAAGCTTGGTTATTCATCTTTTAAGGCTAGTAACGGCTGGCTAAGGAACTTTAAATTTAGGCATGGTGTAATGGTGAGATTTGGCTGGTGAGAAGTTTTCAGCAGACTCTGCTGAAAATTGTATTGAAAAATTTAAAACTGCAGCAGAATCCTATGATCCGGAGTTTGTTTATAATGCCGATGAAACTGGCCTTGTTTGGAAAGCATTACCAAAAACCACTTTGGCTTCTGCAAGGGAAACTAGTGCCCCTGGACATAAGGTCAGTAAAGAACGTGTTACAGTGCTTAACTGTGCCAACTCCACTGGAAATCATAAACTACCACTTCTTTTGAATACCACTGATTTTGATTTCTAAATCAAAAATCCAAGAGCATTTAAAACGTAAAAAAAACTTCAATTAAAAAAAAAACCCTGCAAATTATAATTGGGTTGGTTATTCCTCGAATGGGGGAAACCATGGGTGTGGCGGGTCCCGGACCCATTCCAATCGATTCAGGGTCCAAAATTTAGTGGAATATGATACCCCACACGCCATTCATTCTAGATCCATATCAAATTATAAAATCATGGTGCCTAGATCAAACCATGGCGCAAATGGCTAGCGCATTCGGCAGTAAATCGAAAGGTTGTTGGTTCGAGCCCACCCGAGAGAGCAAATTTTTTTGTTTTCTGATTTAGTTTTTTTTTACCCATAAATTGAACGATAAATTGACTGTTTGGCCCCAGGCCTCCCTATAAGATCAAAAGATGCCAGGAGCAGCCAATTTCAAATTAACCCGCCGTTTGGGTTCAACAGGGTAGGACAAGACACCGCTTACTAGGGGTTAACCTTGCCCAGGAAACCGAAATCCAATTTTGCTCCAACGCTTTGTATCACTTGCTAACAGTTCGTATACGTTTAACTTCGATCAGTCTAATCCCAATTACTGTTACGTCTGCAGTGTAAACCACGGTTCACATTGACCCATACTTCTCAGGCCGGGTGCCAATCGTTCTGGACCAATTTCATGATTCAGCGTCCAAAATTTAGTGAAATGAACTACTGCTAGAAAACCAGAGCCTTCCGCTAGGGACAGGCGGCGGACGGCGACGGACATTGACCTTTTTTGATCTAGACACATGAAACGTCCAGAAAAGAATTTTGAGCCGAATCGGAGAGGTTGACCTTATCATGAAAACATAGGTTGATTATTCAAGGAATAACCAACCAATAATTGTATCCCTCTCCCATATCCTGTGCAGAAAGGAACTTACCTTTCAGAGTCTGGACGGTGTCACCCATTTGGAAGGAGACGGTGACGCCAGGATTGACGTGGAAGTAGACGACATGTTGGTGAGGGGAGGTTTGCGGTTCAAACCCGGGCCCGAAATGAAACGTGGCTTGACTCCCTGGGATGGGAGGCCCAGCCGTGGGGTAGGACCAATGATAATGGAAATGTTGAGTGGCCAAGTTGGAAGTGCCTGCCCTCGGCAGCTTGGAATCACTGTCGTGGCCCGAATTTACTCCGGAACTCGCGTACCCCGAGGTTGCGTTAGTATTCGTTGGGTGACCACCGCTCGGATGCTGATGCTCGTCGTCTTTCACTTTGACCATATCTGGAACATGTCGAGGGGGGAGACAAGTTTAGCGGAGCACTGACAGACAGCACAGGTCAAAAACATACGATAAATATTCTACTTCCAAAATAAGCTGAATCAATTTACTAAAACTATGGAAAAATGTTTGGCCGACAATCTTCTATGACCATCGGAAACAAACTGCTTCTGTACAATCAGGTACTAAAGCCAGTCTGGGCATATGGAGCGTAGTTGTGGGGCTGTACCGCTCTTAAGGCTTTAAGCCGCATCCCCACTATGCCGATTGGCATAGATTGGCATTGCCGCATGCCGATGCCAAACCGGGTTGTCGTTCTAGATCAAAGGAAGCCGAGCGGCCTTGTCTGAATGTCGTGTTTTTCTTTGTTATTTGTGGTCCAATCTTGTTAAGTAAATGTTCAAAATCTGTTGATGCCATTCGAAAACAATTTCTAAACCCAGCATCAACTCTGTATTCCAAGTTTAATATGTCAGCATCATCACTGTACCTATTACAGCTTTTCAAACTAGGGCAAATCCAAAACCTCCAGGGTAACTTTGGTCGTTCAGTTGCACCAACAATAACAACTATTGCAGCTGCTAACAACACATCATCGTCAGAAGACATCTCAGCGTACACTGACACCCAGTTAGCCGCGTGTGCCGAAGCCAAAATGCAGAATATGCAGTCGTCGACATTCACCATTCGGCCAAGCCGGCATTGCCGTGCGGCCGCCATCGGCATAGTGGGAATGCGGCTCAGGCAGATCGGCAGATCAATCCGAGATTCCATAATTCTGTGCTGCCGAGTACTGATGCACCATAGTACTTCAGAAACGATGCTCTGCATCCCCAACTTCAAGTGGACAGTGTAGAAGACGTCATCAAGCAGAGGGGCCACAGCTCATTTTGGAGGCTCAGATACCACGTAAACGGAAAAGCTGCGAAGCTCCTTGACGTACAGTAACTAACTCAGCGCCTAAAGGCAGAGAATGTGACGATGTTCATAGGAACATGGGACGATGATATGTATCTTGCGTTCTAATAAACAGCTGCAGTAATGTAGGTCAGTGCAATATTCTTAATGAGACTACTCGATGCAATGAAACTGTATATGTACAAGTAATAATAATATATAAAATTATTAAATAAATAAATAAACTTATATATTCATTATGAGCCAGAGACCCAAAAAATGATAGATCTCCCAGCGGCCTGTAATAATTTTAATCAGGTCACGATTTACCAGGAAAAACGCTGCAAATTCTTACACACGCGGTTGGTATTCCTCGGACCAGGCGCATGGAGAATATATGTTCAACATGGGGGGCAAAGGGGGAAACAGTTGGGTGCGGGGGGTCCTGACTTCATTCAATCGAGTTCAGGATCCAAAATTTAGACGAAATGATACCCCACACGCCTAGATCGCCCAAAATCTCGAAAATCCATTTTCAAAAACAATTTTGACCCCTACCCCGCACAAATTTGGTCCGATCGGGTTTCGAGGACCGTTCCTTGGCCGAGGAACAGACCTCTGACCCATAATTTTCAGATTTGATTATAAAATTTTCTACTACCAAAAACGGCGTGGACGGACATTGACCTTTTGGTTGGTTATTCCTTGAATAATGAACCTATGTTTTCATGCATAAGGTCAACCTCTCCGATTCGGCTCAAAAATTTTTTTCTGGACGTTTCAAGGTGTCTAGATTAAAAACATGTTAATGTCCGTCCGCCGTCCGCGCCGTTTTAGGTAGTAGAAAATTTTTAAAAAATCTGAAATTTGGGTCAGGGGTTTCCGGTCTAGGACGGTCCTCCAAGCTTTTCAGCCCGATCAGACCAGATCGGTGGGGTAGGGGTCAAAATGTGTTTTTTGAAAAATGGATTTTCAAGATTTTGGGCGATCTAGGCGAGTGGGGTATCATTTTTCACTAAATTGTGGACCCTCAATCAATTGGAATAGGTCCGGGACCCCGACAAAAATTTTAAATTTTAAGGAAATCTCTACAACTAAAAACATGAGGGAGAACAGATTTAACTCGATGTCGATCCTCACAGTACATGCAATAAGATAAACAAAACCGTGTGGTATAGTTATTTAAAACAATTTTAGAAATGTTATTGCAAGTGGCGACGCTGCAATCCATTTTGAGTAGCTAAGGCGATACTAACACTCCCCCAACACGCCTTTATTGCTTCAGACTGCACTTATCCTGATTTTGCTCTTTCAAAAAATTACCAACCTGTTCATATCTGTTCAAACACGCTGAGTAAAATAGTTCCATTCCCGCTACGTTCAGCTGATAGAAATTCTCGATTCAATTCCATTTCCATTTTTAATGGTGCGGGCGCGGTTATCTGGGAACTGCCGAAACTTGAGGATTTTAAAAGCTATTGCCATTCCAATAGATAGTATAATACTCGACCGGAAAATTCGTTTAGCATTAGAAGCCCGTACCTTTCCCGTCGGTCGTGAAGGAAGCCTGTTATGCGTTTGAATGGAAGGGCTCTGGCCGAGGGAGGAATATGATCCGTGAATGGGAGGCCTGTCAAATCTGATTGCCCTTGAGATGAAATCAGTGACAAGGTCCCATCCCCTCTACACTGTCACTTGGTTCCATATATCTTGTCGGCCCATGTTCTCCACGAGAGGCCCGATCCTTGGGGAGAACATCCGGATGACTGCAGCTCCCGACAAAAGATAATTTTGTTTAGTTTTAAATCAAACATGACACGAACATCTTCGACTTCGAAAAGGGAGAAACGAGAGCTACTCCACATCTGATCTCTGTTAGATGCAAAATTGTAGGGGTTCAAAAGTCGCTAGATAATCGAGGCTTGCTATTCACTAACAATGCGCCGATATACATGGCACTATCATCCAGAACAACGGTGAAACCAACATCAGAGATCTACATACTCGTGCATTATGAACCCCTGGACATATTAAATGAAGACAGTGAACGAGCTGCACATAACAGGCCATGTACGTTTTATGAGTAGGAATATGATTTGCTGCATGGATTGACCGCGAATCGAGGAGGACATCAGTCAAATTGACGCAAAAATGCTGGGGGGAGACACAGAAAACACGCATAACAAGCCGACGCCGTCGTTTGGACATCCTTTTGGTCCATTATTCCTTGAATAATCAACCTACGTTTTCATGACAGAGGACGATCTGTCCGATTTGCCCAAAAATGTAACAGTTTGAGTTTCAAGATGCCTAAATCAAAACTAGGTACCAGAAATTTCGAAATAGGTAGATAGATACCCATTTTGACCCATAACCTCTTTCAGTGGGTGCCAATCGTTTCGGGACCCGTCTCATTGGATTCAGAGTCCCAAATGTTGTGGATAATGATACCCCGAACGCCTAGATTGCCGAAAATCCATTTTTCGAAAGATACATTACGAAGATCAGGTCTTTCTTTGGATTAGTTTCATAGCTTCACGGTGCTTTCTTTGGATTCGTTTCTCTTCGTCTTGCTTTCTGTATCTCTTTAACTGGTGGTATTTTGATATAAATTTCTGATGGTATTATTCCCTCCAATGGTTCCAATCCGGAGAGAGGCTTTGGGGTGAATATATTGGGCAAGGTGTTCAGCGAACAGATCCGCTTTACTCTTATTATCCGTATGCACTTTGGACAACATACAATCGATTTTGAAAAAATGATAATTTTTTTTTCGCGGACAGGTGGAAATTAGCTAGAGAACATCTAAATCACTAGGTAGGTTCACACGGTTCTGTTTAACCAGGGAACGACTAAGGACCGGCTCCATGAGCAAATGGAGGTGCAAGAACAGGACCTCATGAACTTGATGACCTCAATCAACATAATCCAAATGTGATACTCTCCAAACTAAAAACGCTGCAAATTCTTACACACGGTTGGTTATTCCTCGGACCAGGCGCATGGAGACTCATTTCTTCAACATGGGCGAAATGAGGAAAACAGTGGGTGCGGTGCGTCCCAGACCCATTCCAATCGATTCAGGATGACAAATTTTGTGGAAAATGATACCCCACACGCCTAGGTACCAGAAATCCCGCAAACACATACATATTCAAGATGGGTAATAGGTACCCAATTTGACCCATAACTTCTTCCAGTGGGTGCCAATCGTTCTGGGACCCATTTCATTGGATTCAGCGTCCAAAATTTAGTGGAAATTGATACCCCACTTGCCTAGATCGCCCAAAATCGTGAAAATCCATTTTTCAAAAAACACATTTTGACCCCTACCCCGCCCAAATTTGGTCCGATCGGGCTGAAAAGTTTCGAGGACCGTCCTAGGCCGGGAACAGACCCCTGACCCAAATTTCAGATTTCTAGAAAATTGTCTACCACCAAAAACGGCGCGAACGGACATTGACCTTTTGGTTGGTTATTCCTTAAATAATCAACCTATGTTTTCATGATAATGGTCAACCTCTCCGATTCGGCTCAAAATTTTTTCTGGACGTTTCATGGTGTCTGGATCAAAAAAGGTCAATGTCCGTCCCCCGTACGCCGCCCATCGTCCGCGCCGTTTTTGGTACAATAATAAAAGAATAATAAATAATAAAATTTTCTAAAAATCTGAAATTTGGGTCAGGGGTCTGTTCCCGGCCGAGACGGGTCCTCGAAACTTTTCAGCCCGATCGGACCAAATTTGGGCGGGGTAGGGGTCAAAATGTGTTTTTTGAAAAATGGATTTTCGAGATTTTGGGCGATTTAGGCAAGTAGGGTGTCATTTTCCACTAAATTTTGGACGCTGAATCCAATGAAACGGGTCCCAGAACGATTGGCACCCACTGGAAGAAGTAATGGGTCAAATTGGGTATATATTACCCATATTGTATACGTGTTTTCGGGATTTCTGGTACCTAGGCGTGTGGGGTATCATTTTCCACTAAATTTTGGACCCTGAATCGATTGGAATGGGTCCGGGACCCGCCACACCCACTGTTTCCCCATTCGAGGAATAACCAACCCGTGTGTAAGAATTTGCAGATTTTTTTTATCTAGACACCTTGAAACCTGTTGAAAAAATTTTTGAGCCCAATCGGAGAGGTTGACCTTTTGCATGAAAACATGGGTTGATTATTCAAGGAATAACCAAACAAAACTCACGCCATCCGATCGGTGTAAATGCGTCAGCGTTTTCCGCAAAAGCGTGCGTGGTCAAGTTTTCCAAATGTTTGAAACCTGACTGAGATTTGTCAAAAAACTGACTTGCTGTCTGTAAACGACCCCTAACGAACCCGTTTCGTGAACATTGAACAAAACAAGCGGTGGAATAGCACCATCAACCCGGCTGGACTAATAATTCTAGATGGCGAAACCCGCTTTATGAGCTCAAGTCATGTAGCAGGGGCAACAGGTGGTTGTTATTTGTAGAGCCCGATTATCCGGGAAACCTCCACGCTATCGTTCAAGACGCCATGGTGCAGTTGAGGATCAAAATGAGATCTCCGGATGGAGGAAATTTTCGATAACCTGCGCGCCCTGGCAGTTTTCCGGCTCGCTGGCGGAATTCCGAGGAGGCCCCTCCAAAGAAGGTCAGGCACGTCCGTGGAGCGCGACGAATGTCCCCACAAACTCTGGCGGCCTCAACCGACTACAGCTCTTCGGCTGGAAATAATTTTACCCAAAAGAGTGCATCTGGCATAACACTCCCCCGACCGAGCGATTCCAAAATTCCGACAAGCAGAGTTGGCGTGAATTTGTAATTTCATTAAAATGATCAACACATCTTGCAGTAAATGCAAACAAATTCAAAGAACTCGCACTCCGCGCGAGAAGACAGTATAGTCGACAGACAGTTTCTAAATTTCAGAAAATTCATGTATAAGAATGCAACATTTCAACATTATACATACCTACTATTGTAAGGAAACATATTCAACAGAATATACAATCAAAATACTTTCGAAATTTTATTTCTTTCATATTGTTACAAAATGCAACTTATACAAATATTAAAAAACGCTGCAAATTCTTACACACGGGTTGGTTCAACATGGGGGAAATGGGGAAAACAGGGTGCGGCGGGTCCCAGACCCATTCCAATCGATTCAGGATCCGAAATTTAGTGGAAAAAGGTACCCCACACGCCCAGGTACCGGAAATCTCGAAAACGCATATTCAAAATGGGTAATATATACCCAATTTCACCCATAACCTCGTCCAGTGGGTGCCAATCGTTCAGGGACCCATTTCATTGGATTCAGCGTCCAAAATTTAGTGGAAAATGCGTCCGCCGTCCATTGTCCGCGCCGTTTTCGGTAGTAGAAAATTTTCTAAAAATCTGAAATTTGGGTCAGGGCCCGGCCTGGAATGGTCCTCGAAACTTTAGCCCGATTGGGCCAAATTTGGGCGGGGTAGGGGTCAAAATGTGTTTTTTGAAAAATGGATTTTTCGAGATTTTAGGCGAGTAGGGTATCATTTTCCACTAAATTTTGGACGCTGAATCCAATGAAATGGGTCCTAGAACGATTGGCACCCACTGAAAGAGGTTATGGGTCAAATTGGGTACTTAATACCCATTTTGAATATGTTTTCGGGATATCTGGTACCTAGGCGTGTGGGGTATCATTTTCCACTAAATTTTGGACCCTGAATCGATTGGAATGGGTCCGGGACCCGCCACACCCACTGTTTCCCCCATTCGAGGAATAACCAACCCGTGTGTAATAATTTGCAGGGTTTTTTGTTACATTCTACAAACTTTTAGTCTGATTTTGCTGGATTCTGACGCATGCGCAGTTTCCGTCGTCACGATTTTTTGTAAATTTTACTCTTTTTGCCTCGCTTATCGTAGTCTGTCGACTACAAAACTCAACGGGCTCTGCCGAATACTATTTAACCTGGCTTTTAATACGAAGATAATATTCTAATTCCATACGTGGAACAAGGGAAGTTTACCAACCCTTCAAACTCAAAGGCTTTTTCCAACACATCAAGCTACCAAGTCTTGAGAAACCGCATAGAAATTTCCCTTTTCACCTTATCCCACACACTGAAGAGTATGATATTTGCATTACAATTTATCCGAAATCGGATGCTATTCACGGTAAATCTAAGGAAACGTATCCTTGGTCAGTATAGCGAAATACTACACGTATTCCCGGTGATTGAACGTGACGTAGTTCAAAGAGACATGGGGCGAAGTTATGTATCTTGCGTTCTAATAAACAGCCGTAGGTCAGTTCAATATTCTTCATGAGACTACTCGGTGCTACAAAAAAAAAAAAAAAAAAAAAAAAGTAGGTATTTAAGTTGTTGTGAACAATTTTAAAATATAAGATTCGAAAGCAAGTTTAGTAGAAGAAGGTGAATTTGCTTATATAATATATTCGCACTACACAGGAAAAGTGTAGATGTACCACCTTTGGAAACGTTAGTGGTACTGTGTGAAGAAGAAACTGAGATAAGTAGGCCATCAGAGAGACATTTATTGACGATGAGAGGGGTTATAACGAAGAAAAGAAGAACAACTATTCGCTAGGAGCCTTCTGAACCGTATTCTTCGTGTTGTTGGTAGCTCCTTCAGATCAATAATGCTTGAGAGGGAGCGAGATCTAGTTCAAACCACAGCCTCCGTTCTTGGGGGTCCCATGAGGACGTCATCTTGTCCTGTCTACCGAACCGCCGATATTCTCGTAGGGAGAAGTAGAAGTGTTTTCCTTGTTTGGACACTGGGGCCAGAACGCTTCCCAATTGGGTGCCAGTCTACTTAGAATATTTTTAATTATTGGGGGTTCCTCCCCAATGTCCGACACTTTGGCACATGGGCCGCGTGTCTAAAATCTTGAGGGTTTAACACGTTCGCTGCGGAATTGTTGAGCTCGTTTGAGCAGCTGTGCGGGAGTCATCTGAAATAGGAACGCGCCAGGTGAGTGCGCCGCATGTGTAATGAAATTCGAAGCGAGCTCCTAACCCAGTGCGGCTATAGCATGAGATATTTACCTTGGAGTAAACTACTTGCACCGAAGTATTTCGTGTACTCCAAACCAGTCCCCTATTTCGGACTTATTTTTTTGCATCTTAGCAACACCCCAGCTGACTCCGACGTTCACAGAACCTTCAGAAGGTTCAAAGCTGGCGCGGGAAGTAGAAATATATTCCATTTCACTTTCTGGTATACTGGAGGAGCGATCTGAAGTGAAGGCTGCCTTCACGCGCCAGGCGCGTGCGACGCACAGATTGGAACAGAGCTCACGCGCTGAGCGCGTGACCCGCAGCGAACGTGTTAAGAGGACTTTGCGAGGATACGATCGATCTACGTAATAAAACGCAGCAAATCCATCCACAATGATTGACTAATCAGAAGAGCAAAACAGTGAGTGTGGAGTGTCCATGACTCATTCCAATCAACTCAGCGCCTAAAATATAGTAAAAAAAATAGGTAATATCCCGTATGCCCAGTTCTCGAAAAATTCTGAATAAAATAATACACTTTTACTCATAACCTCCCCAAATTTGGGCCGATCGTGCTGAAAAGCTTCAAGGACCAACTGGAACTAGATGGAGATTCCCCGGACAAAATTTCAAATATTTAATACTTCAAGAAACAGCACCGGAAAGACATTACTTATTGGTCCTAAGAAGGATATGTATCAATATGGGTATCAACCTACCTACATGTTAGGGTATCTAGGCGTGTGGACCATCATTTTCCACTAAATTGTAGAAGCTGAATCCATTTAGGTGGGCCGAGGGCTCTACTCATTTTTATTTATTTCATATGGTACGGGTGAAACGCGCAATCACATAATACACATCAAATTAAAATACATTAACAGCCAACAGTATAGAGTAGTTAGGGGTAGTTGCTGTTCCTATTTGAATGCCTACGCTGAGGGTAGATGGCAAACAATAACGTAAATTCAGAGAAAAATATGACGAGGAGAAAAAAACAGTGGTTTACGTTTTGGTTGGTTATTCCTTGAATAATCGACCTGTTTTCATGTTTTTTTTTTATTATTTTTTTTTTTTAATGAAAATGACAACAATAAAATGTAAACTGATCCTCATCCCCTTGATGTAACATAAGGTTTGTTTCTGCGCAAAAATGGGATCTAATCACATCCTCCTGCGCATGCGCCTTGGGTGGGAGTGGACAGGTTCTGAGCAGGCCTATGCGGGGAATACAATTTTGCATGCGGCTGGATCACACCAGAATAGCCCAAGCACAAAAGCACCTATAATTAATTCAAATATTATAACTCAGTGACGTCACAATAATCCGTAATTTTATCTTCTCATAGCCACTTCTTATTCAATTCTTGTTTTTTCAATGTTAATCTCTTCTAATAATTCGTTTCTTTTTCATTTTGTTGTTGGTGGCCCTGTAGGTCTTTGGCAAAATCTGAAATGGCAACACGTCTCAACATCAGAAATTAATGGAAAACCTCAAAATGTGAGTGCACAGGGATTCAATCGTAGACATGGAATACCTAATCCAACTTTGGCGCGACCTTCTTCAACCCTCTGGTTACTCACCATCCTAAACAATGAGTTTAGAACGATATAATGCCTTTAATTTCACTAAAGTGTTTCTATAGTATTCAGCTGCTTCCAGTCAAGTGCCCCATAGCGTCACAACCGGTTGAGGAAAATATTAATAATGGGAAACTCATGAAAGTATTTCGCAGCTTTACGAGCTTTAGCAGATGACACGGGTCGAGGCATTTTTGACAAGAAGCAGATAAGCTGGCCTGATAAAGCAATCGAGTATCGAGAGGAAACTATCAGTTGCACCATCGAAACCAACCAGCGATGGCGGGAAAACAGGAATTTCCTCTTGAAAACGACATCGTTCTTAACCACCAGTGTTTTTCCAACTTGCCTACCAATCAAACTTCAAAAATACTTGGCAAAACATGTAATAATGATCGAAATTTGTAGAAATATGTGAGAAAACCTGAAAATGTAATAATCCATAACTACATGATGATACCACATTCAAAACTTAATATTAAGTGCATGAGAACTACAGGCGATATTTGGTTCCTAAGAATATTTGAAAATACATGCAAATCCTAGTAATAATATTACGCCAATCGGGTGATAAGGGGCGATAAATAATTGATTGAGGGCCATTGGAGGTTTTCCACCGATAAAAAGTCGGCGCAAGTATTGAAAGGATGAGCCACATTGTAAGATTTATTTAGTGGGATTTATTTTGTGTCATTTTTTCCGATTAAAGAAGATTGCGCTCTATCAGTGGTCATAACTTGAAGTGGATATGTGATGATTGATCCATCTCACAACACAAAAAAAAATTCCTCTTTTGGTTGGTAATTCCTTGAATAATCAACCTATGTTTTCATGCAAAAGGTCAACCTCTCCGATTCGGCTCAAAAATTTTTTCTGGACGTTTCAAGGTGTCTGGATCAAAACGCTGCAAATTCTTACACAGGGGTTGGTTATTCCTCGGACCAGGCGAATGGAGACTCATTTCTTCAACATGGGGGAAATGGGGAAACTGTGGGTGCGGCGGGTCCCAGACCCATTCCAATCGATTCAGGATCCAGAATTTAGTAGAAAATGATACCCCACACGCCCAGAAACCGGAAATCTCGAAAACGCATATTCAAAATGGGTAATATATACCCAATTTGACCCATAACTTCTTCCAGAGCGTGCCAATCGTTCCGGGACCCACTTCATTGAAATCAGCGTCCAAGGTTTAGCGGAAAATGATACCCCACACGCCTAAGTTCCAGAAATCTCAAAACACATATTCAAAATGATACCCACTCGCCTAGATCGCCCAAAATCTCGAAAATCCATTTTTCAAAAAACACATTTTTGACCCCTACCCCACCCAAATTTGTCCGATCGGGCTGAAAAGCTTGGAGGACCGTCCCTAGGCCGGGAACTGAACCCCTGTTCCCAATTTCAGATTTTTAGAAAATTTTCTACTACCAATAACGGCGTGGACGGCGGACGGACATTGACCTTTTGGTTGGTTATACATTGGACCTTTTTTGATCAGGACATCATGAAACGTTCCAGAAAAAAATTTGAGCCGAATCGGAGAGGTTTGACCATTTGCATGAAAAGCATAGGTTTGATTATTCAGGGAATAAACCAACAAAAGGTCGATGACCGTCCGCCCGTCCATTGTTCCGCGCCGTTTTTCGGTCCGTAGAAAACTTTTCTAAAAATCTGAAATTTGGGGTTAGAGGTCTGTTCCCGGCCTAGGACGGTTCTCCAAACTTTTCAGCCCGATCGGACCAAATTTGGGCGTCAATAGGGGTCAAAATGTGTTTTTTGAAAAATAGATTTTCGAGATTTTGGGCGATCTAGGCGAGTGGGGTATCATTTTCCACTAAATTTTGGACGCTGAATCCAATGAAGTGGGTCCCAGAACGATTGGCACCCACTGGAAGAAGTTATGGGTCAAATTGGGTATTCGGACCAGGCGCATAAGGGACTCATTTCTTCAACATGGGGAAAATGGGGGAAACAGTTTGTGTGGCGGGTCCCGGACACATTTCAATCGATTCAGGGTCCGAAATTTAGTGGAAAATGATACCCCATACGCCTAGGTACCAGAAATCTGGAAAACACACATTCAAAATGGGCAGATAGGCACCCATATTGACCCATAACCTCATCCAGAGGGCGCCAATCATTCTGGGACCCATTTCATTGAAAATTCCGGAGAAATTCACACCCTGATGACCATGTAACGTCGGTACTAGGTACTCTGATCGTCAATCTTAGGACTGAATTGAGAAACCTTGGCAGGAGGGTCTATTTGACGTGACTAGGGCCATTCCCCGGCAAATCCACAGCTCCTAGATTCAACTGCGCAGTTTGGTTATGCCCCTTCAACTCCTTCCTGAGCTAATCTGAACTCCGCTTGGTACCCTTGAGACATCCAGGTCTCCTCGGCAATTTCCTGACAGTCACCCCAACATTGTGGCCTTTGCTCGCAGAGGCTTGTGCATTTTTGGTGGGTGGTCCTCGAATAATCAACTTATGTTTTCATGATAATGGTCAACCTCTCCGATTCGGCTCAAAAAAATTTTCTGGACATTTCATGATGTCCTGATCAAAAAAGGTCGATGTCCGTCCGCCGTACGCCGTCCATGTTCCCGCCGTTTTTGGTAGTAGAAAATTTTCTAAAAATCTGAAATTTGGGTCAGGGGTCTGTTCCTTGCCGAGACGGGTCCTCGAAACTTTTCAGCCCGATCGGACCAAATTTGGGGGAGGTAGGGGTCAAATTTCTTTTTTGAAAAATGGATTTTCGAGATTTTGGGCGATCTAGGCGAGTAGGGTGTCATTTTCCACTAAATTTTAGACGCTGAATCCAAAGAAACGGGTCCCAGAACGATTGGCACCCATTGGAGGAAGTAATGGGTCAAATTGGGTATTTATTACCCATTTTGAATATGTGTTTTCGGGATTTCTGCTACCTAGGCGTGTGGGGTATAGTTTTCCACAAAATGTTGGACGCTGAATTCAATGAGACTGGTCTCAGAACGATTGGCGCCCCCTGGAAGAGTTTATGGGCCAACATTTGTAATTCGAAGAAATGGATTTATAAGATTGTCGTGGAGTATCATTTTCGACTAAATTTTGGACGCTGAATCGAGCTGATCGAGATATGCGTTTGTTTTTCCCAGTTTCGTTTTGAGAAGCTATTCACTTCAGGTAAAATCTGGGATGTTGAAGTAAGGTTTTATCAGAAGCTACGAGAACTTCGCCATCCGGAAAGGAGGCTAGCTCCCATTATCAGAGGCGAGTCTAGTGCTCTGCTTCCGAGTTTTCGAGGAGACGATAAGATAAAAACACAACAAAGCAGGGAGGAAACAGATTGCCGCGGGTCCAGGGCCTACCTACCTGACGGGAAGTTGATGTAGTGTCGACACAAACATCCTTCCAAGCGGTCCTCAACTCGATAAATACGGAAAATCAACGAAAATGTCAAAAAATTTATTATTCGCATCAAGTAGATGTTGAATGTCATTTAAAAGAGGATTGAGAGTTCGAATGTTTCAACAAGAGGGATGGGCTGATCGATATGAGTCTCCTCAGCATCCCATATGGAATGACAGAACGACCTAACTGACATCGCCCTGCTCTTCTTGTTGATGTCAAATCCAACGCAAGAATCTTATTCAATTACCCAATGGATGATTGTGATGACGACCTTGGGTGGAGAGACAGTTACTTGGTGATTCGGCCAGCATTCCACTGTGCGTCGAGTAACAATTGAACGGGTAGAATTTTTACGATTTACAGTTGAAAGAGTGACCGAGATGTGATAAGAAACAAACACAATAATAACCGGCTTAACTCCTGCAGAAAACAGCTCTAAATGAGTCGAGGACAGTACTTAAGTAGACGTATCACCTTGACTTAGGACCGGGGTGGTGTGATGAACAGGGAAAATACTCGCGTATTGAACAGAAAATGACGCAGTTAGGAGTAGGAAGAGAACTATTGTGTCCATCTCATGGGGTTGAAGGGATATCAAGACTTTTAACAGATTGGTTCAAGAAAAATGAAACGCAGTTTACAAGAGTTGTTCCTTTCTCTTCCCGTCCTGGCAACAAGGTAGTACGATGGCCAAATCCTCAAAGTACAAAATTTCACGTCTGTCAGCGAACGCAACGCCGACAAGCAATTCTGACCAACCGAATGTCTAACAAGTGGCACGACACGTACTGCAATCTGGGATGATATTCTTTGCTACAATGATGAACTGGAGGGAAGACTCACGTCCTGCCTTCCAGAACCAATTCCAAGTCTGTTCAACCATCTAGTGGTGACTGTCAGTCACGTCGTAAAGAAATTAAGAGTACAAGAGCGTACAAAACGAAGAACGACGAAGACCGGGATCAAAACAAATGCATGTTATACACTCACTATGTTTTCCTTCAAGGAAACTCGAGCCACTCCCCCGTGTAAGCTCCGCGATCCTAGAGAACACAGATCTGACGTAGGAAACCGAGGTTCAACGATAACAACTTTCAAATTATAATAAAAGCGCAAAACGATTGAGGTCTAGTACCCACAGGCTTCAGTGTCTCCGGATACACTGGACGCCATTGTTGTTTATTGATTTTCAATAGGAGGCCCTTCTGGCAGGTGGAAGAACTAAAAAGTACTCAGGAGTTTCGAACGAGCGCCAGTAGATGGCGAAGAAAGGCTGCTGGGCGCTCAGACCAAGATAAGCATCCCTTCCATAAACACCTACGTATTACCCTCCACACATTCAACGAGTGGAGAAAAGGAAGAAGAAGTAGAAGTAAATCTCGAGCGGGCGCCAGAGACCAGAGGATAGTTACGCAGCCATTTGGGATCCAATTTCGTCCAATCCGTCAATCATGGGTGTTGTGTTTGTGACCATCTGTTTGCACCTCAATCAATTAACATCTCAAACCTTTCTCTCAGATTCTGCCTGATTTATACATCAGGAGTTTGAGACTCACTATTCCCACCATATATCTCCTCAATATCTTATTTTACTCATATTTTGTCACTGCTTTCTTTTGTAATGTATGCAATTCTTTGAGGAAACTGATAATCAAAATCGCCTATTAATGCAGATTTTCACATTTTCTCGCCCTATCAGTTCACTTGCACAAGGACTCTCCAGTGTCTGGATAAAACTGGTTCATAATTGATACCTACAGGGTGCAGGTCTAACTTTTGGCCTTGTTTTTAACGGTCAGAACCCAAGTGAATAAAAAACACGGGTTGGTTATTCCTCGGACCAGGCCATGGAGACTGATTTCTTCAACATGGGGAAAATAGAAACAGTGGGTGTGGTGGGTCCCGGACCCATTCCAATCGATTGAGGGTCCACAATTCAGTGGAAAATGATACCCCACACGTCTAGGTACCAAAAATCTCGAAAACACACATTCGAAATGGGTAGATAGGTACCCATTTTGACCCATAACCTCTTCCAACGGGTGCCAATCGTTCTAGGACCCATCACATTGGATTCAGCGTCCAGAATTTAGTGGAAAATGATACCCCACACACCTAGATTGTAAAAAATCTCAAAAATCCATTTTTCGAAATTCACATTTTGACCCCTACCCCACCTAAATTTGGTCCGATCGGGTTGAAAAGTTTCGAGGACCAACTAGAGCCGGGAACGGACCCCTGACCAAAATTTCAGATTTTTTGAATAATGTCTACTACCAAAGTCGGCGTGGACGGCGGACACCGTACACCGTTTGGTGATTAGTACATCGTAGTTGAACTGGGTTTGGACAATTTCAATGGTAATTTGGTTTCGGCTAGTGTTTACGGGCTCGTCTCATATCCACCGCGTCAATTCGATATCAATAATCGAATAACAAGGATCTCGAATCCGCGATAGTGAAAGAACAACAGTAACAAATTAGAATCCGTCCAGATTATTGAACGCGGAGGAAATGTTACTAGGGACGTTCCAATACCACTATCGATACGATATTTAGTATCGAATCAGTATCGAAACAACGGCATTGGTATCGATACATACAGTATCGAAAGGAAAGTATCGATAAGGGTAGTATTGAATTAGTACCCACATTGTATTGTATACAGAATTGAGTATACACTGTGGTGGATTCGGAAGCACAAAATTCCAGGCAAAATCAGACGTTTGTAATCATACAAAAGGTTTATTACAAAAATTGTTACTTAAAGAGTAATACATTTAAATACTAACACAAATGTAAAACAAGCTGCTAGCTAACAAAGTTTTTTTAAATTCTATTCTACTTCTTAACGGAACCACTCTTTGTCACCAACGCTGCCCAGGAAGGAATACAAAAGTAACTTAATAACATTTAACAAATAATGAGATAAGATAACCGAACAATCAGTGTTGCCAGACAACATCGGCCTTCAGCTGGTTTATCCCACTGAGGCCCAAAAAAGGCACGAAAATTCCCACTTCTTTTTTCCTCTTAATTTTTTTTATTTTTTAAATCCTCAATGTTCTTCTCATCAGTGTCTTTATCGATCTGACTGGTTCGATATCGATACTGCAGATTTTCTTTCGATACTAGTATAATATCGGATGATTCGATACCAATAGTATCGAAACAAAAGTATCGATACCCACCCATTCCGGTAGTATCGGAACGTCCCTAAATGTGACCCAAAATGGCCGCCTGAGTTAACTTGACTTTTCGCGCCCTCCAAGACGTAACACAGCTCATTCTTCTTCCTTTTCTGTCCACTCATTGCGCATCCCGATGTAACTTGGTGGATATGCTCCTGTTTGTAGTGTTATGATTCTACTTCTACCGTTCTACTCGTCTCGTATAATATTTTCGGTTGTTCTCCAAATAATTTATGCCTTTTTATTCGTTTAGTTATTTAGTGTAGATCTCGACACGAGACTTATGTTGTTGAGGTTAATAACTTTACTTCTCTTACCTGTATATTAAATCGAGCTCGTAATTGCCTGAAGATGCCGATAATCAAAGAAAAGAAGCTGAGGATATGCCTGGTTAGTACGTTTTACTACTCATGTTGGTTTTTAATTGTAGATGTAGAGCGAGAGATTCAGAACAGCCTGATAATCGCCGATTTGTAGGCTGCCCCAAGGAGTCACAATCTGAATAACATTGCTCTTAGACGAGCGTATGCCGATTTTTTACGTACCACATCAGATGATCAGTTGTTCTGTGGTGTTGGTGATGCCTTATCCATAATATAGCATATTATGCTCGCACTCAACCTGTTGGTGGTGGCTAACGTGGCGGTGGTCCTAATTCGCTGTATCCGTTAAATCTGACAAAAATGGGTATACCATCTTAAGATCTACTTGGGAACAGAAGGGAAATGACTTTCTAATCTTGTCCTCCACAGGGGTTGGAGCCCCAATCGCTGATTATATTTTAGATTCTGCTGTTTTGGTGTAGGCGGAAGCCTCTGAATCTCCCTTTAGGTCCAATATAATTCCAGTGGTTTCAATGTTACACCTTGTTTCGGCCTCAAATTTTCCAGCTCCAGTTCTACTTGATTGAAGGGGGATATTGAGGTTCGTTCAAAAATTGACTCATCTATGGTCAACCGTCTGGACACTGCATCTATCAATTGCCAAGATCAAGGCCATTTATGAAGCCAGCAGAGGGTTAATCATGTTTTTTTTTTTAAAATGTCCTGTCTGGTCACCATAAAATACCTGCTCTAGTCTTTTCTAGTAAATGGTAAAAAGGCACCTAGAGGAGGGGTTATGGGGGCCCCAAGCGCGGAAGCCTGGTGGCTTGTTGTGCTTCTCTAGGTGTCTCATTCTTTAGTCCACAAACAGCCCTAGTCCCCTGATGAGGGTTGTTAGGTTGTGGACTAACTTATTGCAGGGTACGGTTCTCATTGGGGTTTGTGTCCCAAAGAGGGTGTATCTGCGGGATGTGAATGCTGGGCACTCAAAGATTATGTGAGTTGCAGTTTCGTCTGCTTCCTCACAGAATCTGCATAGAGTTGTTGGTTGTGTTACCCCTATGCGGTTCAGATGAAAACGCAGAGGAGCGAAGCCGGTTAGTAAGCCAACTATCGCTCTTAGGTTGCCGCGTTTAAGTCTGAGTAGGTCCTTGGTGAGTGATGGATGGGGTTCTGCCACCATACGCTTACTGTGGACATGTCCCTCAATATTCCGCCATCTGTCGGTGTGTTTCTTGTGCGTCCACTCCTTGATGGCAGCTTTGAAGGAGGTTTTGGGCAAACCTACAGCCGGCTCTGGGCCCACAAAGGGGGTTTTAGAGCCCCTCCTGGCCAGCTCATCAGCTTTTTCGTTGCCCTCAATTCCCCTGTGCCACCCACTCAAGGGACACTGTATTGCGGGCCGCTAGAGCACAGAGAGTCTGTTCACAGTCCTTCACCACCTTTGATGAGATGTTGGGTGCTGTGAGTGCTTTAATCGACGCCTGGCTGTCGGAGAGAATGCGGAGGTGTGCATTAGTATGTCCTCTCCTCAGACTCTCCAGGGCACATGCATTGATTGCCAGAATTTCGGCCTGGAAAACGGAGGTGTATTTCCCTAGTGGTGTAGAGTATTGCCACCTAGTTTGGCTCCATACACCCCAGCACCTGTCCCTGTTACCATTCTGGACCCATCAGTGTACCAGATCAGGTCACTGAGACAGCACTGTATGACCCTTCGCCCCGCAGAAGTCATTGGTGACTTATATTGGTGGGGTTTGGAGGGAGTTCTGGGCATGACATCAGCCACCATATCTAGTAGTGGTGTGTTTATCTCTCTCAGAATTGTAGTAAGGCCCTGATGGGTTGATTCCCGCCAAGTTCCATTCCATTTCAGCCTCAGGGAGGCCATTGCAGCCTCTCCCTTGATGAAGATATCTATAGGGGGCAGGCCCAGCAGTACCTCCTTTTCTAGTTCCAGCAGTCTTTTCTAGTAAATTCAAACTAAAAAATGACTCGATGTACTAAATATTACAGAACGAAGATGACGTCCCCTACGAAGAAGAAATCCTCCGAAATCCCTACTCCATAAAGCACTGGCTACGTTACATTGATTTCAAAAAAGACGCGCCCAAGCACGGGGTGAACATCATTTATGAGCGAGCACTCAAAGAGCTTCCAGGAAGGTGAGTGGATATAATTTATATTATTGCAGAATAGCGATCGTATGCGATTGCTTACTATAATATTATTACTGTATCATAATGTGATCTTTAAACGCCTCTTGTAGCTACAAGTTATGGTATAACTACTTGAAACTGAGGAAAAAACAGATCAAAGGCAGATGCATTACGGATCCTTGTTATGAACACCTGAATAACACGTTCGAACGCGCGCTCGTGTACATGAATAAGGTACGTTTGGATTTCCATTGAAATGGTTTCATCAGTTTTGGAGATTGCAGTGTTTCGTATATCTATGGGTATTTCAGATGCCGAGAATTTGGATGGACTACTGCCAATTCATTGTAGAACAATGCAAAATCACGAGGGCTCGACAGGTGTTTGACAGAGCGCTCCGCGCCCTCCCTATCACCCAACACAGACGGATATGGCCGATCTACATTGGATTCCTGAAGAAACACAACATTCCTGAGACAGCTGTGCGGGTATTCCGTCGATATCTCAAGGTTGGTTGTTGTGCACGCTGTTCCTCGAAGCCTTTATCACTTATGAACGAGTCAGGGCTTTTTGGGGATTGCCAGCGCACCTCTCACTTGTACTACACCAAAACACCACATCTCTCGTAAATGTGCAACACGGACTCGTTCTTCCTCAGAATTCTTGATGACCTAAATTTCTTCCTATCGATTTTCAGCTGTGCCCAGAAGACGCCGAGGAGTACATCGACTACCTCTCATCCGTCAACAGGTTAGACGAAGCCTCTGTGAGACTCGCTGATATCGTCAACAGCGATGAGTTTGTTTCAAAACACGGAAAATCTAACCATCAACTGTGGACTGAGTTATGCGAGCTCATCTCCAAGAACCCTCAAGACATGAAGTGAGATCGGACACTTATTAGTTTATTGAATGTTCTATACAGGGCTTTAACGTTAAATGTTAGCAGCTTTTTTTTTTTTTTTTTTTTTTTTTTTTTTTTTTTTAAGATGAGGAAATCTTTTGAGGTCAGGTGTAATGCCTCGTGGTTAGATACTAGGGTCGGCCTCCTCCAGTTATGTGGAAGTCCAATCCAATCCACTAAAACCTCACCCTCCCAATAGCCCAACCTGGTACTATTTATCACATGACTTCGGGTTGGACCTGTGGCCAGTCTCAGTCTGGAGTACTGGTGTACACTGATTCAGCTTAATGTTAGGAAATGAATGAAAACGCAAAATCTTGTCAACTTTCAGCCGGGCAAAGGAAACATTTCCCCCCAGAAACATTCCCGCGTTCATTTATGGAAAAACTTCCCGGAATACATGTAATATAATATATTCACGGGCAGTGAACGTATTTATTGTGGGGACGTCTGAGAGAATGCACGTCATGTACCTTCTAAGATAAGTTAGGCACAGGTATCACCAGACGGAAACACGCTGAGATTTGTACGGAATGTTGAATATACCGTTAAAAATCTGGTATTTTGAGAGGGTTTTCCACGAATGAACGCGGGAATTTAACTGGGGGAAAATGTTTCCTTTACCTAAAAGTTGACTAAGTTCCGTGTTTGTATTAATTTCCTAACATTAGGCTGAATTAGTGAATACCAGTATTTTAGACGTTGAGGTCTCATCAGAAGGGAGATTTGATGCTCTTTTCAACAGCGTTCCTATTCAGATTTAAGACTGTAAATTAAGGACGTTATGGTCATTATAGTAATGTCAGGTCAAAAACACGAAAAGAATTTTGAATCGTGAATAACTGGGAAACGAAGCCTCTAAAGAGAAAATGAGAAAGCGTCTCCAGAAAGTCCTGGGGAGACTATTTGTTATTATCAAATTTGCCGAAATCCCTTCCTACAGCATTGACCGCATAATATTGGGTTTGCAATAGTTGTAGATTTCATGAAACCTCTTTCCTTCCCGGAACTCATTCATTCAAAATGTAGAATCCACCATTTTGGTTGGTTATTCCTTGAATAATCAACCTATGTTTCATGCGAATGGTCAACCTCTCCGATTCGGCTCAAATTTTTTTTCTGGACGTTTCATGGGTCTAGATCAAAAAAGGTCAATGTCCGTCCGCCGTCCGCGACGCCGTCCACGCCGTTTTTGGTAGTAGAAAATTTTCTAAAAATCTGAAATTTGGGTCAGGGGTCTGTAACCGGCCTGGGACGGTCCTCCAAGCTTTTCAGTCCGATCGGACCAAATTTGGGCGGGGTAGGGGTCAAATGTGTTTTTTTGAAAAATGGATTTTCGAGATTTTGGGCGATCTAGGCGAGTGGGGTATCATTTTCCACTAAATTTTGGACGCTGAATCAAATGAAATAGGTCTCAGGACGATTGGCACCCACTGGAAGAAGTTATGGGTCAAATTGGGTATACATCACCCATTTTAAATAAATGTGTTATGAGATTCTGGTACCTGGGCGTGTGGGGTATCATTTTCCACTAAATCATGGACACTGAATCGATTGGAATGGGTCTGGGACCCGCCGCACCACCGTTTTCCCATTTCCCCATGTTTTTAAATTAGTCTCCATGCGCCTGGTCTGACGAATAACCAACCCCTGTGTAAGAATTTGCAGCGTTTTGACTTTTGTATCGTACGCAATGATTATTGCAATAGAAATATTTCTGATTTTGAAGAAATGGGCTTTACTACTTTATTATGCATGTTTCCATTTTCAGAACATTGAATGTGGACGCAATCATTAGAAGTGGACTGAAGAAGTACACAGATCAATTGGGGAGATTGTGGAATTCACTAGCTGACTACTACATCAGGAGCGGCCTTTTTGAGAAGGTTAGTGGGCAAACCAGGTTTTATAAAAGAAAAAGAGGAAGAAATAAAGCCGTGTAATGTTTGAGGTTTTAAATTATTATTCGAGGAGGCGTGCATGGGCTGCCTCCCCGCTATCTATAAGGTGTAGCTGATTAGATCTGCAACTGTACTCAACATAATATGGCACTTGCTTACGAAATTGGTTAAATGGGTGCGGCAAGACTCGTCAAAACTGCTTATAATTGTATACTGGTGCTGGGGATTGTTCCTGATGAGGTGGAAATGGGCAGAAAGTGCGGTTGCGACCAAGCTTGTGCGCAGTTATATTCATCTAAACGGATGAACAAAGATTTCCCTTTGAAAACTGTACTCCGTCGAAATTCGTCTTCCAACGAATAGTATCCTTGGTTTTTTGACCGCCAGTTCAACTATGTGTGAGGACCACGTTTGTGAGGCTATGCGAGCATTTTATTTAATTGGATGAGGGTCAATCAATCAGGAGCGAGGCAAGATGAAGAGGAACAATGTCTTAAATGACTGCTTATACAAAATGCATGAGTATAAAGAGCGCTTAGGAGCTTAGGCTGCTGCTAACATTGCAACATATCCTTAGCTGTGGAAAATGGCTTTAGAATTACTATAATATTACGTCATTCCACATCTGCTAACAAGGAGACCTTACACCCTGTGCTAGTCAACACAATTTTTCAGGGCCAAATGCACGGGTCAGTAATGTTGAGCATTCAGAAAAGGCTGGAGACCGTTTTTAAATGAATAAAACTGCAGCAAAACGTTGTTCACATGTCTCCAACCGTACCAAAATTTGTTTTAAAGCCATCAATAATTTTGGCTTACCGTCAAAATGTCAACTTTTTACCATATTTTGGTTTTAGGCGAGGGACATTTATGAAGAGTCCATTCAAACCGTCACCACCGTGAGAGATTTCACTCAAGTATTTGACGCCTACGCCCAATTTGAAGAGCTGTCACTTAGTAAAAAAATGGAAGAGGTTGCTGACAAACCTGTGCCCTCTGAGAATGGTGAGTTAAGCAGCGCAATCAATTATAAAATACCTGCATCTAATATGTAACAAGCTGGTAGAGCAATTTTTAATATTGATAATCGTGTTGCCATTTCTAACAGCAGAAGTTTCTTTTTTTACTTGCTCCAACCCAAACTCCGCAACCAAATTCATCTGTACTGTACTCACTTAGGAGTGGATCTCATTCACTCCTCCTCGCTACTCCTGAGTTGGACACCTTTGCGGAACCAATTTTCGGTTTTTAATTTCCACACGCCCTCGTGGGAAATCTCGGAAACATCCCTTATTCAAACCCTGTTTCCGTTTGCCCTAACAAAGAGGTTGGCAACGCCCTGCCGTTTTCCCCTAATTATTTAAATTCCTTGAGAACATCCGTTACCGGAGTTCCTCAAAAATTTTCTTTGTGTCTACCGTGACGACCACGATTAGCCTCTTCATCAGAGTAGGTAATGACCTCCACCAACATTTTTTTTGTTACTACATAAACCCTACATTCATAACCACACGTTATTTCAAACCTTCCCGAGCCGAATAAAAGGAGAACGGGCCAAAACAATTTTTGCCGCCAATCCTCAATCCTGGCCTGAACTTGAAGCTACACTTATGAGGGACAAAAGGGGCATCTACAGTTTCTGTGCTTCACAAGGACCGTGTGAAAACTCCTTCAAATGAATATCCAATTTGAGTGGAAGCCCTCCTAAATGCTTCTGTAGCCCATATTAAGTCGAATGTCTGTTCTGAGGATTTGATTACTTTCTTCGCGGAACTAGTCTTCGTACATTCGTCACAGGATTGGACAACAACTTTGGCGCCCTCATTTGAGCTTGGGGACATGCCAGTGCCAAGCCATCCTGACGTACGAGTTTCAAGTGTGGAGTAAGTCCCAGCTGACTCAATTGCCACAACCGAAAACCTAACCGGTTGAATTACCTCCTGGTCAAATTCGAATTTCCGCCCTCTAGGCCAAAATTCGGATTTCCGCTATAATCAGGGTAAATTGCTCCCAATCAGAATAAACTTAACCCGGCCCGAACACAAAATTCAGAACTCATTGAACTTGACCACATTTTGACTTACACGAATAAGAAATATCATTCTGGTTGGATGTGTACTGGGGTAACTATAGGGTTTGCTGGGATAAAATTTTCAGGGTCCCCTAATATTTGAGGTTCCCATAAATTTAATATAATAAATATAAATATTGTTATAATTATTCCTAAATAATCTTTAATTCTGAAGTATGGATGAAAGGGAATTTTATCTGAATTTCTATTTACTCCAGGTCTACAAGGTTTTTCATTCTATCAAAAAACGGTTAGTGGGAACTTTGGTAAAAAGATAAAACCTACCACCGCGATCCAGTGATCATCGCTCCAGAATCACCCAATCGACTACCGTTCCTTGTGGTGAACTTTTCAACCAAAAGCATTTGTATCTCCCCTTCCTTGTATTTCCCTTTCACAAGCAATTTCAATCACTCCTAGGACTGGACAACTTAAAAGCCTTAAAAGTATCGGAGACTTAGAGAATAATCTCTCAAGAACACCTCAGGTCAACATTTCAAGTGGATGCTTCTGTCCGAGGAAACGATTGAGTCACTCCTAATTCATACCAGATCCATCCAACAAGTAAAAATGAACGTAGGTGATATAAAAAATGGCGAAGCCATAATTGATTCGTTCTCTTTTCCTGGTCTACAAATTCCAACTGGCATTGTCACAGTTAAGGACTACTAAGGAACTACAAGAGGAAAAACTCGTGAGATTGCATTTCACCGACCCTTTAAATGCTGAACCAGTCTCCATAGCTCAATTTGCCGATGAAGTACCTACTCTGAACAACCTGGCACCTCTTGCAAACTCAAACGCCAAAAACGATGGATCGATTACTCTTAAGTTTCGTTTAAACCATCTCAACCTAGAAGAATTAAACGCCATTAAGAAGCTGATTCACGACTACGCCGACCTCTTCCAAGAAGAAGATAATCAATTGTCATTTACAAGCGAAGTCAAACATCACATTTGGACTAAAGACGAAAACCCTACAGATACCCACACATCTATAAGGAAAAAGTTGACCGGCAAGTGGAGAAACTCTTTGCCCAAAATATTATTGTCCTTACAATGCCCTACTGTGAATTGTTCGGAAGAAGTTAGATGATCCGGAAATCCTGAATTCCGCATGGTGATTGACTTTATGAAACTTAACGAATCCAAGATAAATTCACGCTGCCAAACATCTCGGAATTACTAGACAAACTTGGAAAGTCAACTTATTTTTTCACCGTCGATCTTGCACAAGGCTTCCATTGAATTGGATGAAAGTTCTGTCCCAAAAACTGCCTTCTCCATGGATTCAGAGCAATATGAATACTTGCGTATGCCGTTTGGTTTTCGCAATTTTTCTGCCCCTAAACAGACCCACAACCACTATACAGAGAATTGAGGCACCTTAAATTTGGTGGCTTCTCAAGGCTCTATCACTTCCGTATATATTTTAGACCTCTTTTTTGAAAATTTCTAAAAATATCTATGCGAATTCCCTGTATTAATTCATCATTTGAAGAAGCTCTACGAGGCACCTGTACCTAGGAGTTCAACTACTATCACTGGCTGGTCCCTCATTTAATAATGCATTTTTTGTTATGCAGTAATTATTTTTTGGTTGGTAAGATTGAACGCTTAGTGTTGAAAATT
The DNA here is from genome assembly GCA_019603395.1 of Cyrtorhinus lividipennis. Classification (NCBI taxonomy): domain Eukaryota; kingdom Metazoa; phylum Arthropoda; class Insecta; order Hemiptera; family Miridae; genus Cyrtorhinus; species Cyrtorhinus lividipennis. The sequence continues at coordinate 764,904 of CM034010.1, read as the reverse complement.
ATATCATTAACTCTGCAATACTACTGCTACTCTTAACAAAGTGTTTGATCCCTCAGATGACATTGACATCGAGCTCCGAATGGCGAGGTTTGAAAATCTGATCGAGAGGAGGCTACTTCTCCTGAATTCCGTCCTTCTTCGTCAAAATCCTCACAATGTCCACGAGTGGCTCAAACGAGTGCAATTATTCGAAGGGAAACCTCACGATGTAAGTTTCAGAAGTTATGTTACCCTTACCTACACTTCCCCAAGGCTCACAGCAATGGTTCACTCCTTGTGAAGGGATTTGTGAGGGGTGAAGGGGCAGGTCCACTCCCTTGCTGCCCCCCTTGGCCGGTTCGTTGCTGTCTAACAAGCAGCGCTCCTGCGCGCAGGAGACCCAAAATCGGGGACTCACTTGCGCCAGAATCATTATACTTTTAGACCTCAAAGCTGGCCTGGGATTACCTCCAATCCCTGAAGAGGCTCTTGAAGGAGAGCTTGGTGACGCCAGGGCGTTTGAGGGAACGAGGATGCCAACCTCCTTGCCAAAAAGGGTTCGGCGTCTGCTCCCATTAGTCCCGGAGCCTCGATCGGGAACTCAAGTGCTACCACCACCAGTAGGTCAAACCATGAGTGCGCTCTCTACTAGCTGCATAATGGCATAGGAAACCTGGCATCAGGCAAACTTCATCTCACCAAATACAAAAAGGTCAAAGACCCTTCTCTTTCTGAGTAGAAAGGACCTCTGAATCCTCACGTCCATGTACACTGGAGCTGTCCTCTTAGGTACCATCTGTGTAAGATGGGAAAATCAAAGACTGCCACTGTGCGTGGAGGGAGCGGGTACAGCTGTGCGCGTGTCCAGCTTTTGCCGCAACTCGACCGCGGATCTTTGGTAATGGACTGCCTAGCACATTTGACATCTTTATGGTGGCTCCTGGCGGGATCCTCCACTACCGTAAGGAGGTGGGGATTTCGCTGGTGTTCTACTATAAAGATCGAGCAGGCACAATAGATCCGCAAAGGTCGCAGCGCCCATGGGCAGTAGTGCCATTCGCCCTCGCATAAAAGGGGAAAACGAAGTATCAAATCTTCACAACTCCCATTTTTCTTATTCGCAACTGGTTTTTATTTATTTATAATTCTCATGTATTTTTTCCCGCAGATTATCAACACATACACGGAAGCAGTTCAGACGATAGACCCCAAGCAAGCCGTAGGAAAGCCCAACATGTTATGGGTGAATTTCGCCAAGTTTTACGAAGAGAACGATCAAATTGACGATGCTCGAATCGTCATGGAGAAAGGAACTCACGTAGCGTACCTTAAAGTAGACGATTTAGCGTCTGTCTGGTGCGAATGGGCAGAAATGGAAATTCGAAACGAGTAAGTTTTGTTTATAGTCGTTATGGTTGGTTATTCCTTGAATGATCATAACCATGCCCAATTGTCCCCAAAATTTGACAGTATACGTTACATAATGTTTAGATCAAAAGGCGAAATGGCCGTACGCCGCCCACTCCGTTTTTGGTAGTAGAAAATTTTCTAAAAATCTGATATTCTAATCAGGGCCCTCTAACCGGCTCTAGTTGGTGCATGAAACTTTCAAGCCCGATCGAACCAAATTTGGGGAAGGTATGGGTCAAAATGTATTATTTGAAACCCGATTTTCGGGACTTTTGGGAACTAGGTATGTGGAAGATCATTTTCCACCAAATTGTGGACGCTGAATCCATTAAAATCGGTCCTGCACCGATCAGCGCGTGGGTTTTCGAGATGTTTGGGTACCTAGGCCTGTGGGGTATCATTTTCTACAACATTTTGGAATCGATTAGAATGAGACCGGGAGACTCCACACTCTCGTTTCCCCATACTGCTGCTCCAAGGAATAACAAACCATTGTGGAAGAATTCGTGTAAGGTCCCGATAGGATATTAGCCATTATATGATAGCTACTATGTATTATATCTTTTATTCATTTCCCCTTCACATCTTCAGGAATTACGAAGAAGCGCTGAGGTTATTACAAAAGGCAACGGTGATGCCCTCACGAAAAGTCGATTATCACGATGACTCGGAAACTGTGCAAATGAGACTTTACAAATCCCTGAAGCTATGGTCAATGTACGCCGATTTAGAAGAAAGTTTTGGAACGTTCAAGGTAAGATCCGGGTTAATCACATGTAGTCGCAATATACCATTGCGGGTTTTTAATGCGTATTGACGATTTGTTCTTGATTCCAGTCATGTAAGGCGGTTTACGACAGAATAATCGACTTGAAAATAGCTACGCCTCAAATAATCATCAACTACGGCCTGTTTCTAGAAGAGCATAATTATTTTGAAGAAGCATTCAGAGTAAGTTCCCTCCAAAGACCCGTAGCTCCTCTTGATTTGAAGACTGCACTTAAGAAAGTCCACCTTTTGCTCCATCAAGTTGCAGCTTACTTTGTGATTACAGGCTTACGAAAAAGGGATTGCCTTGTTCAGATGGCCCAACGTTTACGATATTTGGAACACGTATTTGACAAAATTCCTCAAACGGTACGGTGGTACCAAATTGGAGAGGACTAGAGACCTATTTGAGCAATGTTTGGAGAATTGTCCCCCGAAATTCGCCAAAAGTTTGTATCTCCTGTATGCGAAACTAGAAGAAGAGCATGGCCTGGCTCGCCACGCGATGGGAGTTTACGAAAGGGCGACTTCGGCTGTTCTCCCTGAAGAAATGTTTGAGGTCAGTCAGCGGATTCATTAATTTATTCCTCTTTTGTGACTTTTCCGCTCTTCAGCCACACACACACAAAAATTCTTGGTGGTCAAACATGTCTACGTTTTAGGTGTTCAACATCTACATTAAGAAAGCCGCCGAGATTTACGGTATCCCCAAAACGAGGCAAATATACGAGAAAGCCATCGAGGTCCTCAGTGAACACAATTCACGCGAGATGTGCCTGCGTTTCTCCGAAATGGAAACCAAGCTGGGTGAAATCGACCGAGCTCGAGCCATCTACGCGCACTGCAGTCAAATGTGCGATCCCAGAGTGAGTATTTTGGCGCTCAGTTCTTCCTACTGATCACGTTCTGAAGGATTCCTTTAACGGTTAGTACTGTTTCAGGTGACAGCCGTTTTCTGGCAGACGTGGAAAGACTTCGAAGTGAGACACGGCAACGAAGATACGATGAGGGAAATGTTGAGGATCAAGCGGAGTGTACAAGCCACCTACAACACGCAGGTTTGTGACGATTTGAATAACAGCCCCACCTTTTCGGTCACAAGCATGTTACTACTACCATTAAGTAAGTGGAATTAAGATCCACTCAGGGTAACTTGTTTCCTCGGTAAAGCAGTGTGTAAAAATCCTTTTTTTTTTTTACCCTTGGCTTACTTATACTTTATTTTCCCTTCACATTCGGTTGGCACAGGCCTTCTTGTCATTTCCTACTCTGTGCATCTTATTCCATTTACCCAATTCTGTTTGAGTCGCGGTCGTGCTTCCGAACGGAAAGGGTCTCATCTAGAAAGCTCCCAAGGTTTTTATTCACTGTGCGAGGTCTTAGTAGCTAAATAGCAGCTTTTTTCGGACCAGGTGTTTCAAAAAGGGAGGATTGTGAAACTGTAAATACACACATGCGTAAAAACCAACGATAACACAGGCACACACACACAAAAAAAAGTCAAAGTCCATGAAAGCGACCTGTGGGGTTTTATGTTTTTCGGGTCGCTGATTTCGAATCGTTTGCCAGTTTTTTCAGATCAGATCGCTTTCAAGGTCATTTGAAGGTCAAACCAACAAAATAACCGCAAAAAATATCTAAAAATGTATATATAGGTTTTGAAGCAATTTGTGAAAGCCTTAGATGCCAATGGTCGATGTTTTAAATACTTGGAAAAGAAGTTTCAATATAAATCTGATGCCAAGTTGAAAGAAGGGATTTTTGATGGTCCAGAAATAAGGAGACTTTTACAAGACCTTCAAATGACCTTATATGACCTTCAGATAACCAGACATGATCGAACCAACCCTGGATTCGGATTCAGCAACCCTTGAAAACACATACATAAATTTTTACAATTTTTTTTTTTGAGGTTATTTTTTTGGTTTGACCTTCAAATAACCTTGACCTTGACCTCATGAAGGTCAACCAACACCGGATTTGAAATCAGCGTTCTAAAAACCTATGTCTGAATTTTTTCAGATTTTTTAAGCAATATTTTTTTAGCTATATATTCTCCATTTGACCTTCAAATGACCTTGAAAGCAATCTGATCTGAAAAAACTGGCAAACGATTCGAAATCAGCAACCCAAAAAACATAAAACCCCACAGGTCGCTTTCATGGACTTTGACTTTTTTGTGTGTGTGTGCCTGTGTAATCTAGCAATTTGGAGCAAATTTTTTCTCCTCTGCGGACTGCGAGGAGGAGAGAGACGGAAGACAAAGGAATAGAAAAACCCAATTCTGTTTCTACCTCCTACTTTTACCCTGTTCCTGAGTCAGTACAATGAATCTGATAACATTTTGAACACCCGCGGAAATCTCTAGAAACTGCTTTTTCCCAATTTATGCCATAATGGTTGCGAGCAATGAAACGCTTTCTGAGTCGCCAATGCTACTAAACCCAAATGTTGTTCGACGTTATGAAAATTCGTTTCGACCATGCCTTTAGTCCTAGGAGTCATTGAAAACTATTTATTCGACGTTACTGTCGTTGTTGGGGCTGAATTGTTATTTGTCGGTGAGCCCAAAATGATAACCTCTCTCTCTTTATACCAGGTAAATATGATGTCCGCGCAGATGTTGTCAGCCGCTAGTAGCATTGCTGGAACTGTATCAGATCTTGCACCTGGAGCCAAAGATGACATGCGCTTATTGGAGGCTAAAGCTGCCGAAATGTCCACCGCTAGAGGTACGTGGTTTTTCTAAGGGTGGTTGTGCATATTGTACTAAAAAAACGAACTTTGAAAAGAGTTTGATCTTTGATCCCCTTGGCCTGAAAATGTTTTGTTTTTGTACTCAGGTCAGCCTTCCAGTTTGAGCTCCGGGATCATGTTCGTCCGAGGTGAAACTCAACAAGTGACCAAAGACGGACTGGTCAACTTGGCGAAAGACGGACCTTTGAAGGTTGCCAGTGAGGTCAACGTTGATGACGCCCTGGCGTCCAGTGACGAAGAAGAAATCTCCGAAGGTATGTTAAAACTCCTCTGCCTCCACTACGCTTACAACCGAACCTTATCTCATTCATAAAATAATTTTTTCTCAGATATGCCCATTGAGAAGCAGATTGTTCCTGACGAAGTTTTTGGTAGCTTGAAATCCAGGGACGACGACGAAGACTAAGAAATTCACCAGCAGTGGAAACTCTCGGTTTATTAGTTTCTTATTTTGTCAATAATTGAATTTACGCTGTGCTCAATAAATAGGTCTTCAAAACTTGTCCTCTTTCCGAGACCCTTTTGCTAAGTTTTCTCTGGGCAGTACCACAGTCATTGAATACTGAAAGTCAGGTGGGCCTACCAAACAACAAGACAGGACGAATGAGTAGGGATAGGCTCATATTGGTATTAGAAAAAATGTATTTCCTTCCAAACCCTGCGACATATATATATTTTTTGACAAATTTTCAAATAGCTCAGCGGACACCGATCTGAAGGTTCTATTTAATTGGACAACAAAGAGCAGCTGAGTGAGAAATCACTATAAAGATGTCATTGATGAGGTACTCAAATTAATATGATACTCCATTAATATATGAGGGCATTACAACTAACGGGGAATCACCCGTCTTCCATAATAATTTGTAAAAAATAGATCACACGCAATCTACTTTTAACGATTTCAGACCAAAACACACTACGTGATCAACTTGGAAAAATGTTCAGATGGAACGATGCGAGGGTGTGATGAAGTAGACAGTGTCCGACACGGTGTCCAAGGTGTCGGTTGGCACTTGTTGGGACTGGCTGGCAAGAGCGTTGGCATCTTTTTTTATGCCTCCAAACATGATGAGCTCTCCCTTCCCTTTAACGAGCGTGTACAGGATGGTAGGCTCCGGGCTGCCGAAGGCAACGGCTTTGATGGGCAGCCACGAGACGACGGGAGTTTCTTCGAGGACCCGGGAAATGTCGAGGACGAACATGGCCATTTTGGGGGGTTTCGAGGTTTTCTTGTTTTTCTCTTGCGGCTTGATGAGGCTCCTCAGGCGTTCTTCCATCCGTTTGATGGCGTCCAACTGCTTCTCCCTGGGGGAAGCCACAAAATATTATTTTATCATAAATTGTCTATAACAACGTCATAAGTAGAGAACTCACTTCACCTCGTACCTGTTTCTATGCACAGTGGGACGGGTATCCCTGAAAGCTATCATGTTGTTCATATAATGCGTGTTGTTTAAAATTGGCCTAGGCATCTCACGAGGGACTTCTCTTGGTTCTTCGGGTGCTAAGGGTCCTCGGTTTGCTCGCACGAGGCTCCCCCGTCTACCGTTCACGTTGACGTCACGGTCGATTGGTGGTTGAGGATTGGCTTCCGCGTCAACCCTGATATCGAAATTGGCGAAGACTATGAGTATTCTGTTCAATAAAATGGTGAAGGTATTCGATGGTGCCGGAACTTACGCTCTCAGTTCGTCGGGAGAAATCCTCCTGTTCTGGTTTCCACCAATGTGAGAGTTGGAAGTCCATCTGGAGTAGGCTAAAGAAGTTGGAGTGGATTCAGGATTTCGGCTCATGACGACAACGTAATCCTCAACCTGTAAAAACAGTAAAATTTAATTGTAAAACGAATTTCACGTCGACACGATTTCAGCAATTGGTATTTCATAAATATCGGGCCAGACGAGCACCTACCTTGCAGGCGGGGTGACACCAAAGATGAGAAGCCGCCCACTGACGATTATTAACCAGAATTGACGTCCAAACCCAAATCCTCCCAACCATCGTCAACATCCAAATGTCGACCATAACAGCACTCGGTGGACCTGCCCAACCTCCTGCAATAAACAAACGGCAACACCACCAATATTGGTCAGTGCAAGAAGCTTAGTTTCCATCCCAATGGTTACCTGGGCCAGTGACGGCTATTGCCTCCTCCGGTTTTCATAACAGAAGCTGCCATATATAAAGTATTGGTATGTACGCACCAAGGATGAAGAGTCGCTCTTCGTCGATGGCTATCTGCGAATGACCGTATCGAGGGAACGGTTTTTTCTCTGTCGTTTCCTTCATCGTCCAAGTGTGAGTCTTCATATTCAAGCACCAAACTTTGTTTGAACTGAAGGTCGTCAGGCTGAAATTAACCGAACGTAAATGATGGTGGTTTGAAGGAGATTCAACAGGAGTTTATTATTCCTTGTCAACTGAGTTAGTAAAGGCATTAATACACTACTTAATCGCTCTCACCCTCCATTATGGCCTTGCAGACCACCGAAGACCACCATATGATCGCCGTGAACTGTTGCAGCATGTCCAGCCATTGAAGGTGGGCTGAGAGGTGGTGTTACTGAAGTCCACCGGTTAGCTTCTACATTGTACACGTGAAGTTCGTTGAACGTTCGCCACGCCTGTTGAAAGAATAGTGATTGTTTACCTGGGGATAAACGCAAGGATCCACGATATAACCTTTTGACTTGAAACACCCATGGCTTTAATAATATATGAGTAGTAATAATATATGAGTAGTGAGCAGTAATGGGGGGTATGTATCCACCCATTTGGTATGTGTCAGGATTTCTGGAACCTGGGCGTGTGGGGTATCATTTTCCACTAAATTTTGGATCCTGAATCGATTGGAATGGGTCTGGGACCCGCCGCACCCACCGTTATCCCCATTTCCCCCATGTTGAAGAAATGAGTCTCCATGCGCCTGGTCCAAGGAATAACCAACCCCTGTGTAAGAATTTGCAGCGTTTTTTGATCAGGACATCATGAAACGTCCAGAAAAAAATTTTGAGCCGAATCGGAGAGGTTGACCATTATCATGAAAACATAGGTTGATTACTCAAGGAATAACCAACCAAAATCCAGTCAGGTTTCATATTGATAGCAAGAAGCCTTTAGCTCAGAAAAATGGCTTATTCTTAAATACAATTTTTAAAAAATGATGTCAAAATTTGTCAAAAAAAGAAGACAATTAATGGAATTGTTTTCCTGCTCAGATTTTATTCTGGTCGTCAGTACCCCTCACCTTGAATTTCTAAGCCATCTAATTATCATAGTATGTACCTACTAGCTAATTTTTTATTCGAAATTCGCTTTAGAAAACTACACCATATGCGCTTGTGTTCTTGGAAACCTCGATAACCTCCATTTACAGTGATCACGGTTGGAGCAGTTTACCTAGGATCAGCTGGAGGATGGTGGTGGCAAGGGGAGGTAGGAGTAGGAGAAGTGGGCGCAGTCACAGGCGAGGACGATCCTCGATGTGACAATACCGATCTGCTAAAACGTGATTTGAGTAACAGCGATGGAAAATGTGTCTGGAGGAGCCCTGGCGGAACAGGACCATTTAGGAACCAGGAACACTCAAGGATCGACCTGGGACTTGAGTCCTTGGTACTTTTGACTTGTCACATTTAAGAGTTTCAGTTACTTTTCGGTAACTGAAGATTCAGATCGATACAGAACAACACATCCCTTAGGCTGCAGGCTTGAGGTACACAGTCAAACGCACTTGAGGTAAGTAGGGCGACGGATGAGTCCAACCACCAAACAGAACGAGAGTTTTGTCATAATACACGAGTGACGCAGATGCTTTAGGTGACGGATAACTGCCCATGGTGAGTAATCGGTGCCATGTTCTCGTCGTCAAATCGAATTTCCACAGGTCGTTAAAGGTTGTACTAGTGCATGTACACCCGCCAAACACGTACATTGAGTTGTCTGAAAAAATTAATACATTTTTAAAAAATATAAATGGGAGACGCAGTAATAGGGAATCTGCAATGTTTTTGGCACAAAGAAGTTTATTAGCAATCAAGAAATCACAGGCCTGAATAAGGATTACCACGTTAGAATCAGCATTTAAAAAACTTGATACTTGGTGTTTTCTAAATCTCCATCTAAGAGAGACAATAGGAGGACTATAATGTGAGGAACCATGTCTGCAGGGGCTCTGCTGCTTCGCTGGCATGCTCATGTCCACAGCTGGACTTAGTGAGGTCTGCGAGGTACTTGGGGGTTGTCATAGACGAGGACTTGAGATGGGATTCACCCCCCTGGATGAAATATATCCACATTTTTTACTGCCTAAGAAACGTGCTTTCTTCAACAATCTTATTTTAATTTATACACCATTAGTTTAAAGCACTCTAAGTTTTTGTATTCTCGTATGGGGCTCGGCTTGGCCTACGATTATGTAACCCCTGTTAATTGTTCAGAAAACTATTGAAAAGGTAATTTCCCCGTCGTTTCCTCTCAAACAAAATTTTTAAAACTTGTTTTTAACATACGCCACATGTACCTGAAAGTAGCCCTTGGTTTTTACCATAAACTTCCTGACTTTTTCCAATATCCTCGACCAGCAACGTCATACCTCTCCCTACAACTCAGGCAATTGTCTTTGCTCCTCCCTCTCGCTTGTCATCAACATCTCATCACACCAGATTACACCTGCACCAGTCTCCTGGGCGACCAGCGTCAACGACACGTGGAGGGCTAAGGGTCACTCTTGAACATTCGTGCGTCATATTGAATTGGCTGGAACCTTCCCGTTTGCTCGAGACAACACGTCGAGTTCCCAGAACCAGGGAAGACTTGAGAAGGTTCTCGGCCAAGGGAGCCAGCATAAAAAGGGACCAAGGAACGCCACAGAGGGCAGTTCAGTTCAGAGTCTGAACATAGACGCTTCGTGTTATAAATTAGTGCGACAACCACGTTACAACCATGTATTGTGCCTTGTGATTGTGTAAGTGTGTGGATGAGGACAGTGTATTTGAGTGAACAATTGTAATAAATTATTTACAAAGAACATAAATCGTTACAATATACTACAGCATGCCATGTGTTCAGAGCCCTCCCTGAGGAACTTAAGTCTCCCTCAAATTTCCCTTGTAATGTGTATTTAAAAAAAAAAAATCTTCTCATGGCTTGTTGCCTTGATGCTCTTTGCACGTAACTCTACACATATTTTTTAATGTGTAGTCCCCAAAGCTTCATTAGTCAATGTACCTCATCTGTCTTTTGCACCCTTTCAAGGTACATAATTCGATTCTGGTATACATAAGTGGATAACGTTAGAATCAGCTATATACTCCCCCACACCACATGAAGCTTGTCTCATGGTGTTAGGGTAGTTCTTACCCACGTACAGTTCTTTATTTTATTTATTATCCCTTATTTCTATATTACATTTTATGTTCGTTGAATATTTGACCACTCGGGACAGCTCAAATTGCTCCCTGCACCAACTACCTACCTAGCGGGAGAAGAATCAACTACTACCAGTCATATCCTTACTTCGTTGAGATATGATCTACCTGTCGTGATAGAAGAGAAACCTCAAGAAAATACAGAAGAAATATTACTCTCACATAAACAACAAGCAATACTATTTTATAATGTCATATCAAGTCATATCAAAATAATGAAGTTCACCTCGCAGTTGTCAACACTGCGAGGCCTCCTTGATTTTCCTCGACTGACGCCAAGCGTCGTCTTTCTGGTTATGGCGGTCCTAGAGTTTGTTGAGAGTCAAGAATATAATTCGTTCAAGTGACTAAGTGTTGTTCAATTATCAAATCCAGTATAATTCATATTCATAGATCAATAGGTAAACAAGAAGTGGTTCATTTCATGTGTATGAAATTCAGTGAAGAAACACCGATAATTTGGCGATGTTATTATTTGTTCTTCTTTATTCTTTAGTTTATTCTCAGCCGAACCAACAAGCAATGTATTGTACAAATCTATCCGGAATAAACTTTCATCGTTTTTCATTCATTCATAATAGCGCAGCAAAGGGCAGGATGACTTCAGGGTCTGACCTTGTCCTTAGAAAAGATGGAGCCCAAGAAGAATGAGTGACAAGGTAGGGATCAAATCCGACATTCAGACTTATCGTGCAAGCCAGAATGAAGAAGACCCTTGTGTCACATTGAACGACTTTACTGCTTCTTTGGGAGAGTTTGGATCTGGTGTCGCCAGGAACCCACATGGTTACTTGATCTAACGTTTGCGTTTGCTTAGGCCTTCTCAATCTTTCCTCTTTCTTCTATGACGTTCAATCAACAATTTCAACACATTGTGGTAGAGTAGTTTGAAGTCGTTACCATGTATGCAAGCAGAGTGTGAGTAACGTTTGGTTATGGTCCGCGGTTGCTGTATAGGTTCACTATTCCATTGAATCGAGAAGTTTCCAATCGCCTTGTAGAAATCTAGTTTTTTGTAGCGAATAACATCTGGAAATGAATACAACTGATTAGTTCGCACACGTCAAAATATTATATAACCTTTATCAGTGGTTAAAACATCAGAAATTTGTGCGTCATTCGGAACAAGCGCCCTGCAACGCTCCTGCCGCTTCACAATAAGGCGAATCATGGCTTGCTCCATTGTACATGGGATTTTGTGAAGGGTGTCTTTTACAGGTTTTGACTGATTCTTGCCTGTGGGCGTATACGGTCTTGAAAATAAGTGAAACCATGAATAAACTGATCCATTGAGCGGCGATGTACTTATTTTAAGCAACTCACTTTGAGAGGATCTGTGCCATCTCTTGCAAACCAACATACAGCAATCCAAGTCTCCATAAGGCAACAAAAGGCTCAGGATGTGCTCAAGTATCTCATTCGGAAGATCGTTGATCCCAGTGCAGTGCTTCTCTTCAGGCCGCGGCTCGGTGGTGACGTGCGCGTCATTTGCCATGTCCTACAGCTTCCGAAAATCTTTTTAAATAGAGAAAAATCGCGCGCGCCAGAAAATCGCGCTAAAAACGGGAAGGTCAGTAAGTCTTTTTCAAGCGTTGTCATGTTGACTGCACGATAGGGGCGTACCAGTTTACTGCCGAGGAACGCAGCGTAATTAGATGAGCGATATTCATTTGCAGGAATTCTGGATCCCACGAGAGATTTTCGAACGCAGAGACGCACCCAAACGTATCAAACTTGATACACAAGAAGAATTAACGAATCAATTGTTGTACAATGAAACTACAGAAGTGATTGTTTACAGCTTGTGGCTACAACACAGCTGCTTTGCAGTTCTTCTTCGATTTCCATTTTATGGTACGATTCATCGTGGAATGACACCCCATCTTGGGTCTCAGAATTGAGGTTAGCTGGAAACTTTGCTAGAGCGCGCGGATGTCTTGGGCCGGGTACACATGTTGAGGATTCCGGAGAGGATTCCTCGTTGATCGATTCCTCTCCGGCCGACGGACCGTGTGGATGGGTCGAGGCCTTCAGTTGAGGCGGACCGAACAGGCCGCCAGGCCTTTCCAAATTTTGGAAAGGCCACCTGAGGCCGGGGTTCCGGTTCCCGGAATTGAACCCCTTCCTTCACGTGTGGATGAGGTGATCGGTTGTAGGTATCGCTCGAGTATCGTCACAGTGGTCGTAGCTCCTCGTTAATTTTTTGATTTTTGTTTTTCGCCTTGTTTCGGTCGACTATTTTTCACATTTTCTCGTTTCGACTTCGTTTTTTTTTTGGTCATGTCGACGAATGGAAGTGGGTCTTCAAAGGACGTGGTATTGGAGGAGTTAATAGAGCTTTACAGAAGTGAGCCTTGTCTCCCAGAGACAAGACAGGGCCATGGCTACACCAACTACACAGTTTTCCTAGAAAGGCCTCTCGCGTGTCGAAACCTCTGGCCGAAGCCTCCTGGTTTTCCCGTACGTGTGGATGCTCCGTCCGGCTCCGGCCGCCTCAGAGGTTTTCCTCAGAGGAATCCTCTCCGGAATCCTCAACGTGTGTACCCGGCCTTGCATGCTGCGTATATTTGCTTGTACCTATATTAATTCATAATTACCAGCGTATAAATTCCGCCTCAAACCCCTATTTACGTAATCTACAGTAATTTGAGTAATTTGGCCTTCTTTTGAACATTTTAGGTCCATTTTTGTTAGTTTGTAGTTAGTGTACATGAGGTCCCAGGATAACCTCCTGCTGCCTCTCAACCTATTCAAGTTTTACCCTAACTAAATTAAAAAAAACACCTAAAGTTTTCACGGAGCTAACCCCGTTAATTTCTAAATTACGGAAATTGTAATATCTAAACGAAGCCACAAAACTGCTTAATTACTATTATTGAAAAGATATTAGTGAATAATATTATATAGAATCCATATTATAATATTATATAATATGTCGGAACAGCACACTGAAGACCTCCTTAAATATACAATCTCTCTTCATTTTCCACACCACCAGGTTTGTTCTATGTAGAAGCAGGGCTGCCATCGCTGCCTGCGACCATATGGATGAGGAGTGGTTGTCTTTCCGACACTCCCCTTCAACCATCTATGAACCGATCTATGCTGCAACTTCTCCAAATATCTGGGCTGCAACTTCTCCAAAGATCTGCGCTGCAATTTCTCCAAAGATCTACGCTGCCACTTCTCTGGGGAGGGCGCCCCAGAAAACGGCGCGGACAATGGACGGCGGACGGACATTGACCTTTTTTGATCTAGACACCATGAAATGTCCAGAAAAAATTTTTGAGCCGAATCGGAGAGCATAGGTTTGCATAAAAACATAGGTTGATTATTCAAGGAATAACCAACCAAAATTGGAATGTCTATCTTTTCACAATTCAAGTGCCAAAAAATGAAGGTGTTTTGAATCGTTTTGCTTTGTATAACCCCAAAATGAACCTAATAAATTAATCTAAAACTGTTGCTGACAGCGAGAAAAAGTCATTGGGTAAAAAATACATATTTTCTGAAAAGGGAGGTGTTGATATATCAACACCCCCAGTCAAAGTGATATATGTGAAAGTGATATATCACTTTCACAGAATAGCGCATCGTTCATACGACATTTTCTAAGTACCTTAGAGGGAAAAGCACGAAGAAGAAGAATTTGGCGAAGAGGTTTTGGGCGGTTATCACGTGCGTCCTCGAAGGATTTTAAAAACAAACGTAGCCGGATTTCGTTTCTTTTTCGTGAGTTTGACGTTTTTGACGGTTCGTGATTCGGGTTTGACACGATTCGGTTGTCTGTTCCTAGCTCAACATGTCTTTAGTTAATCGGATCCAACTAACTACGTTGCAAAAGGTAAACAGTGGAATCAACTATCAGTAGAGATATGATTTTCCTGAAACAATCACAATCTTAATCGCATTTGTGTGTAAGTAGAATAGATTCTCGATTCTGAAACTGAAGAAAACTTGGGCAATCTTTGTTTTTCGTCGACCAATATTGCGCTCTTCGAAATCACCTTGTGCTCTCGTAGTTTGCGTTATGACGTGAGTTTTATCTTTCTTGTCGCAGGGCGTGATTTTATCCATCGGAACGGGCATTGCTCTTCTAGCCGTGGTCGCACAGTTTTTGAAGAGGAGAAGAAAAACACCTGCAACCACCAGAAGCGTAAGGCGAACGAAAACGTTGAGCCAGAACATCGGAAGTGGACCAATCACTAGCACTCCGTACAATGGTGTTGGTAGGTATTCGTTTAAATTCTGGACTTTCTGAGTCCCAATGGAGATTATGCCCCCACTGAGCTACCGAGTAAGCATGCGGTTAATCAACTCTAAAAGCCTCTCAGAGGTCATGTCAACATATCAGAGGACACCTGATTTTTATGTAGTAAAGCATAGGTAGCATAGCTTTATTTTATGAAGTACTTAGAAAAACACAATCTAATTAGCGATAATCAATACGGCTTTAGGAAAGGTAGAAGCACTGACGATGCAGTATGCTATACGACTGCAAGTATACTGAAATCATTGGACGTTGGGAAAAAAGTAATTTGCATCTTCCAGGACCTGACTAAAGCTTTTGATACGGTTTCACATAGAAAGCTAGTCATGGCCGTAGAGAGAACTGGAGTTAACCGCGGATTTGTCGCATGGACAGCAAGCTACTTAGAAGGCAGGAGTCACTACACTAAAATTGGACATGTTATCAGCGATCGTGAACCTGGTAGATGTGGAATCCCGCAGGGGACGGTCCTCGGACCAATATACTTCCTGGTATACATGAACAGGCTGCTTGAACTTTTTACAGAAGGAGAAGCTGTATCATTCGCCGATGATACTGCGCACATTGCGTCTGGCAATCGCTGGGACCAAGCAGTCAGAAAAGCTGAACAATGCATCGCGAAGTCTCAAGAGTGCCTCACGGAGCTTGGGATGAAAATCAATGTGTCCAAGACAAGTTTCATCGCATTTTCAATGAGAGAAGCGGAGGTTCCTAATATTGGGAGCAGAATGCGATCACTCGGAACTTTGCCTTTGCCCGACGATCATGCAGGTATCTTCGACTCGATATTTGGGGGTGGATGTCGATCAATGTCTTCGTTGGGATCAGCATGTGAAGAACCTAACATCGAAGATGAGAAAATTGTTGTATGTGTGTCGGGAAGTAAGGAATTTTTTGTCAGACGAGGAAGATGTTCTATTTTGCGCTTGTCCAGTCTCGGATGATTTACGGTGTGTCGGGGTGGGGAGGCTGCGGAGACGGTCTACTCGACGTAGTGTACCTCGCGCAAAAACTTCTCATCAAAGTCCTGCTGAAGAAGCCAACTCGGTACTCAACTGCAGCTCTCTTCGAAGAATTCAAGGTGATGAAGTTCAGAGATCTCCGAGACACAGCCACCATCATAAAAACTTTCAGGGGTGCTCAGAGAAATGAGCTGCAATTCCTGGAAGAAGGATGCACCAGAATACGGGAACAACACCTGCTAAAAATCCCTTTTCGGAAAACCTTACATGGTCAACAGGCATATGACTACAGAGGTGCCAAATTGTTTAACGCTCTGCCATACAACATTAGAACGATAGGCAAACTTGAATCTTTCAAAAAGGAGCTCAAGGCCTATGTAGGAGTAAAGAACAAATCATAGGTCATTCCAGTGTACATTAAGTAAATATTATTACCCTTCATGAACTTTCCAAGTACTTAGGCATAATGTATTCATAAGAGAAGAGAGTAGAATATGGAACTCTTTCCCCACAGCACAAGTCTTGTGACTTCAAGTGGGGAGTAGCAAATGAATTATTTTTGTATGTCTTACAATGTACACAGTTTTATGAATAAAAGCAATTTAAAAAAAAAAAAAAAAAAGTCAATGCACAAAGTATGCAGCGACAACTCACTGAATATGCAAAAACTGACGAATGAATAATGATGTGTCATGCAAAGCACAATAACTAGTAGAAATCAGGACAATGTTGTACCAGGTAGCCAAAAGTAACTGTGACAAGCCTAAAGTATCAGCATCTCCAGTCCCAGTTTGATCCTCAAGTGTCCCTAGGAGTGCTTCTGATTCGTAGGGGACCTCACAGTCACTCACAGCCAG